>CM040828.1:16437606-16877606 GCA_022828995.1 Vimba vimba
CTTACCACAAACACACTGCTGAAGTTTCATCAAGATCAGTTAATGTATGCAGAAGTTATAACACTTCGTGTCTCTCTTTTCTCGCCATAAATTCATTTCCAAACCGTTCAAGATATCAAAGATCCGTCCGCAATTTAGCATCCTCAATGCCTTGACTTCACGCTGACCGAGTTTGGAGGCGAATCGATGTATTTCCTAGGAGGAGTACATTAAATTCCACAGCAAGCGTTTCCAAACAACCCTAAATAGCCGACTTCCTGTTGGGCTGGCGTAAAACTTAGAGCACGAAAGTTGTTCGGCCCGATGAGATCTATATGTGTACCTTCGCCCTTTCAGGGCTTGGGCCCTAATAATCCTACCGAAAACAATAGGGCCTTCGCCCTTTCAGGGCTTGGGCCCTAATAATCCTTAGGAAAACAATAGGGCCTTCGCCCTTTCAGGGTTTGGGCCCTAATAATAAATAATCCTGCCAAAAACAATAGGGCCTTCGCCCTTTCAGGGCTTGGGCCCTAATAATAATAATCCTACCAAAAACAATAGGGCCTTCGTCCTTTCAGGGCTTGGGCCCTAATAAATAATCCTAAGGAAAACAATAGGGCCTTCGCCCTTTCAGGGCTTGGGCCCTAATAATAATAATCCTAAAGAAAACAATAGGGCCTTCGCCCTTTCAGGGCTTGGGCTCTAATAATCCTAACGAAAACAATAGGGCCTTCGCCCTTTCAGGGCTTGGGCCTAATAACAAATAATCTTAAAGGGACATTGTATAGGATTTTCTCCCATTTTGCATTCAAACATATAGTGCTCTCCAGCGCCTCGCTTTTTCAAATGCGTGTTGCATCTACGGTAGCCGTTATGTACCAAAAAGCTTATAATAGCACTTCATCGAGTTTTCCTTCGGGTGAACTGGTTTGTTATTTCAAACAAACTGCAACTTGACAACGAAAAAACAAATGTTACAGTTTTGAACAAACAAAACTTACAACCTTGTTTTTAGGGCCTTCTCTACTTTACTCAATAGCTGATATTCATCAAAGAGCCTGTTTAACTTTTAACTATAAATGTTCTACTGTCTATATAATAAAGTAATTAAGTTGTAATTAAGACCGTAACATTGACTTACCTGTCGAGAAGAAAGCAGGCAACTTCAGCGTCTCTTTTGAAAGCTTTCTCCTGCATTAGCTATCTCGACATTAAAGGGCACCTATTATGCAAAATTCACTTTTACATGGTGTTTGAACATAAATGTGTGTTGGCAGTGTGTGTACACAACCACCCTATAATGATAAAAATCCACCCAGTGCTTTTTTAAAATCCCCATAAATCATAAGCACTGTCTCAGAACAAGCCGTTCTCAGATTCTGGGCAATGTGACGTCACTTTGCTCAGGCCCCACCCACGACTGTTGTTTGACACTGCAGTCTGGGCATAGACACGCCCTGAGTGAGCTGGACACAGTCCGCCAGTGTTTCGACGCCGGAGCAGCTGTAGACAAGAAATGTCTTCTAAGCGATTGAGGTGTTTTGTTGTTGGATGCAAGAATGAACATAGCAGTCTTCATTTACTCTCATTGTTACTCGAGGATGGATCAGCACCAACTGTTCGCGATCAAGCTTACAGTCTCCAGAGCGACAGGCCTAACGTGACTGATCACGGCAGAAATGAAAGGGAGAGCGCGCACTTTATGACAGCTCATCAAGTCGTTTTACGGATATAAAGTTTACCAGTTTATAAAGCGCCCACTGAAAAGGTGTGTATATTTGTTTACTGTTAGTTGTAACGAGTGTTTTGTGTACTTCGCTGTGTATGTTCCATTATAATGAAAGGGAGAGAGAGAGAGTTTATGGATAAGACTTTAATGCGCACTTCTTATACTGTGTTTATTCAGCTCTTACAGTGATTTTCTGGAGTAAAACTAACACTTCATCTTTTGTGTGATGTACATTAAACTTCATTGAACTCCTCAGTATATTTTGGTCATCATTCGGACGGGGTTTGCTATAGCAGGCTTGTATTAATAGTGGATAAAAGCAGATGAAAAATAAGTTATAACCGTAATTAAACTAAACTATACCTGTTCAATCTCCATACAGCAAATATTCTCTGGCCCTGTGGGCATTATTGTGCAACTCCAGGTCGAAATGAACACCGCTACTAAGAGTTTCTGTTTTAATATTATCAGATGAGATTGTCCTGGCTCTGAGTGCGAGCTCGTGAGGCTCCGCCCTTTGGCCGGCAGCAGCAGCTCATTTGCATTTAAAGGGATACACACTAAAACGGTGCGTTTTTCTGAGCCCCCAAAAAATGACAATTTAAACATGCTGTAAAAAATTATCTGTTGGGTATTTTAAGCTAAAACTTCACATACATACTCTGGGGACATCAGAGACTTATTTTACATCTTGTGAAAAGGGGCATAATAGGTGCCCTTTAACCCTTACTTTTTGTAATCTCCGGTCACGTTTCCTTTTACAGTCTATTTTGGATTTTTTCGACGACGAGGACTCCTTATCCTGTGACTCAGCATATGTATGGTCCTCCATTATAAATAACCGTACAGTGCAGCCTTTTAAACTTGCCGGGGCAGTGACAAGCGCCTCTCACTGCTCTGTTCCTCCGCTTCTGCTGGTTTCAGTCACGTGACGCTGGCTCTGAACGAAAACGCGTTGGCCTAGTACTTTTTGTCCCTCTCTGCTATTATAGTTTTTCAAGATGGCGGAACTACATGGAAGCCGTGGACCTACCCGTCCCATGTATATAAAAATAATAAATTCTTCGTTTACGAGGATAAGTCAGATAATTAGCAGAGGTATTTGTACACCATTGAGGACATATTTATGAATAAAAATATTGATTTTAGATAATAAAATACCTAAAAAACTACACATTGTCCCTTTAAGGAAAACAATAGGGCTCTGCGCCCTTTCAGGGCTTGGGCCCTAATAATAATAATCCTTAGGAAAACAATAGGGCCTTTGCCCTTTCAGGGCTTGGGCCCTAATAATAGAAAGAAATAGTCCTTAGGAAAAGAATAGGGCCTTCACCCTTTCAGGGCTTGGGCCCTAAATATTGAAGCAGCAAACTTTGTGAGGAGGAAACTCATGTCACTGCCAAATACTTTTGGACATGACTGTATTATGCAATTTTCTTACATGTGACATGGACTTTTTTTCAAGCTGTCAAACTAAATAAATGTGTTACTGAAAAAAATATATTTATAAATCATACATAATATAAATTATATTAAAGGGGTCATGACATGGTTTTTGTTTGTTTTATTATGTTCCCTTAGGTGCAATTATAGTATTACTATAGTTTTTTGGACAAAAAAACTTTTAAATTTGAGTGATTTATGACCTTTTCCCAACCTGTTTCTCATCCTCTGATTCAAACTGTCTGTTTTGGGGGTGTTTCCCCTTTAAGAGTTCAGTGTTAACGCCCACTGTTATGATTGGCTAACGTCATTGACTTAAAGTAGTTTTAAGATGAAATACATTACTTACAGTTTGCGGCATCGTTGGGACCCAGAATAGTCGGCACAGCCTGATCTTTAAGCAAAAGTTTTCTGGCAAAGCCAGCATCATACTGCGATTTTTTCTCAAAACAGTCATCCTTGAAATGTAGAGAACACACGCTTAAATTAACACTGCCGTGACTGGGTCGTCCGCAAAAAATAAACTGCATCCATTTTTCCCTGATGTCTGGATCATTCGGCAGCATATTCAAACATTTTGTTTGTCCACTGCCAGGAACAGCACACCTGCGTGGCATCACAATCTTCTTGTAAACAGACCCACTCGCTGCACGTTGACTGAACACCTGTGGGCGTGACAACGATGAGATGATGCGAAATGAGGCGTAGTTGTCTTGCGCTGGAGGCGGTCATATGCAAATGACTGGTACGTTACTTCGTACCGTGACGTCACTTCTTACCATGGATCCCCAACGAGCTGTAATTAGAGCTTGATTAAATAAATGCTTTGTTTATAATGGGGAGGACGTCTTATGCTATGAAACGTGCAGGAAGTTTTAATGGTACAAAGACCTCTTATATACCAAAAGATCAAGGCAAATTTGGTTTCTCATGTCATGACCCCTTTAACATGAGCAGCACGGCAGGATTCTGAGCAGCCTCCTGAGTTGTCACTGGGTGCACAGGTGTGTTTTAGCTAGCATCAGTAATAGTAGGTGTGGATTTGGGACTTACTCGCTCTTCTTGCGTCTTTGCTTGCATCAGTTTGGCACGTAGCTGAACGTGATAGATGCTGTAGTATTTTTTAGCACGAGCAAACTGTTGTCGCTGTTCACTCAGCTTATTCTGAGCAAACTTCTGCTGTTGGATCCTCTCTCTGAACACTCTCTGAAACATAAGATTCAGATTCAGATCTTTTAATTTTGTATGATTACGTCTTTATGTGTCTTTGTTAAGAGTTTGCTCTTACCAGACGACTGTTGTGTTCCTGTTCTTTGCGGATGATCTGCACCAGCATGTCATGTCTTTTCTGAGCTTCTTCCAGCTACAAAAACAAAATAAGTAAACCCATTGCATTCAGTGCTGAAACCTGTGGACCTGGGTACACTGATCAGAAGTGGTTAGCCAAGACAGTTTAAAATTAACATACGTTAACACGTTATCTTTTGCCAAAACATTATGCCATTTTATTTTTTCAGAAGGCTTGAAATATAGTGCACAAGTCTATCTATCTATCTATCTATCTATCTATCTATCTATCTATCTATCTATCTATCTATCTATCTATCTATCTATCTATCTATCTATCTATCTATCTATCTATCTATCTATCTATCTATCTATCTATCTATCTGTCCAACTATCTATATCTATATTATTTTTAGCTATTTAAAAAAAAAAAAATTGGAATGCTGACAGTGTTCTGATAATTCTAAATGTAAACGGGCCAATAAAACTACTGAATTTAAATTTATCAGCTTAATGGGCAATACAAACTGTGTTTGTGTGTTAGATCTCTCACTTGGTTTAAACATTTGGGTAGTGTGTGTCTGCTCTGGTTTTTGGAGGAGTTGAGCTGGTCAATCTGTCTGAGCTGTTGTTTCCACATGCGGGACAGAGTGTGAGGAGAGAGCTGCACCTGCGGAAACTCATCCAGCAGAATGGGAAGAAGATTGTTCTCCTTCACTCTCACTAGGTAAAATGTAAAAAAAAAAAACATATGAAGCAAATTGTTAAAATGTATTCATACAATAAAGAAAATAAGCACAAGGAATAATTAGTGGATGCTGTTCTGCAGTGCTGTTTATGTTTGTGTGTGATCTGGCATACATGTTTACAAGGACACTTTCTGTGTTCTATTTTTTGACCTTGTAATGTTTAATCAAAATGACATAACTCAATATTCTAGTAAAAACATTCTCAAAACTGGTGATGTATGCTGGACTTCTCCAAACATTTAGTCCGCTTAAACTTTTCCCCTCCACAGTCGACTGCAAGCATGCATTCAGTTTGTGCTGGAATGTGAAGGGTTAAATGATAGACGTCCATTTTCTCCCTACTAAAATTGTTCCGCCTAAACGCTTTCAGCTCTGTGAACGTGGTCCAGCTATAAAATTATAAATTAAGTTATTGTTAAAAATACATTTCCCTATGGATAAAATTAATGGACTTTTTACTTCCAGAACCCAACTGTTGCATTCTAGCTGCATCCAAAATTGCATACTGTATAGTAAGTTCCACATTTGGATTGAAATGCATGTCACTTAATTCACGTCATGATATAAATAGTGAATCTGCAGAGGTCATGTGGTACTAGTGGAAGAAAAAAAAAAAAAAAGTGAAAAACCGAAAAACACAAACCATCAACAGCAGGCCAATTTTGCAATGATTATTTTTAATTAACTGAGAGAAGCAGAAATCATCACAATTAAAATACGATTAATCATGCAACCCTAGTCTTCACTATACAGGTCTGGTATAAAAATGTTTTGCAGTGGCCGGGAGCAGGATTACACCACTAAAGCAAGCTGTTTTGACTTTTAATCATTCACAGGATATGAATTTCATATCAAGAATAACATTTCCACTTGTAAAAATGTGAATTCTTGATATCAACAAAGACGTCATCACTCACAGAAATCAAATTCTTGATATAAAAATAAAATTTCAACTAGTAAAAGCTATTATTCTTGATATTTGTAATTGTATTTTCACTAGTTAAATATCACAATAAGCTGCCACTCAAATTTAATTACAGATATCAATATTTTCTTATTAGTTGAAATTCCTATTTCACATATCAAAACTAAAATTTTTACTACTAAGAAAGTATTTTTTGATATCTGTAATTACCTTATCATAGGTTTGTTGCCCTTTTAGGTCTGTGTACTATTTCCTTTTTTAAACCAAAAATTAAATATGGAAGATGTGGTTTCTTCTTTTTTTTATTTTAACACTGCTTAATAGAATTAGCAGATACAAGCTAATTTTACAAGCTAATAATGCAAGATTATTATTTTATTAAAAATAATATAAATTATATACAACTTGTTTTTTAATATGTATATATGCTAAATTTAATTTCTAGGGTTTTTGCATCAATACACAGACGCTAAAAGCGCACTCTAGAGTCTTTTCCTCTGGCATCAATAGAATGACTCGCATCAAAATGCCTAAAAAGATGACATTCATTAATTTACATTCCAATTCATTAAATATTTTTTTTAACATTTATATTTCATCCTAAATATTACCATTTCTAAACCCAGCCTCTTGTTTAGCGCTCCAACACATAATCAAGCTTGTTGTCTTGATACCGTCCCTTTGCTTTTCATCGTTTTATATGAATGATGGCCAAAACGACTAAATTAAATTATTCTGGCTGTTAGGTATTTCATATTGTTTTATTTCGAGAAATTGTAAAGGTTTAGGAGTCACTTCATAGACTATAGGCTACGCTAGATGAAGCCGGCTGTTCAAATTGAAAATACCCCAACATGATGATAAACTTATACCCCAAAAATAATTTTCATGAAGACAAAATACCCATGCCCTTTGCCTCAGTGGAGGTTTCACATGAAATGTTTCTCAATTCTCACTGAAAGCAATGCATTACGATGACGTCACTGGGACATTCTAAAACGCTTTACGTGGCTTTATGTACTAAAACAACAACCAGGGATAACCATCTACTGCTAAGACAACAGCAACGTAAACAAAGTGGAAAGACAAAACTTTTATGTTAAGAGTTTTATCCCACATGGAAAGCTGTTATAAAGAAAATGCTTAATGTGTCTGCATCTGCATGTCTGTTTGGTGTGCTTTATTAACAAGGTGTATACTGAATCTTTTAATATCACTGTCTTAATGCAATAAGCCACGTTAAGCGTTTTCTTTATAATGTTTTCTATTGGAAAATGCTTAATGCTACCACACAGAATGCTGCAGCAAGAGTGGTCTTTAACAAGCCAAAGAGAGCGCACGTAACACCTATCCTCGTAAGCTTGCACTGGTTGCCAATTGCCGCTCGCATCAAATTCAAGGCATTGATGTTTGCCTACAGAACAACCACTGGCTCTCCACCCCTAAACTCATTACTTAAAAACTGAAGATGCATCCTTTTCTATTCTATTCTATTCTATTCTATTCTATTCTATTCTATTCTAAAAAAAGAAAAGAAAAAAACTTGCACTTTGCTAGACTAACTGCGACTTGACAGCACTTAAGGCCCGTTCACACCAAGAATGATAACTATAGATAACAATATTAGCGTCCACACCAGCGGACGATATCGTTCTGTTTATTCTAAGCATGTGCTTGTCTGCCGCTTTAAATGTTCGAGCTCGTTACAGCAGGATGGATTCTGATTGTCAATGTTTTTATCATTCATCAGCTGGATAAAATCGTTCTGAAAGTGATTCCAATGATATCGTTTCTCAGTGCCGTTATTGTTATAGCTGTGGTGTGGACTCTGCTATTCATTAATATTGAGAACGATTTTTAGAACTATATCTTTATAGTTATCGTCCTTGGTGTGAACAGGCCTTTAGACATGCATACTGTTGCCCTCTTGTTGGTTTGATTGATTCTATTGTTCTCATTTGAAAGTCGCTTTGGGTAAAGATTAACCCAGGATAAAAACAATTGTGCCTATGAAGAATCCTGGTAAACTATACAGTATATGCCAGTTTGTGTGTGTGTGTGTGTGTGTGTGTGTGTGTGTGTGTGTGTGTGTGTGTGTGTGTGTGTGTGTGTGTGTGTGTGTGTGTGTACTCTCTCATTGGTTGATGTCTTACAGGAATGGGTCTCTCTTCTGGCTGTCTGTTGGAGTCTGGTTCGGGAAGATCGAGAGCAAGATGACTTGATGCAGGATCTGGGGATCTGGGAATGCATTCATGAAAGAGAAATGCATTCGGATACACAATACAAATGAAAAAGCATGCTATCAAAACAATTCAAGAAGACAAGAATATACAGTAGAATAAAAACAGTTACAAAGTAATCAAATAAAAGTGACCCTAAAAAAAGAGTTTTAATGGAAGATTTAAAAACACTAAGAGATTCTGCATCCCTAATCTCAGAGGGCAGAGATTTCCATAGTTTTGGGGCAAATGAAGAGAAAGCTCTATCATCCATAAACAATTTGGCAGAACAGTTATAAGTCAAGCTTCAGAAGAGCAGAGATCACTCATTGGGGTGTAGGAGGTTAAGAGCTCTAACAAATATTGAGGAGCCAAACCACGCAAAGCCTTGCAGGCAAGCATGAGAATTTTAAATTCAAACGAATGACAACATGGGGCATAGTCTTCTGTTTCTAAGATGATTTTTTTAAACAGTATTCTGGACATGAGGATAATATGTTAAATTATCATCAAATATCACTCCCAAACTGAGTTTTGTTTGGAACTCCAGAATAGAGCCATCCACATTTAAGGTAAAAGACTTTCTGTAGGCTGGTGGAGTGAGTCAATGAACATAACCTCAGACTGCTCACTGTAAAAACAAAGAAAATTGATATGTCCATTTTATTCCTACCATTTTGTGCCCATAGCCACATTATCAGATATCAGATTTTTAAATATATGCAAATCTGAATGTTCTGGATAAAAATGAAAGTTAAGACTGAGTGATCTTAAAAGTTTAACAAGGGGAAAAATATAGTAAACGGCCCAAAATTGACCCCTGAGGAACGACAGATCGTACCAAACCCTCAGACCTGCATCTACCCATAAAAAACTGCTTATGATCTAATCTAAGAGGTAGGACTTAAACCAGTTTAGTGCAGTATCAGAATCATAAGACAGTCTCTAAATGGGTGATTAATAAAAAATGATCTAGACGGAGGAATTTTTTTTTTTTTTTAATTCAAAGACAGCCATTGTCCTAACACTCAGCCCTCACCTGCATATGAGAATAAACAAACAGCACAACAACATATAAGTTTTATTTAACCATGGCGATAAATGGCTAAATAAAAATAACAGTATGCAAAGAGATGCAAGAAAGAAAATCAATCGCAGTTCAGTGTGCAAATATCCCAATGACATCTGTTAGAAAAACATTTGTGGACCTTTTGGAATTACCTCGATTTCTCTATTGATTACTCTTAGATTTAACATATGGGTAACACTTTATAATAACTGCACGCTATTAATCATTAGTTAAGCATTAGTAAACAGTTAATTCGTCATTTATAAAGCATTAAAAGACATTAATAAGTAGTTTATAAATACAGTTATAAATGTTTTGTTCTTGATTTTAAAGCATATCTATAATGTGTTTAATAATTGTATTTTCATACTTTATTAATGATCAATTTATAATTTCTAAATGAAGTATTGCATTATTTACAAACCAGTTATTTAGGAGATGTCAGTGGTTCATAAGATCACTTAGAAAGTTTAAGTAAATGATTAATAAACTGTTTAAATACATATTATTCAGACATATAGTAATAGTTACTTAGTGTGTTAATAAATGCTTTATTAACATGTATTTCTACTGTAATTAATGGTTAATTCAGGTAGTTATAAAGCATTTAGTAGTGGTCAGTTAACTATTTTTGTGAGCTCATCTAAAGTGCTATTTATGCCTTGTAAAGCATTTACAAGGGAGATTTAAAGGCTGTTAAATATTTTTATGTTTTGTATCACTGTGTTGTGTTTGTTTCCTTTTTCTGTTTCTGTTTATGTGAAGATAAATGAGCCTTTAAATCTCCTTTGTAAATTCTTTACAAAGCATAAATAGTCCTCACTTTAGATGAGCTCACAAAATAGTTAACTGACCACTACTAAATGCTTTATAACTACCTGCATCTACTGCATTTACTTACATTTTCTAAGTGATCTTACTAATCAATGACAACACCTAGTTTGTAAATAATGTAACTGGTTTGTAAATAATGTTAAACTTCATTTAGAAATGATAAATTGATCATTAATGAAGTATGAAAATACAATAATTAAACACATTATAGATATGCTTATAAATCAAGAATAAAGCATTTATAGGTGTATTTATAAACTGCTTATTAATGTCTATTAATGCTTTATAAATGATGAATTAACTGTTTAGTAATGCTTAACTAATGATTAATAGCATGCAGTTATTATAAAGTGTTACCAAAATGGGTGATAAAAAATAATCTGACTAAATGAATAATATACAAAGTTTTACTTAAATTGTAATCGAAGACACTAAATAATCCTTCACAGTGCAGGCAGGAAAAAGTAAGTGAACTTATGGCGCTTTTCCATTACCAGTACCAGCTCAACCCGACTCGTCTCGACTTGGCTCGCTTTTCGCTCCCTTTTCCATTGCAGATAGTACCTCCACAATAGTACCTGGTCGTCATAGCGATGCTGCAGGAAACTGCCGTGACGTAATCTTCTACGCGTCACTACGCTGATTCTCTGACCAATCAGCAGTCTGCCGTGTTTTCACGTCACATTTTAGTATCGCCTCAGCTCGCTCAGAACCTCGCCGGAGGTGATACGAAAAAAAGTACCTGGAAGCAGGTACAGGTACAACTTTTACACAGTGGAAAACCAAACAAAGGCGAGTCGAGGCGAGGCGAGCTGGTACTGTGTAGTGGAAAAGCGCCATTAGTAATTTAGCAACTTGTAGGTCCTCCTTTAGCAGCCACAACCTAATGGTGGCAGTAAATCTAGGAGCATCACAGGTAGTCTAGGGCAAGCTTCTTTTTTTTTTTTTTTTTTTTTTTGATAGTGGTGGTTTCCCTCATGATGTCCTTGTTCAGTGTTTTTTTTTTTTTAATGAGCTTCTAACGGCAGCTGCAGTGATGCAATGGCTTACCAATTGGCGATTGGCTTTTTATTAAGAAGGTGGGACATATTCATTTCATTGTAATCAGTAAATGAAAAATAATTGCAGTCTTCTGGTCAACCGCTATTGAGTTAGTGTTGCTATCGAGTTAGAACCGGTGAATGTGGTTTACTACAGGTTTCAGAAAGAGAATGATGTTAGCGGCAATGAGCCAAATCAGTCGCTGTAGGAATACTTTAAAGGTTGCGGACCAAGTAGCTTAATACGATATAGGCAACGCAAACGCAAAGATGGGAAATATAATGTCATCATGTTTTAAAGAACAGTGGCTTAATTAAATGGTGGAAAAAATTGTCTTGTCCCTTAAAATTTATATATATATATTTATATTTATTTATTTATTTATTTATTTATTTATTTATATATATATATATATATAACACACACACACACACACACACACACACACACACACACACACACACACACACACACACACACACACACACACACACACACACACATACAAACATACATACATATACATATATACATACATATATATATATACACACATACATACATGCATGCATACATACATACAAACACAACATACACACACATACATATATATAGCTGCGATCAGCAATGACGGGCCCAAGACGGTGGCACCGCCACCCCGGTGCCTTTAGGTTAACTAAAGGCACCAGGGTGGCGGTGCCACCAGCTTGGGCCCGTCATCGCGCAGCTATATTTTATAATTATGTTCTTAAGGCGGCTCCGGTCATTCTTTGTACTGATGACCATCCATTATGAGTTTCAGGTGTTGCCTTCAGGCCGTCGTTTTAGAGTACATGTAACCAGGACAAAAGAACTAAATATTAATTTGTGTCTGTAGCTATTAAGCTACTAAACTGGCCTGACCCTGATGAGAGTTTACTTAGTACACAAAATGTATGAATGTATCAAGAATAGAGCACTGTATAAGTATGTATTGAAGGATTTCTCTATATTTGGCAGAGCAATTGTTTGGGTGGATCGCCAATATATTAGATTTCTCTTAATACATAAAATAAGTACGCTTGACCAGAGTTCTTGCAGGGAGAAGAATTTATTGAAGGTAGTAGTGAAGCATAGTTCTTCAGCAGTGATGTTAGCGTGTCGGCCTTCAAAGAATCTTAAGACAAAGTTCTGTCTGTGAGACTGTCTGGTCTTTTTCTAATGGTTCTGTCATGAACTTTAACATTTAATATGTTAACTGAGGCCTGTAGAGTCTGAGGTGTAGTTATTGGGTTTTTTGCGATGTCCACTCCTGGGAAGATTGGTGTCTGTTTTGAATGTCTTCCACTTGTGAATAATCTTCCTCACTGTAGAGTGATGGACTTCAAATTGTTTGGAAATGGCCTTGTAACCCTTCCCAGATTGATGGTAGCAACAATTGCTTCTCTAAGATCATTGCTGATGTCTTTCCTCCTTGACATTGTTTCACACACCTGAATGTTCATGACCAGCAAATTGCCAAAACTTCTGCTTTTACAGAGGTGATTACACTTTCAGATGATCAATTAATCAAAAGCATTTGATTAGCAGTGCCTGACCATTACTTAATTCATTACCTCTTAATTCTTATGTTACAGTAAAGGCGATGATACACAGGGCAACTTTTTGAGCAATGTTGCTGGGCAATGTTGCCATCAACGGGCAACCAGATGAGACACGGCCCATGACCGATCTAAATTATTCAGATATAAATTTTTTGCCCAAATTATGACTGGAGCAGATTTTAAACACAGACTATGAACACCGATTGAACGCAACAGTCTCTGACTTGGAGCATTTAGGCATGATCAGTCGCAAGTATCAAATTACATTCATAATCGGCCTTACAGTCGTTAAATGTGTCCCTGGCTTAAGTCTCAACTGTTTGGTTACCTATATTCTTCAAAACATCGTAACTTTTGGGTGAACTATCCCTTAGTAACACGTCTCATGAAGCTTGACTTCACCGTACTTTTCCCACCATCCCTAAATGATCATGCTTTTCAGGTATGGTTTAAAAAGGGATTTATACTGATATAGATATCTAAATGTATGAAGCCTAGTAAAAAACAACAACAACAACAACAACAACAACAACAACAACAACAACAACAACAACAACAACAACATTTCAGTACCCTTTTCACTTTACCACTCTCCATCCCTAGATTTTCTCAGGGAAAATTACTTGGGAAGTGTAATCTCAGAAGCAGTATCGCAGTGTCGTAGTGATGACCAGTGTTATTGTGTGACTAATTGACTATGAATGAGAACGTTTCTATACACACACACAAAAAAAATAAAAAATAACAAAGGTATACTGCGAATTACATCCATGGAGTGATACTGTGACTTACCATCTATGCAGACGGTGTAATAAACCATGAGATTAGTGCTACTGAATGTAATGTAATTGTTTATGAGAGGACAACATAATTATTGAGCTAGCCTTCTCGGCGATCACATTATAAAGCAGCACAAATGAGGAGGAAATGTCACTGACCGTTTGCTGAGCGTCAAGTCTCTCAGTGGTCATATCTGTTCGCTCCTGTTCCACTAATCGCTTCAGTTTATCATTTTTACAGATTGAGCCTGCCAACTACACAAAAATAAAATAAAAATAAATAAATAAAAATCATCGTTCAGCCCAAATGATCAGGCTGTTGGGCTATAAATCTTTAAAAATGTATGCTGATGCATTTTGCGGTAACACTTTATAATAAGTATACAGTAATAAAGTACTTCAGATACTTACAAATCATTTGAAAACTATTAGTTTATAGTCAGGACTCAGAACCGGTTCAAGGAATAAATACAAAAACCTTAAACGAACAACATTTTTACAGAAGCATAAACAAAACTAAATCAAGTTTAAACGTTCTGAAGAAGTTATTTGAATTTACCATTAATCATGAATTCAAAAAGTGGCCTATGGCCTATGCAAATGTGACATTGACGCATCCAACGTGAGTGAAATTGTCAAGTCATCCTATGCAATGCCGGGGACACTTTTAACGACAAGCTGAAACATTCTAAAACTGAACTGAACACACAGACTTTTTCCAATGACTGGAGCAGATTTTAAACAGACTATGAATACCGACTGAACACAACGGTCTCTGACTTGGAGCGTTTAGGCAGGATCAGTCGCAAGTATCAAATTACATTCATAATCGGCCTTACAGTCGTTAAATGTGTCCCCAGCTTAAATCTCAAGGCAATGTGCAGGCATTAGCTGTTGGATCGCAGGAGTTTATCCGAGGATATGTCAACATGGCAGGTTATATCCAGCGTGGTGTGTTTTGAAACCAGCAAAAAATGCAGGTTAGTGTAGAACAGCTACTATTCATGAAATAGATTTATTTTTTAAATGATTAAACACAAAGTTGTCAAAGTTAGTATTGTGGCTTTATGTAAGGTCAGACACTTGCGTGTGTCATTAGGGGCTTTCACACCGGGTAGTTCTAGGAACTAGCCACCAGTGTTCCCCTAGGAAAGAGTAGGAACTCTGAAGTGACGTAAGCCACGCTTGTTGTTGTGACTTATTTTGACGGCGCGGCGGACATTTATTTTGACGGCGCTGAGAACGCACACAGAGCTCGCATTCTCCGTGTTCATTAGTTTATGTTTTGTCTAACAGTCCTGTCTAATACATTATTAGATAGAACTGTTATACAAATAAAGTAGACAGTATATGAAAAGGTATTAGCATATGGTTGATGTCCAGTGTTGCTAACTGAGCAGAAATACAACATCATGTTTGGATTGGTCCCCTCAAGGTTGCATTGGATTTTTTCCTAAGCATAAAGGTTAAGAGGCCCATCTATCATGTTCGTAGAGTTAGTTTGTGGAGTAAATATATAGGCTATAATCTCTGTGTTTACACAGCTTTTTTAAAAATGGCAGGTGCTGGTGTTTCACGTGTGTTCGGCCAATCAGCGTACACTAGCGTCACTGCCTGGTAGTTCCTTTAGTGCTGGTTTAGACCCTACTCTGAAGTAGGAGCTAAATTAGTTCCTCCAAAAGGAGTTCCTAGAATCGTGATGTGTTACAAGGTAGTTTGTGACGTCAGAAACACCAGCGATTTCAAACCGCGTTTTTGAGACTGTCTTTGGTTCACTGCAGATTTAAGGAGAAAATACTCAGCAATGGTGTTGACTAGGGGTGTAACGATACCCTCATTTCATGATTTGATACGATATTGCGATACTCCCAGACATATGGTTAAAGGTTAACAAAAAATGTACAGTTGATTAAAATGCTAAATTTGGTATTACATTGGGTGGAAATTAATAGGCTTGGACTTGGTGCTGGTAACCCAATGCACAAGACAATGGTGACACCAGAATAAAAATATTCATGATTCTGAAGCTGAAAATACAGAATTATTTTATTTTAATATGCTTGTAATCTGTCACTGACTACATATATTTTAAATAATGTAGGCCACTTTTTACTGGTAAAATTTTTTGTGATAAGAGTGCGGTAAGAACTTTTCTCACACAGTAATTTTATTTTGGGTGAACTATCCACGATACATATTTTCACTATCCACGATACATTTTGTTGCATATATAGATATATTGTTACACCCCTAGTGTTGACTTATGCATTTGTTCATTGCTTTATCATAAAGCATATTAAAAACCCCATATAGACATACAGTATAAACAACATTATGACTTTAAGGATCCGCGGACACTCTGGATATTTCAGTATCGATACATTTCGATATTTTTGACCACACACACACACACACACACATACATACGTATATTAGGGATGTGCATCTCCATAACTGAGGTCGATGTGATACGCATCTCGATGCATAGCCAACGATAAGATACATACGAAGCAGCTTCTGATTCAATGCGGTACGATTCACCCCATTACGATGCAGTACGATCCGATTTCGATTCGATTCAACAATGCGATTCAATGCACTGGAAAAAACATGATGCTTTGCAATTCATTATGGTACAGATAGTTCGCTTTTATTTCTTTGGTTCAGACAGACAGCAAATCATAAATTAACTTAAGTGCCTTCTGACTTTGCGTGTTACCAAACATTGGATTTGTAATTATTTGGTGGAAGATGCAGCTCTACCTCTGCCATGTTAATCTATATTTTATGTCTGTGGTTTCCAACCTTTCTTCCAGCCTCCAATAGAGTTTAGTTTTCTCACAGACTGCAAGTCGTACTTGACAGCACCATGGTATTTATAGCATAGGGAGCAGGACGCTTTAGATTATAGAGAGCATTTGATTGGGCAGAAGATGTGATGAGAAGCTGAAGTCCGCGGTGATGTCATAAAAATCTGTGATCCATTTTAGCGGAAGTGAAAGACTAAGGTTTGAATGCTTATATCTCCTAAATGCTTATATCTCCTAAATGCGAATTTTGTCATTGTTTTGGAACACACCAGCTTATTCATAACCTTAAGCCTAACATATTCATACTAAAAGCTAAAAAACCTAAATTTTGATTTTGATACTTTTATGCCGATGCGAATCTGTGAATCTTACCATCTATAACACACATAAAGACTGTGTGCTTCATGTATTTGAAAACATTTTTAGGAACACTGAATATGAATGCAATTAATGTCTAATAAAGGTTGGTTTAAAGCTAATTAAACAATCAAAATTGTGTTAATTACAGAGACAATGAATGAAGAACTCATTATTTGTATATAGTCAATTAATATATTAACATTGTAGAGAATACCATTTATTAACTATGAATTAACTATAAACTAATAGTTTGTTAATGATTTGTAAGTACTTTATTAATGTATACTTATAAAGTGTTACCCATTTTGTGTGGGATGTACCTGGGTGTTCTTGTGCCGTAGCTGGCTGTGCTCTTTGATCAGAGCATCTTGCTGGAAGGAGCGCTGTGCAGGTGGAGGGGAGTCCAACAATGAGTGTGCATGAGCGCTAGCATGACATGAACCTAGATAGAAACACAGGCATGTTAAGTTATCTGGGGTACTGTCACATGATGGCAGTGGTTTGAAAGGACCTGACATACCTATGTTTTTGGGAGTGCGTCTTTCCATGATGCTGTTGCTATGATGAGACTGTTTATCTTCCTCTTCTGGCTCACACACCTCTCCAACCTCACCCAGAGCACGCTTCAACATCTGCACCACAAAGCCAGTTTAACACAAAGCCAGTTTAACACATATACAGTACAGTACATATACATCATAGCAGCACTAGAATACTAGAAATTGACATTCTGTTATCATTTACTCACCTCAATGTTGCTCCAAGCCTATGTAATACAAAATGTTACATTTCTATACAACAAAAAAACGACAAAACATACTTATGTCCTTTTCATTCTTCAACAACTTTTGAGTTTTTGCACATTAAACTGCTTTTGGCTTGGTGCACTATGCTTATGTTATTTTTGCCTGCAAGAAATATTTTAATAATTTATTTGTGCAAATTATAATTCTGTGGGTGCTTCTGAGCTGGTGTCAGGTTATGAGAATGCGTTGTCTGTTTGATTACTTGTATGCTTGCAGTTTAGTATGTACACAAGTGTTTGATTTATTATTTATATCACAACATTAAATACAAGTGTCTTTACAAAAATATATAATATAACATGAAACCGTCTCTTTAATTTAAATGGACACCAATACATTAAATCATGTAAGGCAACTTGACAAAAATATTCCTTTCAAAATTATTTGGATATATTAAAAGGTAAGTGTTTTTTAAGTTTTTTTAAAGTATTCAAATTTAATTATCTATAACCATCTCACAACTTACTTTGTAAATTATATAAAACTTCAATGTTAATGGATAATAGTTCTACAAACAAACTGGTTCTGTGCATTTATCCGTTACATAAGTTATTCAGTCTTTTAAAATGTAGATTGGTAGAAAAGTATTAGTTTAAAAAAATATATTATTCTGTGGAAATTAGTATTCCAGCCTTCATCTGTCAGTTGAAATGGCTGATAGTTCAAATTTTGTTGTTAGTCCCCAAGCATCAGAAATGCATTACATTAGGCATGTTTCTTCAGAATGACTTGTTCTCCATACGTACAAGGTTTTGAGACACAAGATACAGGCATATTAGTCATAATGGGCCACACCAACAAAATTTCTGATTGTAAGAGATAAACTCTTTAATGGATCAAATTTCTTTTGACAACTTTTTGCATGGTCTAGAACTGACATGGTATGTTTGTCAGAATATTAGAATGATGGATACATTTGATAGATACACTAAAATAAGATAACTGTTAGGGCTTAAAGAAAGTATTTAGAAGTTTATTTAGTGAAAAAAGTTATTTATTATAAAAACACCTTGTGGCTGATTTTTATATAATTTGGTACACATATTTGTTTTCACACAAGTACGAATGCGTCCATTTTTGTAACGGTAGGCCATTTAAATTTAACATTATTGATAACATTATTGACATAACATTTGATTGGCTGCTGACTTTTATTTCTTGATTAGCACTTGACTTAATGAAGGTACACATTAAATTAAATTATCCTTGATCAAACGGTAGCATAGTGTTAAGACCCTAAGATATTTAGCATTTTGGCTTGTTTTGGCACTAAACCCTTATTGTAAATAAAGCTCTTGTTATTGGGCATCTTTCTAGTAGTGTGACTCTTCCTTTTTCCTGTTATGGCTGACCCCTAGAGGTCGTAACAATAGTTAGAAATGCTATTAAGAACAGTCTTAAGCTTTGACTTGAGTATCAAAAAATTTGTAAAAAGTAGGACTTGTCTGAGAGCAGGAGACTTTTATAAAGAAGCTAAAAGCAACTTTCAGCAAAGTCTAAGACTGATTCTTAAGTGCTGACTTAAGTGGCACTTCAGTGTTGTGAACTAAGGACTACAATGATGTCAACCCAAAATGGCCACCCTCAACCACTGAATCAGCCAATAGTGAGCCTGCAAGGATGGTCACAGCACCATGACACCAATCATGTAATGTTGTCATAATAAAATAATTTAATTAAGACACTGAAACATTTATTTTAATATTAAATGTATTTAAATTTGATTGCAAAATTATCAATAATTAGTATTGATGCTGTGGAATCCTTTTCTATTTATTGGAGCAATGATGGGAACATGAGATCCATCAACGGCTCCAACAACCCCAAGGAAGCTTGCAATCCTCATAAAAGTTGCTTGCTTTTGTCACATGGTTTGAAGATCAGTTGGAAAGTCAATGAACTACCATACAGTAGTGGCCAAAAGTGTTGACCAGCCTAGAAAAATTGACATCTTCACCTGTTATCCAAATATTATTAAAAATGTTGTAAGCATATTGCATAGTTGTGCTTGGAGTCAATTGCTTTATTTGTGATAATGCAATGAAACATTAAATCATGCAAAGAAATTATGAACATGCAAAAACAAGAGAGAACCATTGAAATATGAATAACTGATTATACTGTTGTCAATGTTTTCTTTTCCTGTGAGCTTTTTTGTTTCTCTAAAACATGTAGCTGTAGTTTGCTTTTTTGCCAAATAATTTTGTCAGATAAATACTTTCACTAAGTTAAGTGTTTTGTTCTTCCTTCATATTTTAAAATATATTTAAACAAAATAAAATAAAATAAAATAAAATAAAATAAAAGTTTGATGGATTAAACAAACTTGTAAGGTCATTAAACAAAACCCTTTGCACATCACTTTTGGCCACTACAGTATGTTTGGTGTGGTTAGTGCCACAATAGTGCTACTTAAGACCCTGCTTACTGTGGACGGATGGGCCCCAAGTCTACTGCAGTCAGAGAATTGATTTGTAGAGTGGGAGAAGTTATTCAATTTCTTACAAGGTCAGTCACAAAAAGAATACCTTTATGATCAAGCCTGTATCGTTTTATCAACTCCCTGTCATCATATCATAATATACAACATAATATACATACACATAACTCCAATACATTATATCTTTGTTGGAAATTGTGTGGTCTCCTCCTCTATGCTGCCATCTTGTTACTACTAACTAGGTTAGGATACCTCTCCAGCTCTCTTAAAAAAAATTATGAGCTGAGACCTAGTCTTAACACTTAGGAACCTTTAGTCTTGAATAAGAGTAAAATTTACGTCATTCTTAGAATTTTGAAACACTCAAGTCTAAAATTAGTCTAAATGGCTTTATACATACATTCCCAGATTTTTAGTTGTTGCTGACGCAACTTGGCGTGCCACCCCAGAATACTCTGTTGTCTATGTTTGTTGTTAAAGGGATAGTTGAAATAAATTCTGACATAATTTACTCACCCTCAAGTCGTTCCAAACCTGTATGATTTTTTTTCTTCTTCTGTTGAATACAAAAGAAGATATTTTTTAACAATATTGGTAACCAAATAGTTGATGGACATCACTGACTTCCATTGTATGGGAAAAATACTATGGAAGTCAATGGGGGTCCTATCAACTGTTCAGTTACCATCATTCTTCAAAATATATTCTTTTGTGTTCAGCAGAAGAAAGGTTGAGAACAACTTGAGGGTGAGTAAATTTTAATTTTTGGGTGAATAATTTTTTTAAGGAGACATGGGTCAATTAGTCAAAATAGACGACTCTATAGACAGTTTAATTGACATATCATTGCAATGCTTTGATAAATGCTTGGGATAATGCATGGCAAGTTTCAATTGAATCAACAGCCAAGGAGAAGTTAGAAAAAGTAGTTGTTTTTTTAGACCATATAGCTCTAATCTAGAGTTTGAACTAAAACAGCAGATAAACTCACAGATTGAGTTACTGACCAGATCAAGTTCCTCCAGACGTTGAGATAGTTTCTCCGACATATCATGTAGTTCTCGCTCTGCCTCCTTATTCCTCTGGCTGCGCAGAGACAAAGAACTATTTCCATCGCTTTTTTGCCAGAGGGAAAGAGAGAAAAAAAATGTCAAGAAATACTAAAACACTTATTTTTTGATGTTGGGAAGCTGTCCCTGTCTCACTGAACTGCATTCTGAGTGACAGGAGTGAGTGATTAATTGTATTTGAGTGCCATATCAGTTTCAAAGGCTATTTGATGGCAGGTACAGGTAATCAGACAACTGATAAATACAGCACATAAAAGGGTCAATTAATTCTACACAATTCTATAAAATATTTGGTAACACTTTATTTTACATTGTTGTTTCATGTTACATGTACTTACCATAGTAATAACAATTAATTATGCATAATTACATGCAATTAACTATCAACCAAATCCTAATCCTACCCCGATAGTAAGTACATGTAGTTACTTAATATTACACAGTACTTAAATATATCATTACACTGTAACAATGACACCTTAAAATAAAGTGTAACCAAAGATTTTTTAGCTGTAATCGTGAAAATATACATAATAATTTAATAGATTCCAGCTATTTGAATACATTGAAATATTACAGTGACTGCAGTGTTTGAAGTATGCTTACTTTTACTGTACCATAACAGCCTGTATTTTACATTACACATTTAACAGGTGTGAATTGTTATTCATATCATAGAATTTTGTTATATAAAAATAATTTACAACTGCAGAAAGATGTCAATAAAACCGCTTGTGAACAACATGTCATGTAATGCTACATTTACCTTTAAAAAAGCCATTCATGGTGAATAACTCTGTAGCAAGAAAAATAACTCTAGAGAGGATTATTCTGTTAAATATATATTATTATTATTTTTTTACTGAACCTTTTGGTTAACCTGTTGGTTAAGCAGATCATTTTTTCTGGCAGATTTAATTTCTAAATCTTTTTTTATTTTATTGTTTTAAGGCAATGAGAACATATAATTCAATTAAATAACTACTATTCATTGTGTCTAAACTATGTAGTACTGTATACAGTACAAAATTAGCACAGGCTCAGTCCTGAAATTTATTATGTTGCATACATATACGTTAAGTACTAAATTTGCTCCTATGAATATGAATTCTTTTTTCTGCTGACTGCATTAATCTGGCACACCTCGCAATTAGCTGTAATAAAAGTTTGCGCCCAATGAAATGCAAGCTCTTGCAGGAAGTGGTGTAATTGTTAAAGTTTAGAGTGAGATTTATTTCTGATTTCATAGAAAATCATCTGAACGAAATTAACCAGTTAATAAATGGTTTTGCTTTTAAAGCAAAGGCTCCTCGGAGTCTGTGGCAAGGCCCACAACAAGGGAGGACATACAAGGGAGGCTATTGCTTACAGTGCATTCAGACCCCTTAATTTTTTTCATATTTTATTTTATTATCCATACCTTATAAACTGAAATACAAAATGAATGTGTTTAATAATAATAATAATAATAAATATAGCTGCAAGCAGCGATGATGGGCCCAAGCCGGTGGCACCGCCACCCCGGTGCCTTTAGGGTAACTGTGCGCGACGGGCAATATGAATGTAAAACACGATAAATGTAAAAGAACCACATCAAAGTCGTCTGAATATGCCACATTTACTGAAGCAGCTGGTGCCACTATGACCGTGAACCACAACAGCCACATCCATGAGATCATTTAAATTTAGATGGATTCATGTCATAGGTCACTTTAAAATGAGTGCAAAGTTATCTTTTGCATAAGGACAGTTTTTATCTCAAGGTCTTTTATATTTGTATTAATCTAATTATTAAATTAATTATTTTAAACTATGTTGTCAGTGCACTACAAATAAACTGGTTATATGGCTTTGTTAATCAAACTTGTTAAGAAGAGACAAGGCCTAATACAGTTCTTATCCTTCAATGCAGGCCAATACACACAGCAATGGAAGGGTTAAACTCTTGTCAGAGTGTAATTTATATTAGGGCTTTTTTGAAGGGACAAGAAAAAGAGAATTTTACTTGCCTGACCCACTGATCTATATAATGTCATTCTATATAGATCAGTGGCCTGACCAGACAAGTAGCCTGATTAGAACTTCAATGACAAAAAAATAACTTGGGAATCACTAAAACGAGAGATTATTCTGATTTTATTACATTTATTGTAAGTTGAGTGGATAATAAATGTATTACTGTAAAAATATGAAATATTAAAATTAAAATTTAAAATTAATTTAAAACTATTAAAAATATGTAGTTTTTATATTTTTAAACATGATACAGTTAAGCAACCTCACATGACAAGTGCTGTTTCCTGAATACCATCACGATTGAAACTGTGACATTGATTTCATACAACAGTTCAATAAAAAGTTACAATTAAGTCACTTATATTTTAGATGCAATATTGACTGTTTTTGTTCTGTTTCAGCAGTGAGAATAGTTAAAGATCACAGCAGAACCATTGCACATCTCACAGCAACGTGTTTTCTCATTACTGAATGATTCAGCATTTTGAACGAATCGGTTGACTCAAAGATTCAATGATCAATCCATAAACATCTGTCTCATTCATGAATGACTCAGTCGTTTCACCTACTCAAGCGCCTATTTAATCGAATCTGTCATTGCACTGTTTTGTTGTTGTGTTTTCCATTAAGAATAATAGGCTATTGAAGTCACAATTCAAGCAATCGGCCCTGAAATGGCGCTAATTTTAAAGTGAAACTAAAAAGTGCACGGCTATAACAGTGCGCGTCCACGGCGAGGAGCAAGCAGAACAGAGTGAATGTTTTTAAGTTCATTCCTACTTCCATAGGAATTAATTGAAAACGCTCGCTCTGCTCCACACCATTATCAATGTCCGTGCGAATATTTTACTTTCACTTATATATTAGCGATTTAAAAGCCCCTGCCGGTGTCACATGTCGATTAACCGGTGGAAAAATATCCTCATAGTCACATACCTAATATATTTATATATAAATACAATAGGTCCTGATTTTGAACACAAGAGGGCAGTATAGCCCTATGTATGACTTGATTTTTTTTTTGACTAAATAGTACTATTAGTTTTTAAACTTATAAATAATTCTTAAATTGAAAAAAGTAGATAAAAAGAATAAAATGGGTTTAGTTCTGATATTTGTATAATTTTATATAGAAATAAATGGTGTATAATTAAATTTTTTGAAGATATGAGGCTTTAAGTGTTTCGTTTTTGGACATTACTTTACTGTTTGAGATATTTAATATCCGTTCACAATTTAGCATCTTTAATGTATTTTTATCATGTTGAAAAAGTTTGGTGTGAATAAAATAAACCACTTAGGAGGAGTAGCTAAAAACTCAGAGTTTGAAATCCACATTCAAACCAAAATATCTGACTTCCTGTTGGTCGGAACTAATGACTGTAAATTAGAAAGTTGTCTGGCTCGATGAGAACAATATACGTACCGAGTTTTGTTACTGTAGGTAAAACTAAACCCCCACTTTTGTCAAAAGCATTTTGAAAGTGACACACTTCCTGCTGCCAGTTGGTGGTGCTATAACTTTGACTCAAAATAGTTACATCCATCTGATCGGCCTCTTACCACAAACGCACTGCTGGAGTTTCATCAAGATCAGTTAATGTATGCAGAAGTTATAATACTTTGTGTTTCTCTTTTCTCGCCACGGCCAAACCGTTCGAGATATCAAAAATCAGTCCCTAATTTAACACCCTCAATGTCTTGACTTCATGCTGACCTAGTTTGGTGGCGATCGGATAAATTCCCTAGGAGGAGTATTTCAAATTCCAGAGAATGTGTTAACATTGGCCATCATCTCCCTTCCTTATACCAGACTGTGATGCATAACAATCCTCCGACAAAAAAGTTATATCCATGTTATTCCTCTCATTATTCCAAGCTTAATCCACTCATTATTTCAGCTTCAAAAGTCCACTTGATGTCACGGTGACGGATGACAAATGCGACTTTGCAGATTTGCATTTCGACTCAAGTTAACTCGCATAATAACTTTGACTGTTTGCCATTTTGAACTATAATAACGATTGCTCGTTCAGTGCCATGGCCGCTGACGTTAGCATTATTTATGCCATTTTGAACTATAATAACGATTGCTCGTTCAGTGCCATGGCCGCCGACGTTAGCATTATTTATTTGCAATCATCTCTGCTCTCAGCGCCGAGTCTGATCACCAAAACTGTAAGATAAACAAGACAGTTCATTTAAATTATTATAAAAATGAGAGAAAGTGTAAACAGCGGCATGGCGGAATAAGTTCCACCTTTTAAGTAAAAGAGCCAATCGTCAATTGGTAAAGACATTGTGTCACTGCAGAAGCTATGGTTGTCATTGAAACATGATGCGTTTGAGACTGCACATTCGCTTTAGCTGCCTGGAGCAACCTGAAGAGCTTTTTAGCACAATTTGTGTTTTTTTTTAACCTTATTTTCCAGTTCACACTTTTCTTATCCTAAATTTACAAGTTGCAAGTTACAAAAAACACACAAGCAGTGCTGACTGACTCTGATCACGGCCGGGTGTTCTCTTGAGTCAGATCGACTCGGGTATTACACACAATGTTAAACAGACCCGGGACCCAATGTAATAGATTGGGACCCGACCCGGACCTGGTTGACCATTTAAAATATATCCCGGGTCCTCGGGTCTAGCCCTCAATACTAGACCTCTAGTCTGCGCTCCCCCTAGTGGTGCATCAAAGATCACGGGAGGGGGCGGGGGGATATGCATTAAAGGGGTCATGAATTGAGAAATACAATTTTCCTTGAGCTTTTGACATATAAGAGGTTATCATACTATAAGAATATCCTGCATGGTTTGGGGGCAAGCACCTCCGGAAGAATTTTTTTTAAAAATAACCCCTTAAACCAGACTTCTGGCAAGTTTTGTGGATAGAAATGGACATTTTGAGATATACAAAGCCATTACATAGCCTATTTTACTTCACTAACCTCCAGGGACGTGCAGAGAGTTCATCAGGGGCAGGGGATCAAATGTAAGAAAGGCAATATGTAAAAAACATTTTTTTTATATGTAATTATGTGTGTGTGTGTGTGTGTGTGTGTGTGTGTGTGTGTGTGTGTGTGTGTATTCGTCTACCTATCTAAGTGGGGACCTTGGTGTCGTTACACACTCACCAACAGGGGACCGCCGAGCCAAGTGGCGACATTTTTCAAGTCCCCTGTTGGTCATGCTTTAAAACATGTTAAAAACAAGTAAAAACCGCTCTGGTGAATTTGTTACATTTTTGACCAAGTGGGGACCTACATGTGTGTGTGTGTTTAAGTCCATACTCAGCAGCGCTCCTGTAGGCTGGAGCAGGAACTGCAATGGCCCATAAACACCCATCGTTCACACTTCTCTACTGTTTGAATGGCTTACTGTCCCAGAGAGGCTCTGAGACTGTAGAGCTGCTGTTTAACTGGCTGCTTAGTTAAGGAACTTTCAAGTCTTTTCAAACATCCCCAAACAAATATATGTATTTTTTTTCATAATATAACTAAACATTAACATATTAACATTTTTTTTTTTTAAACATGCCAACTCTGACCGATGTCTACCTATCCAAGTGGGGACTCCCATAGCCTGCAATGGAACTGTGAAGTCTATATATATATATATATATATATATATATATATATATATATATATATATATATATATATATATATATATATATCAGTGGTGTGCCGTCAGAGCCAGCAGGGCCTTCTCTGCTGGCCCTGTCAAAATAAAAAATATATTTTTTTTCTATAATTAAATTAATGTGTGTCTGAACATGTCTAAATTCAATTACTGTCTATCAGTATGTTACGATTATATTTCCAGAAAGAATATGGTTAATTTTTGTGAGTCTGAGCTGGATTTTACATATGTCAACTAAACGCAGCTCCGTGGACCAGCACTAGTTGTATAGCTAGCCTTCCGTTGAAGCTGCCGTTTTCCATTTGATCATAACTTTGACTGACGTGTTTTATCAGCCAATCAAATTGTGATGCGTATGACACAACGCCCCAGAGGCCCAGCGATGTGTCGACGGCTAGCCCGCGCTGATGTCATCGACATGGGTGGGCAGATACAATACATGTTTGTGTACAATAACAATTTTCAGGAAAAATAACATTACGATGTCCAGAAATCAATTTCATTAGTACATTGGGTCATTTTGGGTACATTTGTCATTCTAGATCTACTAATATTGTTAGTACCGAGAATTTCCACGTGACTAAATGCATTGATACTGACATTACTCATGTATACTGCGATGGTCTAGTGGTAGAACTTTTGCCACGCGTGTCAGAGGTTCTGGGATCGAATCCACACTCGTATATTTTTTATTTATTTTTTATTTATTTTTTTACAGAGTATGTTCATCAGTGGTTGTATATCAAGCAGGGCATTTGTGTGCATTTTGTTTTGTAAGATTTCAACGAATAGAAAGTCTCCGCAATGGCGATAGATTGAAGAGCGCATCTGAGTGAAAACTTTGCGCGAGCCACAAGAGAACACTGTATCCGCGATCCGCGCCACTGATAACAGCGGCAACGAGCACTCAGCTTGAACAACACATTTCAGCGCTAGAATGCATCTTATTCAACAAACGAAAATGAATGTCCTGCTAGTTAACCGGAGATGTTTTATTTATTTGTATTAGGTACATCCGTGCGCGAGATGTTTCAGTGCAGCTTTTATAATGTACAGTGGTGTGCGTGTGCGCTGAGGTTGAAGATCAGTTGTCTCGTCGTTGATGTTACGCAATAGTGCATACAGTGCATGATTGTATTTTGCATGAATCTGTGTGTGCTGTTATGGCGATGGGGGGGGGGGGGGTTAGATCGTTACTGAAGGCCCTGACTGAAACCCCACGGTACGCTACTGATATATATACACACACATATACAAGCCTGTAATGGAACTCTGTGTGTGTGAACAGTGAAGTGAACTGGCAGTGTAGTCTGGCTTCATTATGTAACATACATATATATTATATTATATATTATAAGTGTATATATAAGTGTAAATATAATAAATAGGCCTACTCAAATGAACAAAACTAAAGTGCAAAAAATAGTACACGCTTTAGGGTCTGTTTACACAACATTGTCTTCATCTGAAAACGGAAAACTTTTCATGCATTTTGGCCGTTCATTTACACGAAAATGCCATTTTGGGGGAAAAACGAGGTTCAAAGTGCAAGGTTTTGAAAACGATGCCTTTATCATCTGCATGTAAACAACAAAAACACGAATTTGTGAAAATGGTACGTCATGCACGTATAACATGTTCACGTATGCGTATTATGTGCCCGCGGGGTGTTTCTGGGGTGTTCCCTAATATGAAGTAAATGTATTTTAACATTGGCACTTTGGTACATTTAGTTGAACAAACTGAAGATTTTAAATGCAACAATCAACATAAAACTGAGTTTTGGCCTTCAAAATATTTTTACAGTATTTTTATGGCAATAACTGGTGTTTTAGTGTATTTTACATTTACATTTATTCATTTAGCAGATGCTTTTATCCAAAGCGACTTACAAATGAGAACAATAGAAGCAGTTAAACTAACAGTAGGACAACAATATGCAAGTGCTATGACCCTTCTCAGTTTAGTCTAACGCAGTACATTCATTTCTTTTTTTTGTTTTGTTCTTTTTATATAGAATAGAATAGAATAGAAGAGAAAGTGTTAGTATTACTGGATCAAGTGTTATTATGAACATTACCATTACATCCAGAGATAGTCTGAATGTGAAATATTGCTAAATGTAATGTTAGCAGTTTAAGCAGCAATAGGCATGAGCGTGAACGCGAACGTGATTTTGCTAAACAAAGACTCGCCTATCTCTGAATGTAATGACAATGATCATAATGACACTAAAAAGTTTCAAAATATAGGGCCAACCTGCTGCTAACAAAAGTCACTGGAGTTTTTTATTTTATTTATTTATTATTATTCTTAGCAATGATTCATATACAATATACGCAATGACCTAGACTCGAGATAAATAAAATGCAACCATAGCAGTAAGTCAGGGGAATGCTTTTATTTCTTCATTTGGTTTCAATTTTGAACATGTTGCAGTTCTTTTTAAAAAGGTATACATTTTAATACAATTATAAAATGATATAACATGATTTGATACTGTATATTAGCAGCAATTACACACCAATCTTATGGGTTGTGGTCTCTCAGACATTGGCCAATATCAGTTTAAAAAAAAAACATTGTTTCCCTTAGGGCTTACATTTTTTTTTTCCCTGACTGACAGGTGATGCTTGTAACCCAATCATAATCCATTAACTGACAAGACTTGAATGTTATATTAGAATTAAATTAAATTAGAATCTATGTATTTCTCATATACTCTTCATTCAGTTGTCTTAACCAACTTTCAGCTTCACTACAGTTAATCTCACATTCAAAATGTACTAAAACTACCAAAACACTTCATTCATGTCTCAAATTAAGTCATTCTTCCAGAACACTAGCAAAGGTTTCAGCAATAAACAATTAAAAACACAAATAAAAAAAACACAAACAGGCAGCAATATGCACTATTTTCTGCTGTTCAGAATTCAATGTAGTTTGTTACATGGCTCATATTTACATTAATGTACAAAATTATTTCCTTTTGTATAGATGGTGATGAAAATGAAAGACTAAGACTTGTGTAGGTGTTTAGTTGCATCTTCATTGTTCTGATTGTTTGTTTGTTTTTAGATTCAGAATATATTTCAGTGTGGTATAGACCTTATGTACGCATGTTGTCTTTTGTCTTCTGGTCTGTATTTTCACAGCAATCTTACGTATTTATGAATGAACGGCTCGTTTTAAAATCTTCCCGGTCTACTGACATTTGTTAAGACATCTGCTTTAAACATTACAATCCTCATGATAACTTTTGTTACTTTTACATTAAGTAAATCCACTTTAAAAGCTAATTACTCTTGGACAGAAATGCAATAGAGATAGAGAACGACCGCAAAAACGGAAGTTCAAAGACAATATTCTAAAGATGGTTGCACCCTTGTTTTTCTGGCGCATAAGGTCTATACTGTAGAAATATTGCAAATTTCAGTCTTATTCATTTTTGTGTTGTTAGGTTTTGAACTTAAATATAACAGTCTTGAAAATAATATGTAAGCATGTGCAAATTGGCCTGTATAGTAAATCAAGTTCTGTTGGTCTTTGTGTTTAAGTGAGAAATTAAAGGTACAATATGCAACATTTTCTGCCGCTAGAGGGCGCTACATTCCAAACAACAACAACGGCGTAGCTTGACAATGTGAAGGAGAGTGGAATGATGGGAACTGTTGTTTTCAACTCCACCGTAGATGTAAATCAGTCAGACGGGAATCAAAAAATCATGTTCATGGATGAGGCTAAGTTCTATTTTTATAAATGTTGTGTTTAATGACATGCTTTTTGTGGCGAGGGGGGCGTGGTTCAGCGCAGTCTGTAACGGGAGAGAAACGAGACGAGCGGGACGTAAGTAGGTCATGTGCAAATGACGAACACCTGTGTCTTATTGCAGTATTATTGGCAGAGAGAGAGAGAGAGAGAGAGAGAGAGAGAGAGAGAGAGAGAAAGAGAGAGAGAAAGGACTCGTACAAGAGACTGGAGAGAAAATTGGATGCAGAGAAAGAAAACCGGTGGATCCGAGCTCTCATTTTTTAACTGTTTTGAGCCATCGCGGTTGCCACGGTGAATGCGCGTTGTGCACGACTTTTGTTTGTTTTGTATTATTTTAATAAAGTACGAGTCCCAGTCACACCGACCCCTGTCTTCTTCCTTCCTGACTCTTGAACCTTATCACACTTATTTCATTAAAATGAATTAACAGCAAGAAAAGTAAGGTTTAATACTAAATTGGTTATCATAGATGTTACTGTATTTGTCGAATTCATTGTTGTGATAACGCTGCACAGTTTTACGTATTCTAAACAATTGTTGTAAAAGTACATTCGAACATACCCACATCATTTGCCAAAATACTGATTAATCTTTATGTATAACACATGCTATATTTATTTACATGGCCATAAACACCAGACGTGATAAACAATGTCAATAAACTAAACACAAACCTAAAGCTATAATACTTTCCTTACATAAACATAACTATTACCGAATGCTACATTTGGAAAATATAAAATTAAGCATGCTTTGTCGACAGAACCAGCTGCAATCGGTAAAGAATAATTGTGTTCCATAACGACTGCACGAAACAAGCTAACGTTTGTTGCTTGATAGACGCTACAACTACAACTTCCGCATTTGTCCAGGATTCCACGCAGTACGAGCGGAAACCGAGGGTAACGTGGATATGAAGCAATTGACTGCAGACTCCCAGCTCACCCATGCTCTAACGCCCTGTTTCCTTGGTTAAAATCGCAATTTTCTCACGATTTAAAAATAGTTGAAAACATTTGGGATATTGTAAGTAATCAACTTAAAATATATAACACTGGCCTTGAGATTTTGGGATATTTTAATGCAAAAATCTTACATATTGTACCTTTAATTCATGTAAATTGAAAGATGTTATTGAATGCATTTGCCAATGCAAAGATATCTGATCCTCAGTTTAGCCAGACTGATTTGTGATCATTGTGTGAAGAGTTTTGAAAAGGTGTTCAATATTCTATTATGTTTGGGTTTTAACTAAAGTTTAACAGTTTTGAAAAGAGCGTATAAAAATGGGCTCTAAGTTTTGGCAGTGGTTGTGTCTAAGTGAAATATGTGTTCATGTAGTTTGGAAGAAGTAGTCACTGAATGCATTAATAAAACATTGGATGACACAGACATTTGCAACACTTCTACAGTAATACCATATTAAAATATATTCAGAATCTGAAAAATGAAATACTATCAAAACAATTAGATGTAGCTGAACACCTACACAGGTATTCATCTTTCAGTTTCATCACCATCTATACAAAAGGGGAAACTTGGTGTTTCAAAATGTGTTCTGTAATGTAAACATTGACCATGTAACATAAAATGCTGTGAATTCTGAACAACAGAAAACAGCAGAAATATTTTATAATGCTACCTGTTATTTGTTTATTTTATTTTATGAGTGACAAAGTGTGTTTGTTGGGAGAAACCTTTACTAGTGTTCTGGAAGAATGAGTTTATTTTAGACATGAATGAAGTGTTTTGATCGTTTTAGTGCGTTTTGAATGTAAAATTAACTGCAGTGAAGCTTAAGGTTGGTTATGAGTACTGAGTGAAGGGTTTTGAAAAAATTACCTAAGGTCTACATAAAAATGTAGAAATTACCTAACAAAATTACCTAATGGTATACATAAGGTCTATACCACTGAAATATATTCTGAATCTAAAAAAAAAACAAAAAAAAAAAAAACAATTAAGATGCAACTAAACACCTACACAAGTCTTAGTCTTTCATTTTCATCACCATCTATACAAAAGGAAATAATTTTGTACATTAATTTAAATATGAACCATGTAACAAACTACATTGAATTCTGAACAGCAGAAAATAGAGCATATTGCTGCCTGTTGTTTGTGTTTTTTTTGTTTTGTATTTTTAATTGTGTTTATTGCTGAAACCTTTGCTAGTTTTCTGGAAGTATGACTTAATTTGAGACATGAATGAAGTGTTTTGGTAGTTTTAGTACATTTTGAATGTGAGATTAACTGTAGTGAAGCTGAAAGTTGGTTAAGACAACTGAGTGAAGAGTTTTGAAAAAAGTGATAAGTATATGAGAAATACATAGATTCTAATTTAATTTAATTCTAATATAACATTCAAGTCTTGTTAGTTAATAGATTATGATTGGGTTTACAAGCATCACCTGTCAGTCAGGGAAAAAAATGTAATGATGTAAAAAAAAAAAAATCTGGTTCATAGTTTTTTTTTGGGGGGGGGGGGGGGTGTAGATTGGTGTGTAATTGCTGCTAATATACAGTATCAAATCATGTTATATCATTTTATAATTGTATTAAAATGTATACATTTTTAAAAAGAAAAATTGAAAAATTGAAAACCAAATGAAGAAATAAAAGCATTCCCCTGACTTACTGCTGCGGTTGCATTTTATTTATCTCGAGTCTAGGTCATTGTGTACATTGTATATGAATCATTGCTAAGAATAATAATAAAAAAAAATTAAAATATAACTCCAGGGACTTTTGTTAGCAGCAGGTTGGCCCTATATTTTGAAACTTTTTAGTGACATTATGAAATTGTCATTACATTCAGAGATAGGCGAGTCTTTGTTTAGCAAAATAACTTTCACGCTCATGCCTATTACTGCTTAAACTGCTAACATTACATTTAGCAATATTTCACATTCAGACTATCTCTGGATATGTTCATAATAACACTAAAACACCAGTTATTGTCATAAAAATACACTGTAAAAATTTTTTGAAGGCCAAAACTCAGTTTTATGTTGATTGTTGCATTTAAAATCTTCAGTTGGTTCAATAAGAACACCCCATTCTGCGTGAGTAATGTTCAAACTGATAGAGGTGGAAGATCTGTTATAACTGGTACATTATATAATGTTCCCCTGATATTAGCGAATATTTATGCCCCCAATTGGGACGATGTATCGTTTATAAAATCTATCTTAACCAATCTCTCCAATTTGACCACACATAAATTAATCCTAGGAGGAGACTTTAACAGTGTGCTCCACCCCACTATGGATCGGTCTTCAAAAACGCCGTAGAAATTAACTAAATCTGCCATGTTTATTAATACTTTTTTAGAGACATACAAATTCTCAGATCCCTGGCGTTTTTTATATCCAAATATTAAACAGTCCTCTTTTTTTCCCCCAGTTCGCTCATATTCATGAATCGACTACTTTTTAATAGATGATAAACTTTTAACTTCTCTAACTGACTGTAAATATGAATCTATTGTAATCTCGGATCACAGTCCAGTGGTTTTAAAATGAGCTTTTCCCAAATCGCCAAATCGGAAAGACATGGCGCTTTAATAATTTAATTCTTTCTGATTCATCCTTTGTAGATTTTATTAATAATAGAATTGATCTTTTCTTATCCATTAATGATACCCCAGATATCAGCAAAGCTGAAATAATCCCTTTTTTAATCGTGGGAGAGGAAAAAAAGAAGCCAGCAACTAAATGACCTCATCAATCAGATTAAACAATTGGACTTTAAATTTGTAATCAACCCCTTAACCGAAATTTTAAGGGAAAGAACAAAGCTGCAGACAGAGATTGATCTAATAACATCCGAACAGGCAGAAAGACTTCTGCTTCAATCTCACTAAATTATATGAACATTCAGATAAATTTGAAAACCCTAAAGAACAGGGGGAGGATGGCTCTCCCAAATTTTCAATTATATTATTGGCCTTGTAACCTAAGAGCTCTGACTTACTGGCAAGGTTCACATCACATAAATCACTTACCAGACTGGGTCCAGAAGGAATCCTCAGCCTGCCTTCCTTCCTCACTTCCAGCCCTCATTTTCTCACCCTTACCACCAATACTGCACGTTTTCTTTGTCTCCCTAATCAAACACACCTGATTCAATTCATCAGCTCATTATCACATGGGTTAATGAGCTGATGAGTTGAATCAGGTGTGTTTGATTAGGGAGACAAAGAAAACGTGCAGTGTTGGGGGTCCTCAGTGTTGGGGAGTAACGGAATACATGTACCGGCGTTACGTATTCAGAATACAAATTATGAGTAACTGTATTCCGTTACAGTTACAATTTAAATAGTTGGTATTTAGAATACAGTTACATTGTTGAAATCAATGGATTACATTACGATACTTCTCTGTTTCACGAGTTTATTCACTCTCTAAATAAATTAAGGTAACTCCATGCATTTCCCAGAAGCCCCAATATGAAAACGAAAAAAATGTGCGGTTTGCGTGATCAGTCACAATGGAGTCGGAAGAGGAGCAGCGGGAGCTAGAGGTAGAGATGGAGTCGGAACAACAGAGCCAGGGCAAGAATGCGTTTATATCTTGGAAATTCAAACAGCATTTCACATTAAAGAAAGAGAAGGGAGAACGAAATATAACTGTGCAGTGCAACCTCTGCTTGCCAGCAACCAATCTCCTTTCAGCGTCCAAAGACTCCACCTCAAACCTGAAGAAGCATCTTAAAGTAGGCTACGTTTTTTTCAAATACGTAGACCTACACCACAAAACTAGTTGAAGATAATTTTTTTTAAATTGGTCAATTCCAGGCAGCGTTATGGACGTGACATTTGCAGTCAAAACTTGAAATATAAATTCTCAGAAAATGCATTAATACCAATAGTGAAACGTCTGTCCATACTCCCTTAATAAAGGAGTCCAGACATTAGAAAAAGATCGGTCTACATGCGTTTTATATTTAATATGAGGGAAATAAACATGCGTGACACAAACAAATCTTTAACTTTTAGCTGGCAAAATATTTTTTTTTGTAATTCTATGAATTACACTGCGCAAATACTAGGGTTGGCTCTCCACAGAACATAAAATATTCATTTTATTTTATTTTTCTTATTCGCATTTATGAGGAAAAAACAATGTTACGGTCATGACAGTTCTCCGTTACGGACGTGAGCGCTCTGAAAGCGGCACTAAAAGACTGCTTTAAAACTTTCACAGAGACCTCAAACAGAAAGCACAAAGCCTTTCTTTAAAGTGAATTTCGTTTTGTATTAATTGTATCTTAATTTGAATCAATGTTTCATCAACCAATTGCCTGGATTTAATAAGTAGCAGCCTAAATATCAGACAACAGATAATCAGGACACGGAGGCGCTGGCGCGTGAAGTGGAGCAATTGTCTCATAAATGAACGTTTCACACATACTCTGTTTGCAGTGCGTATGCGTGCGTATTTTTTTCCGTACCCAATGTTAACAGGTTAGAGCTTTCACACTGCACGGGGATGCGGCCCATTTATCCATTCCAGTTGCGGTGCATATACAGCAGTGCAGCGATCGTTTCCACACCGAGTCTATTTCTGCTGTGCTGCACGCGCTGAATTAAAGTGACAGCGCATGCTTCGTGGTCAAAATGAACACAGATTGAGCTGAAAATGTAGTAATTTCACCATAAATGTATTTAATTAAATTCTGCTTTTTTTCACAGTCATCTTTTTACTTTAAGACCGGGGTAAAGCAAAAATCTACAGTTTACCTCAAGGCGAAAAAATGAAAAACACTCGTCTGATTCGTGGAGGTTGAAAAACAAGTTTTTTGTGGCATGCAAGATTTATTGTATTAACCCCCAGAGGTCGGCGGTATCGCCGGCGATACCAGCTCGCTTTTTTTTAGCAGTGTAAAAGAAACTCAAAAATACTCGGTTGACTTTGATTTTCCATTGGAGTTTCATACATCAATCGATTCTGTTAAATGTGTATTATTTTTGTGTATACTCACAATAAAAACAAAGTGTTGTGCTTTTTGCCAATAAAGAAAAATAAACACGAAGCGAGTTCTGCCTCCTCTCTGTCCGTGTAGTCCATTCTGAAACGCGTCCGAAAATGAACCATAACTCAGCGAATACTCAGTCAAACAGGCATTCAGACATACAGGCATGAAGCTTGAATTCTCTTCTTTTAAATGAAGTATTTTTTATAAAAAACAAATATTCACAGTTTATGTAATATGTATGCAAAGAGAGAGATGTCAGTCGTTCTCATCTCAGCTAATTAAGTTTTAATGTGCTCCGCCCACGGAGAGCACGCACTATTCAAACGCAAATGTGAGCCGATCCAAACAAACCTGTAAAACGCCCATCAGCTGGATAACACACACCGCGAGTTCACTTTCAGACTTATGTACTTTACGATGCTGTGAGGAATAATACTGTCTTGATAATAATCCTGCAAAAATTTACCTCAGAAGTTCTGGAAGTATCATTTCGAGGAGCAAACGGATCCCGCTAAAGAATTAGGTCAGTTCTGTTTGCTTTGTTCTAATCGGAATGAATGAACGCAAAGATGCGTGCTGTTGTGGAGCTACTACAGCTGGCAAAAATACTGTTTTAATATGAATCGCGTTACTATGAATGAATGAATGCAAAGATGCGTGCTGTTGTGGAGCTACTACAGCTGGCAAAAATACTGTTTTAATATGAATCGCGAATACAAAGAAAGATTACACTGGAAATATTGTTACAATTTTAAATGTTGTTGTAATTGTATAACCTTAAAAAAAATAAAAAAAAAATATATATATATATATATATATATATATATATATATATATATATAAGGATAGATGTAAACAAAATCTTAAAAGGTCATTATAAGCCTTATCTTTAAATAATTTTAGTATGCTTTATTAGTGACACATTTGGGAAGAGAATATATTCCAAATCTGAAAATACAGTATGAGAACAATTAACTGCACAATTACTAGAAATGTTTACCTTGGATATTGTACAATTTGCAAGCAAAATTTGTGGAAAAAACAACAAACCAGTTATATATTGTCCTTGCATTCTTGTGGCTCAGTCACACATCTGAATGAAAGGCTCATTACGTATGCAGCCTCATTATGCGGGCCATTGACTCCTCAGGTGTGAATCACGCCCACCCGCATATGGCCTTTCCAAACAAAAAGTGTTTTACAAGATTTAAATCAATGTATTGTGTTATGTGAATGATTAGGCAGGATGATTTTCACATAATTTTGAAGAAAAAATTCTAGGCAACGACATCCATTAGTCAAAAGTCTTATTTACATATATTTAGAATGTGTTTTATGGCCTTATTTCAGAAACTTTAGTTTTTTGTTTTTAAAAAAACCATGCATAAACATTATTCTATCAAAAATACAAACATGTACATGCAAGTTGTTCACATATTATGGTAGCCCTGTTTGTGCTAAATAGAGTGAATTTACACCTTTGCCATTAATATGTTTATAAGCAACTGAAAAAAGCACAAATGTCAGGGCATGTCAGAACATCTCAAGGACCCCAAAAACCCCTCAGACTCCAGAGGGTTAAAATTGAAATGCAAAAGAAAAGGCATGACAGATAGTCGGCTGTTTTTGTCAATTTTAAGTTTTAATTTAAAATGTTTGCGATTTTAATATAAGTAGCCTACATGGTTAAATATGTTACCACTTGCTTGAACAACTTAATATAGGCCTATAATCTATATTAGGGGTGGAACGGTACACAGAAGTCACGGTTCGGTTCATACATCACGGTTCGGTACGAGTTCGGTACAATGGAGGGAAAAGCAAAACAAAAATGCAGAAGGCAATTTTTTTTATTGTGCATGTCTCAGGCTGTACCATAGTGTCATACAGTCTCTCCCCTGAGCTAGCTGCAACAGCTTGCCCTGAAGTGTGTAAAGTAAGATGTAAACAAAATAAGACAATCAGCTATAAAACTGAAAATAAAGCATCTCTTATTCGCACGAGCGCGAGGGTGCGCGCGACAAAAATGTCATCATTGCGGTGTGGGCGCAAGGCCACATTTCGCGTGGCGGTGTGCAGTGCACGTTTTTTTAGCGCGCACGGCTCTGCATCCGAAGACTTACATCTCACAGCACCGGCACCCAGTTCTTGTGTCTAAATTAGTTGCTTAACGTACATTAACAAAATGAGCCTACAATAGCAGACATAAGCCCTTTAAATAAAAGGCCATGTTTTATAAAAAGGTTCACAAAACTAAATACAAATGTTTAGAAATTATGTAAGATAACGTTAATTTAGTTGTAGGTTACGTTCTCATATTATTATTTTTTTAATCTGGTTTCCTTACTCGATTCTTTTGTAGTGTGGTTTTGGTGTACTAAAGTGTTGTTGTAGGCTACTAAAATAAACATTCACGAGTGTACCTTACTTCTCACTGCTGATTCCTGATGGACAGTTATACCGAGTCGCACCCTGTCGTTTCAAAGAATAGTACACCGGCGAACGCGAAGTATAAATGCCTCGTCCATCTGTGGAGGCTCGTGCTGCGGAGGCAGGTGAAAGTATAAACAAACCTAGCTTAAGGCGGGGCTATCTAACAGTAGTTCCGCATTACATTAATTAATTTGCATGCAAGTTTTATTTATTTTTATACCGTGTATTCTCCGTGTAAATTCATGCACCGAACCGTGACGGCCGTACCGATTCGGTTCAATACGAATACATGTACCGTTCCACCCCTAATCTATATAGAAGTAATGCATTGATTATACGTTGTTTAAATTGTTTAAACTTGAAAGTTGAATACGTCTATTAAAGAGTGCATATGTGTAGGCTACAAAGAGAACTGCACCGGTGCTGAAACTTTTTTAAAATAAAAGTTGATGATAACTTCTGGATTTGAAATACAAATATTGTGTATGTGTTTGTGGTACAGCCGCGGATCAGTTACGCACTGCAAACGCATGTGAAAGCACTATAGCGCGTGCTGCTCTTGTAGGCTACCGCATACGCACCGCAACACGCAGCGCATACGCACTGCACACGGAGTATGTGTGAAACGGGCGCTCAGCATATAAGGTAGTAGGCCCTGCTTGCCTCACAGACATGTCTACTTTTAAACAAAACAATTCAACACGAAAGAACTGCTCTCTGCATATGTAATCCGTATGAAATGTGCATTTCTCTCTGGCGCGTTCACTAGGCTACTGCGAAGATCGCGAGTCAGCATCTTCAGCTTCATCTTTGTAGCTGACCCTGACAAAGAAAACACTTGTTTATTAATAAACAATTAAAATATCTCCTTTCTATATTTGACATATAATTATTACTTTTGCCGGTTCTTTGTGACAGCTTTAAGGTGCTTTATACGCGTCACCACCGCATCACCGCACCCGCAAGAATAGGACTGTTTATTAAGCAGGATTTGATGGCCGACTCTTATAAAATACAATTCAATGTGGAAGTAATCCAAGTATTCAGAATACGTTACTCAGATTGAGTAACGTAACGGAATACGTTACAAATGAAATTTTTGGTCATGTATTCTGTATTCTGTAACGAAATACATTTTGAAAGTATCCTTCCCAACACTCGGGGTCCTTCAGGAGCAGGGTTGAAGAACACTGGTCTAGATTTCTCACTTGTTGCACCCTATGGTTTGGAACCAAATGCGCAATTTTTTTGGATGGCAGAGAGGTTCAATTTGTGCCCCAGTTGCCAGAAATCATCGATTCACTCAGCCTCTAAATGACCAGGCATTCTTGCTATGGCAAGAAAAAGGAATCTTAACATTCAAAGATCTTTTCGCTGATGGTTCCTTCTTATCTTTTGTGCAATTAGAGTCTCGTTTTAAATTACCTAAAACCCACTTTTTCAGATATCTACAGGCACGCGATTTCACATGCAATAATTTTATCTCTTTTCCTTCCCATCCCGATCCAAACCCTATTGACCTACTCTTTCCTGATGACCCGGAGCAAAGGGGCACTATTTCAAGCTTATATATAAAACTTATATCATTATTATCCACTTGTTAATGCACAAAGAGATTCCTGGCAAATGGACCTCAATATTTGTCTGACAGACGAGGAATGGAATGAGGCTACATATAGAATCCATGGCTCTTCTATCTGTGCTAGACACAGCCTTATGCAATTCAAAGTGGTACATAGACTTCATTTATCCAAGGCCAAGCTGGCAAAGATGTATTCCTCTGTTGACCCTACCTGTACAAGATGTAAGCAGTCCCCTGCTACCTTAGCTCATATGTTCTGGTTATGTCCTAGGCTGTCTGTTTTTTGGTCGCAGATTTTTGTATATTATTCTAGAATATTCAGTAAAGATGTTTGTGCAAATCCTTTAACTGCCATCTTTCGTATTGTGTGTGAAAAAAAAACAACACTTTGTCAAAAAGTGAATTGGACTGTATAGCCTTTACTTCTCTGCTGGCAAGGCGCTTAATTTTGATTAATTGAAAACAGTCCTTCCCCCCTTCTTTTAAACAGTGGGCCAGAGATGTGTTACAATTACTGAGTTTGGAAAAAATAAGACTTAATTTAAGGGGCTCCGGGCCTAAGTTCACTGTCATGTGGCGTCCTTTCATAAATTATCTCCAAAACCAATTATAACTGTAACTGGACGAATTGATGCTGTCGTCAGGTTTTGCTTTTGATCTACTGATGTTATTCTTTCTCTTTTTCTTTATATACACGATGTAAAAGCACAATGTATGTCTGTACGCATGTTGTGTTGTTGGTTGTGTTGTTATGTGAATATGTATGTTGATTGATGTTTAAATAAAAATGGAAAAAAAATAAAAAATCTTCAGTTGATTCAACTAAAGTGCCAGTGTTAAAATACATTGAGTTCATATTAGGGATTATTGAGTTCATACCTATGACTAACCTGTTAACTGACAGTAAGAATTTTGATCTATTATTACGCAGTAAACAGTTAAAAAGATAATTTAAGTCATTTTAAAACTAAAGTAATACACTACACATATCAGTCAAAACTGATAAAATGTCAAATATTGTTAAATACAACTACAACATTGTTTACAAACCTATTAACACTAAAAAGGCTGTATTATGCAAGCCAGGCCAGATGCCGCTACACCCCGTGGGCACATAATATGCATACGTGAACATGTTATACGCATGTGCATGACGTACCATTTTCACAAATTCATGTTTTTGTTGTTTACATGCAGATGGTAAAGGCATCGTTTTCAAAACCTTGCACTTTGAACCTCGTTTTCCCCAAAATGGCATTTTCGTGTAAATGAACAGCCAAAATGCATGAAAAGTTTTCCGTTTTTCCATTTTGAAGACAATGTCGTGTACACCCTAAAGCGTGTACTTTATTTGCACTTTAGTTTTGTTCATTTGAGTAGGCCTATTTATTATATTTACACTTATATATTTTATTCTGGTTTACTGTGTTCACAGAAGCACTGCTGGTGCTTGATGTGACGGTGTGTGAATCCTCATGTTCTGTTGTTTATGCTGCTATTTGCACATGTAAATCTACATTTTTGAGGTATTTTAATGAGTCACAGACACTTATCTATTCTAATTCCATTTAATTCTGATCTAACCTTCTAATCATGTCAGTTAACTGATGATGACTGGTTAACAAGCATCAGCTGTCAGTAAGAAAAAAAAGTTAAATGAACATCCCTACTTCCTATACCGGTATTTCAATTGAACCAACTAAAAATGTTCAGAGCAGCAAGTCAACATAAAATTTTGAGATTGCCCTCCAAAATCTTTACAGTGTGTTTGTGATGGCACGAAATGTGCAAAGCAGCCAAACAAGTATCATTCTTTACCATCCGACTGTGGACCAAGTTCATTTTGATTAATAAAATCATTATTGTTATAAAATCAAATTGTTACCTTAAAGAGCTATATATATATATATATATATATATATATATATATATATATTTATTTATTTATTTATTTATTTATTTAATGATTCATGTACAGTCAGACATGCTGTCATCTCAAAATAATGTATTGCTGTTTGTGTCAGTAAATCAAACCAGTGACTAAACAGTCCACTTCTCATTGTTTTTCTTAGTAGGATGAAAATAATGTTACTGAAACTATGATTAAATTACAGATAGTAAGTGATCAACGAAGGCTCCCTTTATAATCGCTGGAGCTGTCAATCAAACACCACAAGTTTATTGGTGACTGAGTTCTGGACTCTCGCCAAAACTAGCGTTGTAACGAGTCGTGTTTGCACCATGGTTTGCACTGTTAGTTATGATGAAAGCATTAGTTAAAGTATCGAGTTTCGATGACGAGATCACTGCATTCATGCGCTCAACATGTCTGTGATCAGCCACAATGCTCATCAATGCAACCTTTCATGCCACAATTCAAATATAACGCTATAGATCTAAATATAATGCTATAATCAACACTTTTCACGATTAGTTAACCTTGTGAGCTGTAATAGTAAAAACGTGCTAAAAGTTTAGAGCAGAGGTCTTCAATCCTGCTCCTGGAGGGCCACTGTCCTGCAGAGTTTAGTTCCAACCTGCTTCAGCACACCTGCCTTTGAATATTCAAGCGATTCTGAAGAGCTTGATGAGCTGATTCAGGTGTTTGATTAGGGTTGGAACTAAACTTTGCAGGACAGTGGCCCTCCAGGAGCAGGATTGAAGACCTCTGGTTTAGAGTATGTCTCTCTCTCTCGACTCGCAATTTAATACTTATTTCACATGCAAAGATGAACACTGAATTCTCACAGCAGACACACCACTTCTAACGAGCGTTCAAATCAGAGGGCTAAAAATCAGGGTAGAAAAAATGGCTTTTATTTCTAAATTATGTAGCAACAATGGGTTGTACATTAATATTAATATTAGCTCAAATGATCTATAGGGAATTTTAATAATTAATCATGAATATGATTAATATTTTGTATGTTACAGTTAAATTAATTTATCGCAGCTGAACTAGATTGATATATGAATGATTACCATAACGGGTTATGGTTCGTCATTAATACATCAAATAGTCTTATTTCAGCTCGAAGTAATGGGATAACTTTAATGGAATTAATCTAGTTATCAAACAATCTGTTTGTCCAGCAAACATTGAGATTAACTTAATTCTCAAGGAAAATTATCCTTCTTACAAACACGAGAAAGAGTATCTTTTCCAGGCCTTGAAAAGACAACTTTCTATGTTTGTAAAATTAGCTTACTTAAATCGTACCAAGATAAAGCACATAGCTAAGATCGAACATTTCAGGGACTAAGTAACATGGGCAATTAAAACAGAGTCAGTCAAGGACATATGGAATTTAATAATTAGACTAATACTACATCGAAACTACGAGTATACACAGAGTAAATACATATTTACAACAGAAACATACGGATGAAAACATTACAAGACCAAACGGATAACAGATGAGAGAGGGAGAGGATGAAAGGGAGAAAGTGAAACTAAGGTTCAGGATGAGAGAGATCACCGAGATGATCTCTGCATCGCAAAATCACAGGAAATGTAACCTTTTGAGAGACAGCAAGGAATCAAATCACATTAAAAGTTCAATAAACTTATCTTGCAAAATGGTTCTCTTTGTTGCTGAAGAACGCAGAGTTCATGCGTGTGTCCTAAGACCAGCGTGCGTGTGTTTCTTTAAGAAAGCAGGGCTCGCGCTCTCGTGTCTTCTGGTGAACGCGGTAGCGGGGTTTTCGAAAGAGTCTTTCTCTTTGAGTTGTTGAAGTTGTCTGCTGCGTTTGCTTCGTGGAGTCCGAAGACGAAAATAAAGAAAAGACTTAAAGAAAATTGAAAACGCTCCCAAAGGGAGCCATAAGGTCTTCTCGCTGACGAGGCGGGTTCGTGAAAGTGCAGGAACAAAACAAGACGAAAGGAAAATACAGAACAGAACTCTCCGCGGAACGCGGAGTGTAACCGCTTTTCTAGGGCACAAGAATTTCACTCCCCCCTGGGCTTGAGCCAATTGGAACGCGAAATTCCAGGCGGGAGAAAAGTTCTTTGTCTCACTATGAGTTTGATTTGCATGTTTTATGGCAGTCTTAGGATCATGCCATTTCTACATTAAACAATTATAACTGCAGTAAAATGCATTTTATCATAATTTGGTATCCATATCTTTCCTACGGGTATATGGAGATTTAATTCAAGACCAAATTTGGTATGTTTAAAAGCTACGGCCTAGAAGTACCTTCTTACTCTGTAAGATAAGTATTAAAAGTTCGATTAACAAACTGTGAATAAGACTAACCTAAAATGTGATGTGCATTTACAAGTGGGAATGAAAATTGGACTTTTAAAAAGACCACATGACATATACCTATGAATTCGTAACAGTGTGCACATCTGAAACATTATTCCTTTAAGGTTTACAAGAATACAAAACCCATCACAGAGAAGAACAATCGTGGAAAAGAAGAAATTACATTCAGGTTTACATATTTCTTCAATGGTTATACATATAGAAAATGTAGGATTTACGTAGGGTTAAAGATTAACACTAACTCTGCTCTACTCCTAAAATCTCTGTTGCGGGACATTCCATTAGGCAATAAAACACAGTGGGTGGGGGGAAGGCAATTCCCCTGGAGAAACATTCTTCACAAATACATTTCAGAGCTCACACTAGAAAATCATAATTATATGATCAAACAAATGAATAAAACATGCATACAGGAAGGTCAAACCCAAATCTGAGTTACATACATTAAAACTATTTTTCTATCCTGAATATCACACAGAGGATGTTTGTGTGTGTGTGTGTGTGTGTGTGTGTGTGTGTGTGTAAGGTTTCGTTATCTCTTTGTGGGTCCTTTTGGAAGCTCCCCACAGGGAATAAGGAATGTTGTTTCCAGGTTTTCTGGAGTATCTCTGAGGGGCAATTAATGTCGTAAAAGTCCATTTGCTCCAGACTAACTGGAGCTAACACAACTGATTTACCTTCGGGGGTTCAGAGTGGGACAGCAAGAAGGAATGTGCGTTTGTGTTCTGATTCAATGAGCCATGATTCATAGCCAATGTGGCTACATTCCCCCTTTTCGTCCGATGAAGTCCCTGTGTGGACATCATCGGACGACAATCATCACAATGGTCACATGGCGGTGAATCATGATGGTCATGTAGCAGGTGGATCATGATGGTCGGAAGGCAGGTGGTTCTTGGAGCTGAGGATTCAGCTCGATGAGGTTCGGCGTGGTCTCTGACTTGACACCCCCTTTCCGGGGATTCCGTCTGAAACCTTTGGACACAGCTTTCGTGCGCTTGGCTGTATCGCATCTCGTTGAGTCTTCTGTACAGGATGGAGACCAACCTAGTGTTAGGGTGTGGCTGATTACCTGCAAAGGTGCACAGCCCAATGTCGGCGGCGGTCCCGGCTTGGACCGCAGATGAAGTGTTCAGAACAGGTCGTCGAGACAGTGCTCGGAGGGCTGTGTTGACAGGAGCAGGGTCAGTGAGTTGGGACCCCCTTTTCTCAATCCAGAGTTCCAGTCCTGGATTTAAGGTGAAGTTGAAGTTCTTGGAGGATGGGAGTTTCAGTGCTGTCTGGTACTCTTTGCTCGGAAGCTGGTACCCTGTCAGGCCATCAAGGTGTAGGATGACACCTTTCAGTACTTGAAGTCCCATTTTCTGGTTGAGCATGTTGACACGGCTGGTTGTGTCATGCTGGTCGTGAGTGACAGTGGCGGTGTGCACAGGTGTGTTAGCACGCCACCTTTCACTTGCAATCTCCGCTTGTGTGTTGGTAACTTTGCTGACCAGGGGGTGCAACCCGTAGATTTCTTCAGCGTTGTCTCTGAGTAAGGGTTTGCTAAGGCAGAGATAATGAATGTCTTTGGTCATTGTACACAGGTGCAGGTTTGGAGCTGAGTACAGTTGTGTGTCGCTGTCGTGGTAGGCCACCACGTCTGGAGGGCTTATCTTGATGTGGGTGTTGTTTTTCCAGAACCTGACCTTGACAATGTCTGTAAGTCTGTAGACTCGGCTTGACTCGATGATAGGCAGATTTAGGAGAAAACCCACTCCTCTCTGCTCGGGATCGACGCAGAGTGAGATGGCGCTACCCAGAGAGTAGGCCAGGTGTTTTTGTAGAGTGTCAGCTGGCGTGGTGATGGTGGAAGCCAGCACAGTTAGCATCAGGCTTAGTATCAGGTACGGTGGGATTACACCTGTGGCTAGGCTGTCATTGGAGGAGTTAACCTCCCACAGCATGTCTGTCGTTAGCGCTGTAACCAGCTGAGTCTGGACAAAGTCACTCTGTAAGACAGTAAACAGCGGCTTCATGGAGTTTGCGGTCTGGTTTGCTGCATTTACACTGGACGTACCAATGTTAAACAGAGTTCTGGTGGCCGCTACGACTCGGAGCAACACTCCCAGGAGCTGGCTGGAGTGGTGGTTGGTGCTTAGGAGTCCCGATTGTGCAACAGTCACTTTCTCAAGTTGGTTGAACATGTGTTCGACCTTGGCCTCGGCGTGAGAGAGGGAGTCCTCTGTCCGTTGGACACTTGTCCAGATGTATTGGGCTACGGAGCTGGGGTAGTGTGCTCTGTAGACCGGGCAGGGCTGGATGAGTCGAACATGCACTTGCTGGGGGTAGGTCCTGCCGTCGGTGATCTGGAGTCTCAGTTGTTCTCTCAGTGGCAGCTGTCCTCTGGTTGGCTGACAGTACAGCATGGCGAACCACAGCAGCAACCTGGTACAGACAACAGGGAGAGAGAGAGAGAAAGGGGAGGAAGAAGCCAGCAAGGCTTGTCTTTGATTGGACAGGGCAGTCTTTTTACTTCGTGGGTGGCGACTGGGTTTAGTTCGCCTTGGCCCATGTTTTGCCACATCTTGCTGTCGGCTTGTCGCTTGCTTCAGTGTCTCGTCAGTGGCTCTGGTGTTGCTGTGTGTAGCACATGATGCGTTATAGACGAACATTAGCAGTTTACCCCCCTTTGTGTGCCGTGGCATTACAAGCCTTGGCATAGTGATGTCAATCGGTGCACAACTCATAATGTTGTTCTGTACGCGCAGCATGTGCGTTGTGTCATGCACTGGTCTGAGGCACTGGTTGTCAGTGAGGTCAGACTGCGTGTGAGGGTGGATGAGGAAAGTCTTTATGTAGGTGACAGAAGCCCGCATGTCCATTATGGTTGTTTTTTCAAATAGCGGAGCTAGCGTAAGCAGCTTTGAGGTAGGTAGTTGAGCTCGTAAAGGTCTTATGCTGTGTGTAATCTTCACTTTCTTTAGGGTGGGTGGGTGGGTTGAAAGTGACCACAGCTTGTTGTTTAGTGTGCCAGGCTTGGCGATGGCTTGAATGAGGTCATGTCGCTGTAGGTCAGTCATGACATTGAGGCAGCAAGTGTTAAAGTCTTTGGTGGGCTGTAAGGTGCAGGGTAGCACAGTTGAACCTTGACTTGGTGCTGAGTCTGTGTCTTCATGGCTGGCTGTGGGAGTTCCCATGAACTCTGTGACCTGAAAGTCTGGCTCTGCGGAAGTTCCCGTGACCTTTGTGACCTGACCGTCTGGCTGTGACTGGAGGGAGTGAAGTTCTCATACTTGAGCCCAGATCTTGAGCTGTTTCAAGTCCAGTAACGGTTCAAAGAGATCTAGAAGGTCTCTGCCGATGAGGAACGGAAAAGTGTCCATTTTTGAGATGAACACTGGATGGAGTAGACTTAAAGGACCAATTGTCAGGTGAACGTGAGCTACCTGTTCGAGCCGGATGTCATGTTGACAGTATGACTGTACGTTCAGTTCACAAGTTTGAGGTGTAAGAGTTCGGTCTTGTCTCTTAGCTTCAAATTGGAGTCTTTGGAACAGTTGAACTGAAATTATCGTAATGTCTGATCCTGTGTCGATCAAGGCTTCCATGCTCACTTCCTTTTCCAACGTGATGTTCAGGTAGAGTTTTCGGCCTGTGCCCTTTTCAATGAGGTTGCCCAGGAACATTGGCATCGGGGCAGGTGTAACGGTCGTTGGGTGGTTAGGACCGGTCTCGTGTAGCTTGCTGCGGAGGCAGTTAGCCGAAACAGCATTTCCTGGTACCTTGTGATTGTGGTACCTGGTTTGAGGAAGTGTGCTGTTTCGTTCATGGTGTACAGCTGTCAGCTGTGGAGCTTGGGTGATGCTGTCACCTTGTGATGTGACAGTTAGCTCTGTGGGCTGTGGATGACGAGCAGTGTTCAGGGTGCTTGGCTTAGTCAGATGGCGGTCAGACGGTTTGGTTTCAGTTCTTATGCTTAGACATAAGATGTCTGGCTCGTCCTTCTTGTCTTTCTTGCGACGTCTCTGGTGAAGAAGCTCTTTCAGCACCCTTGGGATCTCTGCTGTCTCAGACGTGGCTGCACTGTGGTTATCTGATGTGAGCTCAGGCTTGAGCTTACCAGTGTCGTGTCGAGAGTGGTTCCACTCTCTGTCAGGGCTTGTTGTCCTGGACGGTAGAGATCGGTTCTTCTTGGGTCGCCGGCCGGCTTCCCAGAATCTTTCAGAGCGCTCGCTCTGGTGCTTTGGACGAGCGCCACCGCGATTGTGTTGCCCTCTGCTGCTGGCGTGGCGTGAACAGTGCTCAGAGACAGAGTAGATTGTGGGGGTTTTTACAGTCTTTTCAGAAATAGTCTTTTGCTTGGTGTAAGCTTTATGGGCTAAGTCACGCAGCTGTTGTGTAGACATGCTACGTGGGCACGCGGCCACGCCCAAATGGTAACTTAAAGTAGGATGTAGGTTTCTGAGGAACAGAGTTTTAAAGTTGATGTCCTGTTCCATCCCGGGCTCATTCCGGGCTCCGAAAAAGGCTTGTCGGAGTCGGTTGTAGTAGATCTGGGGGTGTTCACGCCGGCTCTGTTTGAGGTCCATAGCGTTGAAAAACCCTTCGTCTGATTCTGGATCAGAGAATTCACGGATCAAAGCTTGTTTTAACTGTTGGTAGTCTGCTTTGACAGTCTGAGGTTGGCGGTCTAGGAAGCTACGAACAACACTGCTAGCCGTTATTCTTAACAGATACAAATTGTCCCAAGCTGTCATGTTGGCGACAGTTTGCACGTGAAAGTCAATGTCTCTTAAATAAGCATGAAGGTCACGACCTCCTGCAGAATCTGGATCGAACATAGGAATGTTTCGAGCTAGCTTGTCAAGTTCTCGGGGGGTCGTGCCGTGGTTAGTGGCATGGGTTGTCTGAAGGGGTCCTCCCCCTTTCGCTGCTGACAGGTGTTCTTGAAAGCTGGCTGGTGATATCTTGAGCCGTGGGCTTACATCTCCCTTTTCAGCTCTGGTTTCTTGGCTGAAAGGGATGGGGTGGCTGGCCGGGAGAAACTCTGTGATGTGTGTTTCTCCGTTCCAGCCACTCTGCAGTCTGTAAGAATGTCTCCGTTCTGCATGAACAGTGTCAATTTCATCTTGGAGCTCGTCTCTCTGCAGAGTAAGCTCGCCGATTATAGCTCGGGCCATTTGCAAATGTTTTTCACAGGCCCTGGCTTTTGCTTCTGCTTCTTTTCGTTCAGTCTCGGCTCTCTCTAGGAGAGCGTCACTTTGTTGGAGTTTTTCGTCGAGTTCTTTTCTGGTTTCTCTCTCCAACTGTTCTCTTTGGTCTGTGTCGAGGCGCAGATCTTGCAGGGCATTTCGAAGTCTTTCTACTTCTTTCTGTAGCTCTGGATCTGTGGCGTCCTCTTTCTCGCGCTGGTACTGGGTTTCGAGGAGGAGCTGATCAAGGCGACTTTGGGTTCGGGCCTGGTCCTTCCGGGCCTCCTCCGCTTGAAGCTTAAGCGTTGTGGCTTGCTGCTCCAGGTCGATGTTGCGCCGTTCGCTGAGCCTCGCCTGGGCGACGACGTTGTGGGTGATGCTGCTGACGATCCTGGTATCTTTGTAGTTGTAGCTTCGGGTAGGATCGTGTGTTATCAGTTCGTCTAGCTCGGTGTCCAGTTGCGTTTGGCTCAGATGCTGCAGGTCACTGGCGTCCTTGGCTAAGTGCTCCCGACAGACCGCGGGACTGGATGCACGGGACATATTGGCTTCGCTGTAGGCGAGAGAAACACAGCACACACACAAAGAGACCAATGCAAGTTCGTTCTAAGGTTAATGAGCTATACTCATACGGGCTATGCCGTTTATGAGAATTTTGTTAGCGGAGCCAATTGACTTGGGTCGAAGGACCCGAACTAGAGATTTGACAGGCAGTAGCCTCGCGGGTCACGTGATGACACCGGCTGTTTGGTTTGTCGCCCTATTATTTAGTTTCCTTGGTGGCTCTCACAGGTCACTGTCTCTAGGTGAAAATGAAAGAAACAAATCACAACCGAACAAAGGATAGAAAAGACTGAGGTAAAACAAAACACTAGTGATGACTAGGTCTGAAATTAAATAAACAGAATAGTAACACAGTACGTGTTCAAGAGGATAAAGAGACCTAAGCTATTACCACTGCTAGGGTTTAGGATAGGGCCAACAGGTGAGTGGGGCTATCGGGGTAGAAAACCTAGGAAGATGGTGTGGCTTAGAGAAGAGATGGGCCAACACTTAAAATATCCGGGAGATATCTAGTGTTCTGTGGCTTATAGTAAGTGGAATGGGTTTTACTAAATTTAGTTTACCTGCGGTGAATTGAGGTCATTCAGGTGGAAACCAGTGGCTCGGTCAACCTCTCCGACGGTTCTCCAACACTTGACCGCAGTGCTCTCGGGCAACCTCGTCTCTCGGTACCACGGTGTGCCCACTCAAACCACTTGCGACTTTAAACACAAAGTGGCAACGCCAAGGTGTCAATCATCAGACGGCACGGAAAGATTGAGTTTTCCTCGGAACTCTCCTTTCGGAGTGGTCCTTTCAGCAGACCCCAGTTCGAGTGATTGTCTCAAAATTGCCTTGTGTGTCGCTGACGTTGACTTAACCTTTTGGCGGGCCAAATTGCTGATGTCGGGGTGGCGTGCCACAACCGGAGGTACGAGATTCGGAAGAGTCCGAGACACACGGCCAGTGCCAGTTAGCGTCGGACAGATGACCTCGCTCGCGGAAACCAACCCGAGATGACTGCAACTCACCACCGTGCTCTAGTGAATGCCACCTATAAATACACAAAGGATAAACAAATGAAACTTAAAGTGAATTAAGGCTAGTTTGTTTAAACCAAATGGATTAGTTATTTATGTGGCAATAAGAGTCAAAGGTTTTACTAAATAATAATAAACAAAAGGAGATTATGATAATGTTACTTATCAAAATGGCCTAACCCAAGAGAGAGAAGGAAAAGAATAACAGTAGATATAAAATAATAGAATAACAATAAAAATTTAAAAATAAAATCAAAATGTAATGACAGGATGAACCCAGGAGAAGAGGCAGGCCGCAGTAGTGGGTTTTCACCACAAGGGGGCGTGCTCCCTCTCTGTGCTTAACCTGGCAAACAGAGAACTTAATTCAAATCAAAAATTCAAAACTTGTTTAAATTAAAATTTAAAATAAGCATGTAAGGAAATGTGAAAATCAGAATGATATCTTATAATAATCCAGATACAATAAAGTATCAGTCCTATTTATAAAAATAATCAGGAGAGAAATACGATAAAAGAGTGAAAGGAGGAAAATAGTGATGCCGACTTAGTATCCACAAGGCCACACGATGGTGCTGTTTCCTCCAAGTGGATATCAGTGGCTGAATAGACCACTCAATTTAAATTTAAAATTCAAACGTTTAAATCAAATTTAAATGAACATGTAAAGAAAATGTAAAAGGAGAACTGGTAACAGTGCCATAACTATAAAATAAATCAAAATAGAAAAGTGGAAATAAACAATTCCTGACAGGATTTGAAGAGAGAGAAAAGAGAGCTGAGTGAACCGACCTAGCGGGAGGCGGCCACTAGGTGCCGTTGTTTCCTCTAAGGGAATGGCTGAGATTTAATCTAAGTTTTAATTCAAATCTTGTTTGAACCAAACTCAGAGTAAATGTATCAGTCAAAAGCAGGAAAATTGTGTAACACAAAATAATATTCGCACGAGCAAAGCTGTAAATGCGAATAGTTATTTAGAGTTTAAACATTAATTCACAGGGAAATGAATTCAGCCGTAAAGAGAGCGTTATCTGATAACTGGCCACGAGGTGGCGTAATTGTGCTCATGCAGGCTGACGTCAGTGGGAGTGGTGCTGACGTCGGATGACTCGGTGGGGCGCGTAATTTGAGAACTGCCACACACTTAGAGGACGCCCTCTGGCGTTTAGTCAATGGAATTACACACAATTTTCATGTGATTCAAAGCTAAGAGCTTTCAGCTCGCGTCACGCGCTCGTCGCGCTGATTTTCTGCAACAATCACAAATAGAAAAACACTTTAGATCTCAGCGGATCTCTCTGTGTCAGTTAACTGCACAGAAGGGTGTCTGCAGGATTCTTTTCGCTGCAAAAACACACAAATGTAAACAACAGGAATTTTACGTCTGTCGTTATAAATTTAGATTTTCCTTAAATCTAACAAAACTCCAATTTACAAATCTATCATCAAACCTGTGTTGTTTATATGATTTTTGATTTGCGTAAGTTCACAGTGAGTAGCTAAGTCACTGAGTAACCCACAGGAGAAATCTTCTTAGCTGGACATTATTGGACTAACCATAACTTCAACTAGCGATAATTTATTCAGGCCTTACTTATACTGCTGAGGGGGGGAAACTCGCCCCGATCAGACTTATGTCTCGCACTAGAAAGAGATTTCTTCGTCTTAATAGGCGGTTTATTAATATCAACATGTACACTGCAAAGAGTTTTGTTTCGTCTTTACAGGCACAGGTTCATATGGACTGCAGTCTACTCACATTTAACAGTGTTAAAATGTGTCTAGGCATATTTTAGCAACTTGTTAAAAATGTAACGTTGCTGACTTCGGCTTTTTGCCTTGGTCAGTTAGGAGTGAGTTCGCTTTAGCGACTTAACTCACAAATTCATAATTTCATAATGCGCAAAATTATTAATAACCATATGACAGATTGAAACTGAATATTGCCCATAACAAAGTTTGAAATGCTCCGCATTCATTCCACCATACTGTAGCAACAATGGGTTGTACATTAATATTAATATTAGCTCAAATGATCTATAGGGAATTTTAATAATTAATCATGAATATGATTAATATTTTGTATGTTACAGTTAAATTAATTTATCGCAGCTGAACTAGATTGATATATGAATGATTACCATAACGGGTTATGGTTCGTCATTAATACATCAAATAGTCTTATTTCAGCTCGAAGTAATGGGATAACTTTAATGGAATTAATCTAGTTATCAAACAATCTGTTTGTCCAGCAAACATTGAGATTAACTTAATTCTCAAGGAAAATTATCCTTCTTACAAACACGAGAAAGAGTATCTTTTCCAGGCCTTGAAAAGACAACTTTCTATGTTTGTAAAATTAGCTTACTTAAATCGTACCAAGATAAAGCACATAGCTAAGATCGAACATTTCAGGGACTAAGTAACATGGGCAATTAAAACAGAGTCAGTCAAGGACATATGGAATTTAATAATTAGACTAATACTACATCGAAACTACGAGTATACACAGAGTAAATACATATTTACAACAGAAACATACGGATGAAAACATTACAAGACCAAACGGATAACAGATGAGAGAGGGAGAGGATGAAAGGGAGAAAGTGAAACTAAGGTTCAGGATGAGAGAGATCACCGAGATGATCTCTGCATCGCAAAATCACAGGAAATGTAACCTTTTGAGAGACAGCAAGGAATCAAATCACATTAAAAGTTCAATAAACTTATCTTGCAAAATGGTTCTCTTTGTTGCTGAAGAACGCAGAGTTCATGCGTGTGTCCTAAGACCAGCGTGCGTGTGTTTCTTTAAGAAAGCAGGGCTCGCGCTCTCGTGTCTTCTGGTGAACGCGGTAGCGGGGTTTTCGAAAGAGTCTTTCTCTTTGAGTTGTTGAAGTTGTCTGCTGCGTTTGCTTCGTGGAGTCCGAAGACGAAAATAAAGAAAAGACTTAAAGAAAATTGAAAACGCTCCCAAAGGGAGCCATAAGGTCTTCTCGCTGACGAGGCGGGTTCGTGAAAGTGCAGGAACAAAACAAGACGAAAGGAAAATACAGAACAGAACTCTCCGCGGAACGCGGAGTGTAACCGCTTTTCTAGGGCACAAGAATTTCACTCCCCCCTGGGCTTGAGCCAATTGGAACGCGAAATTCCAGGCGGGAGAAAAGTTCTTTGTCTCACTATGAGTTTGATTTGCATGTTTTATGGCAGTCTTAGGATCATGCCATTTCTACATTAAACAATTATAACTGCAGTAAAATGCATTTTATCATAATTTGGTATCCATATCTTTCCTACGGGTATATGGAGATTTAATTCAAGACCAAATTTGGTATGTTTAAAAGCTACGGCCTAGAAGTACCTTCTTACTCTGTAAGATAAGTATTAAAAGTTCGATTAACAAACTGTGAATAAGACTAACCTAAAATGTGATGTGCATTTACAAGTGGGAATGAAAATTGGACTTTTAAAAAGACCACATGACATATACCTATGAATTCGTAACAGTGTGCACATCTGAAACATTATTCCTTTAAGGTTTACAAGAATACAAAACCCATCACAGAGAAGAACAATCGTGGAAAAGAAGAAATTACATTCAGGTTTACATATTTCTTCAATGGTTATACATATAGAAAATGTAGGATTTACGTAGGGTTAAAGATTAACACTAACTCTGCTCTACTCCTAAAATCTCTGTTGCGGGACATTCCATTAGGCAATAAAACACAGTGGGTGGGGGGAAGGCAATTCCCCTGGAGAAACATTCTTCACAAATACATTTCAGAGCTCACACTAGAAAATCATAATTATATGATCAAACAAATGAATAAAACATGCATACAGGAAGGTCAAACCCAAATCTGAGTTACATACATTAAAACTATTTTTCTATCCTGAATATCACACAGAGGATGTTTGTGTGTGTGTGTGTGTGTGTGTGTGTGTGTGTGTGTGTAAGGTTTCGTTATCTCTTTGTGGGTCCTTTTGGAAGCTCCCCACAGGGAATAAGGAATGTTGTTTCCAGGTTTTCTGGAGTATCTCTGAGGGGCAATTAATGTCGTAAAAGTCCATTTGCTCCAGACTAACTGGAGCTAACACAACTGATTTACCTTCGGGGGTTCAGAGTGGGACAGCAAGAAGGAATGTGCGTTTGTGTTCTGATTCAATGAGCCATGATTCATAGCCAATGTGGCTACAATTATGACCATTTTCAATGTAAAAATCATACTAACATTATAAATGTGCACCCCAGGAAACATTATGAAACAATAAAACAATGCAGTTTATGACCTGCTTAATATATAACAAGCCCTGAAAAAACAAATATACACATTCACAAGTAGTCACTCCATGAATTGCATTGTCATTCAGTCTATTTTAACTGTTTATATGTTTGTGTGTTCTTTTGTTCCCTCTCACCAATTTATTTTAATGTGATTGCATTTCTTACCCAGCACCTTGACTCTCGTCTGTATGCATAACGCAAATTTCTGCTGATCTGTTAGCTTGCTTTTCCTCTCTCTCTTCTTTTTCCTCTACCTCTCTGTGTCTGCCTGGCTGGGTGCAGAACAGGATCGGTCTTGTGTCCACCTGTGCCCAGAAAACAGACAACTCATCGATAAATCTGGTTGCCTAATTTATACATTAAAAGACAGCTTTTCTGGATAAATTGCACTCCATCAAGGTAAGATAATATTAAAATAATCAACCTCTAAAACAATTAAACCTGGAATTAACTGATTGACATACATTTTCAAGGCCAACATGCCAAATGAAAAGAGAAGTGTTGAGAATAAAAAATGTTGATGACCTCAACAAGCAGTACTAACACTAGCAGAATCTTCTCTGATATGTTTATATTACATTGTTTCAGGAGGACAATGCTGTTTTAGTACTCAAGCAAAAAGTGGTGAGTAGCCCACCTTTCCCTGATCCTCAGATTCTTCTGAATGGACTACCCTCTGACATAATTCAAATTTCTCTGTCTCCACTACAGAAAAACACAAAATTAGCATTTCCATTTAAAAATAAATAAAAATAAGGATGGATTAATAATAACTCATAAAATAATTCATAATAAACTCAAGTATTACACTAGAACTTGAAAATGGCATTTAAAACTTTCAGACTGATTACTGCATATCACTCTACATGCATGTCAGAAAACTGTCTTAACATGTAATGTCATCTGCCAACATAGCAGTTTGCAGAGAATGTGGCATAAATCTTTCAGTAATGTCTGACAAAGAAATGTAAGGTAACCCAAGGGAATTACTGGAAACAGCAGTGTTCAACTCTCCATTGATCTGAACCCATTCAGATGAGTGACCAATCTGTAAGACAAAGAAGAAAAGTAGAATAAGAGATGGGGCCAGAGATGAGCTTCATGAGAACTGGAAATATCAGCAGAAAAGTTCATACATTTAACTGCATTCTACTTGCAAAATGGCACCGTTTCCAACTGTATTATTGTGCATCTCAAATGCATACAACTCACATAACAAACGTAATAATTAGAATCAGATACACAAATAATAACGTTTTTACATCACTACCAGGAATAACCCAGGTTCCCTTGCTTTGCCGGTTTTTACTGGTTTGCATGTAAACCAGGATAATGGGTTAATTAAGCTGAGTTTTGGGAGTGATCAGCTTATTAGTGTGCATGTAAACATCACTGAGTACAAACACCTGCCAATACACCAACAAGAATTATTCAATTTCAAGTGGACAATCAACAATTATCAATCATTTAGCTTTTGCTCATCACTGTCATTTACTATGATGAATACATTATGATACAGTAGTTCTGCATGAAATCAAGTGCTGAATTAAAAATGTTAACCTTGTGACATGAGTTTTCTGGTTGCTGTATGGTCTGGTCTTCAGAAAACATGGCCATGACAGTGGAGGAAGGGGGTCTCTGGGTGGTGGTCTGGTAGGGAGGCTGGAGAGGAATGGTGGGCCAGAGAGATTCTCTCAGGAGGGTGGTTTGCGTGCTCACCGCGTTCTCTAAGGTTTCCACTTGAGGAAGGACAGCAGGCAACACTTAATTTGAAAAGGTTATATAGTGTTAGCTCAACATCCGTTTTTTGGAAAAAAGCTGAAATACGAATTCAATCAAGAGAAATGATAATGCGGATTTCTCTCCTTCTCTATAGAAATATGATTGTCAGTGTACAATAATGAAGTGTTCTTCATAACTCTACTTTTCCCAAGTTTCAGAAACTATATTGTTTTGCTAAAGATTATTAGCAATAAAGCACTAAAAGCGCCAAGCACCTGATTGTTTTTCTAAGGATTAAGCCCTATTGTTTTCCTAACACCTGTTTTACTTTTGCAGTGCATATGCAATATACTTTTTTCAGTGCCAAGACAGCATTCACACTGCACACAGAGGTGGAGCGGCAATGCATTTTTGAGACACTTGCATCTCATCAGAAAGCGACAATCATGTGATGGGCTGCAGGTTGGAGAACAAAGTCAGGATTTCTGGTGTAAAGATTAAAAGGGATCTAAAAATAAAAGGGATTTTTTTTTAAAAGGGGTCATATGATGCTTTTTAATGTTTTCCTTTTCCTTTAGTGTGTATCTTACCTAATGTATCCATGTGTGCGCATGTATAAGATCTGCAAAGTTACAAATCTCTTAGTCTCCCACAAAAGGGAATTATTCTATCTAATAGAGAACACTGCTCCAAACCTGCCTAAAAAGTTCTGTTGTTGCCATTTTGTGGAGGCGCTGTGTGTTTGGATGAATCTTGGGCTCCAACTTATACAGTTACGCCAACGACATTACAATTGCTTTAGAAGTCTTGGAAGCTGAAGCTCATGATTATGGTAAGGGGCGTTACATTTACGACATACGCCCAATCACAACGTACTGGCTCAGCTGGCCAATCACATCACTCTGGGCTTTTTGGAAGGTGAGCTTTGTAGAAATCAGAGCAGGTCAGCTCAGTCAGGTCCCCAGTACAGTAGTCACGCGAGCTAACTCAATACGCATCATGACATCATTAGATGTTTTGAAAAACGCTAAACGTTATTTAAATATATTAGCTGATTGAGGCACACCCAGAATTTCAGACAAAACGGAAATACTGCAGGTACTGCAATAATATGTATGAGAAAAATAATGTTTTTGAACATTAAAAGCATGTTAAGCTGTTCTATTACACCCAACAACTAACAGACATTCACATTCAGATGGGATTAGATTTCTCAGATGAGTGAGAAAAACACAGACATAGAAGTCAGCCTTAAAATCTCCACAAATTTCACAAATTTCTCTAACGTCCTCCATGAAAACTAGTCCTGTTCGAATAGGCTTTATAGTCCAGGTCATATGTGAAAAAAAATTATGTTCACTTTTTCACAGAGGTGGAAAATAACTAATTACAAATACTTTCGCTACAGTACAAGAGTAGATTTTTCAATTTTTTTTTATTTAATTGTGGTACTTTTACTTTTACTTGAGTAGAATAAAAATGAAGTATTCAACTTCGCTACATTTATTTTTCACCAAAACCAATCAAAACTTCCAGTTCGGCGGGGCGGGGGGTGTTCAAACCGCGCTTTGACATTTAATCATTGGTGCTCGTATTTTGAATCAGTATTGCTAACGTTTCAATATTTTAGTGAATGTACAAAGCAAACTTTGGTACAAAGCAAAAAACCTCAACAATGGTGAAATAAGATTGCATGATGATACATGTAAAAGTGTAGTTCGTTACTATAGCAATAGTGGGCTCCCTCCCAGCACATTTACGGTAGAACGAATAAAAAAGACCATTTCATTTAACATGTTAACCATACCCCACTTCATATATATTTTTTAATTACTGGCACTTTTTTATTCATACTGTTGTAAGTTACATCTCTCTTTTTTTTAATCGGACCTTTCACTTAAAGGACAAGTTCGGTATTTTACACTTAAAGCCCTGTTTACAGATCGTTTCTGATGAAATAGAACGGTTAAGATTAAAATTTGGACACATGCTGCTGTCCCGAGAATTTTAGGTTTATTTCGCTTTCCCAAAAACCTCTAGAATGGGTGTATAGGTGCACTCGAACAATCCTTCATAAAACGCATTAAACTTTCGTTTACAAATACGTGAAACTCACCGAGTGGTCAGGGGTGTTCACTGATATGCTCACACAAAAATCGCTGCAAAAGATGCTTTCCAACAGGTTTTATCGTAGTTTTTGTCCAACTCCATTGACTTGTATTGGACGAGCTGTGTGCGGTACGGTATTACTCCGCCGCTTCTTCTTCTGCTTCTTCTGTGTATTCAATGAAATGCCAGCGGTTTGCTTGCAATTGGCAAAGGTGCATTATCGCCACCAACTGGGCTGGAGTGTCTATTATTCAAGCTCTCAACGGAAGAATCTACGGGTGTGTGACGTTTGGAAAAATAGATCCACAGTTTTACAACGAATGGTAAAACACCTGTTGGAAAGCATCTTTTGCAGCGATTTTTGTGTGAGCATATCAGTGAAAACCCCTGACCACTCGGTGAGTTTCATCTCTTTGTAAACGAAAGTTTAATGCGTTTTATGAAGGATTGTTCGAGTGCACCTATACACCCATTCTAGAGGTTTTTGGGAAAGCGTTTAATGCGTTTTATGAAGGATTGTTCGAGTGCACCTATACACCCATTCTAGAGGTTTTTGGGAAAGCGAAATAAACCTAAAATTCTCGGGACAGCAGCATGTGTCCAAATTTTAATCTTAACCGTTCTATTTCATCAGAAACGATCTGTAAACAGGGCTTTAAGTGTAAAATACCGACCTTACCCTTTAACCTTCTTTGCTTTCAATTATGAAATTATTCAAATGAAAACATTCAAATGATCTTACCAGGACTTACCTTTCAAAATTAGTAATAAAACAATTGCTCTTGACAACAGGGAAAGCTAGTATGTTTGCTTAGCATACCATCAAACACTACAATTTATGAGTTTAATATGTTTTGCTCCAAAATCACAATACATCTCAGTCGTGTTTGAAATTACTTCTGTGGTTTCATGTTGCTTCTTAACACAGAGTGAGAATATATTATTTTATTAAATTCTATGATACAGGCTATGTTGATTAGCATTGCATTAAAGGGTTAGTTCACCCAAAAATGAAAATTAGCCCATGATTTACTCACCCTTAAGTCCTCCTAGGTGTACATGACATTCTTCTTTCAGACGAATACAATCGGATGTATACAATAGTTATACTAAAGGGCCCCTATTATGGATTTTTGAAAATGACCTTTCATGTAGTGTGTAACATAGCTCTAACTGAATGAAAACATCCTGCAAAGTTTTAAATCTGAAAGTTCACCATATATAAAGTTATTGTCTTTCAAAAGTAAGAGTCGACTCTGAGTCAAACGTCAAGACGAAACATTAGCATATTGCACGGGCAGACACCAGGGAAAACTTGAACCTCAAACTGTCAGCTGATTCCTGCGGATACTGGATAGCATCATAGATGGATAGCATCATGTTGAGGAGAAGCTGCGCTCTACAATGTGAAGGTAAAGCTAGTTTTTTTCACTGCCCAAGGACGAGCATGTGAAGAATCAGTGGTTAAAATTCATCTTTACCACAATACCACAGCAGTATAATCCTAAACTTTTGCTGTGTTCCCTTTATTTTACTGACGACTGCTTCTCAAATCTCGGAATTCAATACAGGATTCACAAACCGCTTGCTCTTGAAAGATGGTGTTCAAAATACTTAGTTTTGAGATTTATATTGTGTAGGTCTCCTGCTAACTGGCTAACTCACGTTATCACTGTCTTACTTAAATACTTCTGCTAATCAGTTTGTGGGCCACTATTACCTAAAACTGTGTCTATTAATGAAGATTGTCTGTCGTTCTCACTACTTTGAGGAAAGATTAAGCATGGATCAAGATTTGTTTTACCAACGTTTATGTTACATCGGTCATTCACGCTAGAGCTCGCCTATAATGTATGCACTGTTATTGATAGTTTCCACATATTCACCACAATACATTAGAAAAATACTCAGTAAATAAATAAGTAGGCCTATAAGTAAAATAATCGGTTTGTTGATGGACCTGCACTTGTTAATGCTGATGGAGAGGAATCACAGTTGCAAAATCTCATAATGTACCTCAAACTGAGTAACTTAGTGAATCACTGAGAAACGTCCTGCTCGAGTCGTCCTTGCGATGGAGGTTCAGGTTGAATAACTAGTTATTCCAGTGTTTCATCATCGGACTCGTGCTCGCATTGATATGGTAAAATCGACGCCATTGTTCGGTACTGTGTTTAGTTTACGGTGTAGGAAGCCTCAGGATAAGCAGAGATGACGTTGTCATGGCAATGGACGTTTTGGTTTTCAACGCGCGTGCTGTATGCGGTAAACCAATCACAACAGACTGAGCTGTCTGGCAAATCAAAGCAGAGTAGCTCATGGAAAGGAGGGATTTAGAGAGATTGATTCATCTGACGAGTCGTTTGAGAATCATTGAAAATGTGGTGATGTGCAAATGTATTTTATGAGAAAATGAAACAGTTTTTTGACCTTTGATGCATGTAAACCTGTCGTAGGAGTCTCCAAAACAATATTAGGAAACTTTAAAATAGCATAATAGGGGCACTTTAAAAAATGTCCTGGCTCTTCCAAGCTTTATAATGGGAGTGAATGGCTGGAAAAAAAATGTAAAACCCAAAAAAGTGCATCCATTCATAAAAAAAAATAAAAATACTCCACACGGCTCCAGTGGGTTAGTAAAGGCCTTCGGAAGCGAAATATTTTTTTTGTAAGAAAAATACCCATATTTATAAATTTATAATCTTAAATAACAAGCTTCCGCTAGACGACCGTACGCATACTACACAAATTGACTTGCGCCACAAGAGTAACCAGTGACGCATGTATGACATAGGATGTAGGAGTATCATAAGCTTAGCGGTTTAAACAAATAGGACTGGGCAACAAACTGAAGCTCCTCTTCTATTATTGAGAAATCCTTTCAAAATTGCTAATTCGCGACCAGGGTCTTACCTCGGAGCTTACGCGTTCGTTATTACGTTGTGCGTCGGGTCAGGGATTAGTCTTCCACTGTAAATGGAATCGATGCGTAGGCCATCCTTCGGAAGCTAGTGATTACAGTAACAGTTAGAGTTTATAAAGTTTTAAATGTGGATATTTTCCTTACACAAACGCATGGCTTCACTTCAGAAGACCTTTGGAGTAAAAGTGGAGCACTTTTATCATGGATGGATGCAGTTTTTTGGGCTTAAAATTTTCTCCAGCCATTCACTGCCATTATAAAGCTTGGAAGAGCCAGGACATTTTTTTATATAACTCTGATTGTATTTGTCTGAAAGATGAATGTCATATACACCTAGGATGGCTTCAGGGTGAGTAAATCATGGGCTAATTTTCCTTTTTGGGTGAACTATCCCTTTAAAGACATACATCATTCTTATGAAAATACCTGAGATAGCTTGATGAACACCGATATTTTATGGCTATCATGTGTTTGTCTTCATGTTTTATCAGTCAAAACGTCTCTATTTGCATGTTATTATATCCATATAAGGCATTTCCTGAAACGTCATAAGTTTAATACTTGTATGAATCTCACTTGTGGACTTTCTGCACGAGGTATGAATCAGTACTGGGCTTCTAGTATGAATGAAAGAGATGACATGAAAGTGTTTAGCGCTCCATATCGCTATCATCTCCCCATTTTGGGTAAAAATAGAAAAATAATACTAAAGTACTTTGTAACGTAGTTACCAGAGTAGTTTTTAAGCAAACTACTTATTTACTCTTACTTGAGTCATTATTTTTCAGTACTTCTACTTGTACTCAAGTAAATTATTACTTAAGTAGCAATACTTTTACTTAAGTAAATTTTTTTTAGTACTCTTTCCACCACTGCTTTTTCATAAAAACATGAACTTGGTACACATGTAGTTTGCGGCCCTGAACATTTTCAGAAATGGAGCATTCGCAAAAACGCCTCGTGGTGGCTATGTGGCCATTTTGCTTTCCGCCATAACTGAATTATGTATTTTGTATTATATATCCTAAACCAAACATGATAACACGGAAAATGTGATGTCTACCCCTATGTTTTGATGGTCAAGGATTACAATGATACCATATACAACATCATAATCTGTTCAGGTGAATAGTTAATGGTGAATTCAGTGACGCTGTGAGAAGGATTACAATGAAATCGCAGTATCTGAGAATATCATCTAAAGCTGGGGCCACACTAAAAGATTAAAAAAAAATTGTATAATATTTTTAAAATGTGAGAGACCACAAACATGACAATAAAAATTAATAGATTTATCCTTTTTGTTGCTCTAGTGTGTGGAGTGCCGCGATGTGACCAGGAAAGCACACCAAACACTAACAGATTCCATTCACAGACAACACAAACAGAGTCCCGTCTGTGAACACGGGAAATCTTGCAAAATCTCTCGCATCAAACGTGACTTTAAAGTAAACAAACATGCGGACGAACAGCAAGAAGAAATGGTGCTCATAGTGTATGGATTTCTTTTTAACCCTCTGAGGTCGGCAAACGCGCCGACGCGTTTTGCTGGATTTTCTTCACATTGTAGCACAATAAACTTAAATTACTCAGTCATTTATGGTCATACAGAAAAAAGAAATATGAAAAAACAATCTGTGATATTGCTACTTTTGTATGTGTCCACTTACAATCAAATCAAAACATTGTGCTTTTGTAAAATAAAGAAAATAAACAGGGTGTGCTTTCTGCCTCTCCATCGCAGTGAACTTTTTTTTCTTGAGCATGTCTATAAACTGAAACAAAACTCAGCGAATACTTGTCACACATTTATGAGCCATATACCTTTATAAACATTTAAGTGTGTACTTTTAAATGATTGGATTCAAACTGAAAACAAATATTCTCTGTTTAAGTAATTTGTATAAAACAAGCAAGATGTCCAGTATCTCAAACACTTGCTCATTATTTTTAATTTGACCACGCCCACGCGCGCAAAAAAGATTGACATGCAAATCTCCACATGGAACGCGATCGCGCTCATTACCTTCAAACACAATGCACCAAAACACTACACAAGTCTCTGCTTTTCGTCGAGTTTGAAAGACGCGCCGTGAGCTTACATTGGATTTACCTCAGAAGAAGAAGAACGCAATTTGAAGACAAGAAAGATGTAAGGTAAGAAATTCTTACTTATTAGTTTGTTATTGTTGCATAAACTTCACATTGCAGTTGAACTGTTGCTAGATCAGGGTTTCTGCACACTTTTTAAAGTCAAATTTAAGACTTTTTAAGACCTTTTTAAGACCCGAAGAAATCAAAATTAATACCATGCATTAGGGGTGTGCAATATTGACAAAATATGTCTCGATATTTTAAAAGTTTTGTTGATAATAATTAGATAATATTTTACTGATTGTGTTTTTGTGCTTGGTGCCATGGCTGGTTTAGGCCTGTTATTTTTCATATTCTATGCAGTGGTCAGTTCACAGCAGTGACAGAAATTAAAACATTTTTATTAAGGGGTAATATTTGCCATCTTAAATTGATTTCCAGGGGCATTTTCACCTATATATGGACATTTGTAGATGTATGCATCACCTTTTATGTCAAATTCTAACATTCAAATTAAATTCTATTAGAATAATTACACAATACCTAACACAATACCACTGTTACAAGTCAAATTAAATAAATAAATCAAAATCCATCTTTGCAGTGCAGAGGTCACACAAAAGTGGCATCAGATCTGGCATTAATATATTTACACTGCATTTACAATTGCATAAATAAAGCTATGAGATCGTTAAATATGAACTGATTTCTAATTTTAACGTTCTAATTAAAGGGTACTTTAAATGTGAAACTAAAACAGCCAGTATGTGGCGGCAAGTCACTGTCTTAAGTGAGTTGAGGGAGTCATTCATTCAACCGATTTGTTCAAACGGCTGATTCATTCAGGAAAGAAGCAAGTGATTGTTCATTGAATCATTAAATTGATTCGTTCAAAAAAAAAATCATCGCTGTCTGTTGCATTGAGACTCTGCTATGGCTTCATTTTGAAATTCTCGTCAGCGAAATAAAGGGAAAACAAACAATATTGACAATATTGTTTATAAAATGTAACTCACAATGTTAATTTATTGTTAATTTAACTGTTATATAAAATAAATCACATTTGCAATTGTGCACGGGAAAACGGCACTCTTGCTGATGTGATATTGTAGGCCTATGACAACAACATAATATGATATAAATATGAGACAAAAACTCATTTGGGAACATACCTATAATTGCACACCTTACGCAGTGAAAGCATGAGAGACAAAATCGATTTCAGCTCGCAGTGCCTCGTACATCGTTAAAACAATGATTACAATATAATAATAGACAATACACATCGCACACCACTACGCACATAAAGAATGAACTTAGAATTGAACTGACATTTACCAACTTGCTTCTCCTTCTCTCCTCCTGTTTCACATGCAGGAGACGGACGTAATGCTGCCGCGAATGTGACGCGAAATGTCACGTGAACAAGTAAATCCACAAAGAAAGAATAATAAATAAAAAAGTACGCTAATTAAATGGTTCTAATTTGGAAAACATTTAGATATGTGTTTAAATTGCCATTGAAAATTTAAGACCTTTCATAAGTAAAAATAAGACTTTTTAAGGCCCTAAATTTTAAAAATCTAATTTAAGACTTTAAGACTTTTTAAGGATCCGCGGACACCCTGTAGATATATGGTGAATATTATATTATTTAGACCCGTGTTTACTGTTACTGTGTTTGTGGATATCTGCTCAAACGTAGATATGTATAATATGGTAACCATAATGTTTCATATTTTGGAGCGTGCTGTGCGTTTGAATGTATCATATTTTGGAGCATGCTGTGCGTTTGAATGTATCATATTTTGGAGCATGCTGTGCATTTGAACGTTTCATATTTTGGAGCGCAATCGCGTTTGAATGTATCATATTTTAGAGCGCGATCACGTTTGAATGTATCATATTTTGGAGCGCGCTCTGCGTTTGAAAAGCAAAACGCACCAAACATTAGGCTTCATGTTTTTACTATTATCTCATTTCATATCATCATAACGAATGGAAACATTTGAAGTAACATATGATAATCAATATATTTTTCTCTAGCGTAGTTGTTACTGAAATCTTTTGGAAGATTTATAGGCTGCTATAGGTTATTGTTGTTATTATTTTATGCAGCACTGCGCATAGCCTATGCCTACAAGGCACAACAAACCTGGTGTTCATTATATTATATATTGTTGGAAACATTTGTGTGGGTGTGTATTCTGTGAATTTTAAAAAGCAATTTTAACCAGAAAAATCTAAAATGTATTCCCAAAATAGTGCAGGCCTATAGTTTCTCTTGATATCAGTATGTTCACTTTTTTTTTTTTCTTTCAGTGACCAGATGCCACTGAGTCCTGCTGACTTCAACATTCACATGAGTCCCTGTATATGAACATGGTAAAGTGAAAATCAAACACCTTGGAAATGAAAAGGTATGTACAATGTTTTAAAGAATGGCACAAAGGTCTCTGTCTTTGGGTCATTTTTTCCAAAATGTGCTTTTTTGTCATTTGTTGTGTATCTTTGGATTATGTTGTGTTGTAAATAAATCCAAACAATCAAACAGCCATTCTTTTTTAAATCTCCTCATACTTTGTGCAAGGTTGCTCAGAATGATAGGGCCTGATAGCTCCTAATAGGGCCATTAGGGAGGGTCTTTGTCTTTCTCAGGTGTGAAAACCATACATATTAATGATGTGTTTACGCCTACTCGCATAAAGCTTTCTCACACAAAACACGTCTTACAAATTTTAAATCGATATATTGTCTTATCTGAATGAGCAGTCAGGGTGATTTTCACATAGTTTTGGAGCAAATATTCTAGGCTACGTGATACAATTTTCAAAAGTCTTGTGAAGAAATAATCAGTATGGGTTTCATGACCTTATTTCAGTGACAATTTTTTTTTATATTTTCACAAACCACGCATAAATGTTATTATCTCAAAACTACAAACTTTTACATACATGCTGCTAATATATTATTGTAGCAGAGTTTGTGCTAAATACAGTGTAATCAGACTTTAGCCATGAAAATGTCACAAGTAACAGAAATAAGCACAAATGTCAGAGCATGTCAGAACACCTCCAGGGCCAGAAAACAGCTCAGACCCCAGAGGGTTAAGCCAGGGACACACCAAGCCAGTGGTCGGCCGTCGAGCAGATTTTGAGCGTCAGGCGACTTAGTCAGCTTTCATCGGCGCTCGTTCTTTTGCTTTGGTTGGGTGTGTCCCTACCCTTACAGAAAATTTACAGGAAAAAAAATAAAATTTGTTTATATGAAATCGTGGAGACTGTGTGAACATGAACTTTACATGTTACAGCATGAGCTGGAGGTGAGTCTTCCATCAGCTCGCTTTCTGATTGTTTAGTTTCACGTGATAATCTCCAGAGCGTGCGCCTGTTTGTCCTCGGGGTTCCCTTCACACAACAGGATTTCTGATTTGATTCAAGATCGGGGCGGTTCTGACGTTCTTCCGAGCACATTCAGTCAGTCACTCTTAACACACCTCACACCACAGGAAAATCTAATAAGATAATCTGTAGAACCATCAAGATAATCGGGACTTTACCTGGCATTGTAGGAAGGGGAGAAATTGGTCAAAAATCACCCCGAATATCTTGTAGTGTGTACCCAGCATAAGTGATGAGCTTGAGAATGCCATGGAGTTCAGCAGTAAGGGTGTCTCTGAAAACAGACTTAATGAATAGGCCAAAAGTGTCCTGCGGAAATTCAAGACATGCGAGTTGGTTGACGTGATTGAGGAAATTGGAAACCCCTTTGCAGAGGATAGCAACAACCTTCTGAAGCTGAACTCAAGAGAATTAGCAGACCTAGCTGTTGTGGATGCTGTCCGGGTTGCAGAGAGAATGGGCCAAGAGCAGTACAAACTCTTTGTTGCAGAGAGGATGCAGGGCACACAACGCATCACTGCTCCTTTGAAAAGGAACAAGCTCCCTCTTTTTAAAACAGCTCTGATAAGAGGACAGTCCAAGACAAAACTCGATGAAAAATGACTGTGCACTGTTTTCCAGACTCTACATTGCCTGTCAGACCCATGTTGGGAACCTAAAAAACAAAAATCAGGCCTACCCTCCATCACTCTCACTTCATGGTGGACTATGCTTGGTAAACAAGGCTGATCTGCCTAGAAAACCATACAAGCAGTGCCCCAGACAGTGCCTCACCAAACAGTGCCCCAGACAGTGAGGTCTAAATCAGCAGCAGAAACCAGGTGTAGCTAAAACCTTCAATTACTTTTCCAGCAAGATCTTCATACCTCATGTCAAAGAGAAACTTGAAAGGGTCAACAGAGTATGTTGTATGGGACTGCTATGAAGTTAACAGAAAGTCCCAGAAGTGGGGAAATTGGACAAGAACAATAGTGGATGGAAAAAAACAAGTTAACAAACCAACTGGAAAGGCTACCTGAGAGTGGATAAAGACAAAACAGAGCTCTTTTACTTTCTGGCTAGGAACATTGTGTAAATGTCGACTACCAAACAAGTTGTTGACATATGCGGACCCAATCATCTCACCCACAAGAATCAAATCAGATTGCCCCTTGCACACATGAAGAGACAAATACAAGGATGCTACTCCATGCGGCGGATGGGATGGTTTCAAAGGATTTTAAAAGATCACCAGACCAACTATTGTGGTTCTAGCCATTGCATATGTGTCAGAGCTGGACATTGAGGAGTTGTGGGTGCCATTTGGGACTGGCAAGAACTTCAGATACATACCTGCCCATGAGATTGCCAGGTCTCTGGGTCCTGACAAATTGGGAAAGGGCGAAGGCCCTATTGTTTTCCTTAGGATTCTTTATTATTATTTTTCTGTCAAACTTTCGGGCACTTTTGGGGCCCTTAACATGCTCGAAAACTCTTGAAACTTTGCACACAGGTCAGAACCGTGGCCATCAGGGCTGGGTTGAAGCTGGTACCCGGGCGTGGCAGGGGGGCTCAACAGCGCCCCCTTGAACGGGGTCCGAAAACTTGGTTCATATATCAAACACGCTTGCATGAATTAATATGAAACTCGGTACACATATATATCTCATCGGGCAGAACAACTTCCGCACTCTATGTTATTAGCTCTGCCCAACAGGAAGTCAGGTATTATGGGTTGTTTGAAAAACATATGCTCTGGAATTTGAAATCCTCCTCCTAGGCAATTCATCAGATCATCACCAAACTCGGTGTGCATGAAGTCAAGACACTGAGGATGCTAAATTGCAGACAGATTTTAGATATCTCAAACGGTTTGGAGGGGGCATGGCGAGAAAATTTATGGTGAGAAAAGTGAAACAGGAAGTGTGTTATATAACTTCTGCATACATTAACTGATCTTGGTGAAACTTCAGCAGTGTGTTCGTTGTAAGAGGCCGATCACATGGATGTGACTTTTGTGAGTCAGTTATAACGCCACCAACTGGCAACAGGAAGTGTGTCACTTTAAAAATGCTTTGAAATCACTCTCTTATTTTTACCCGATTTGCTTCAAACTTTATGTGTATAATGTAAACACACGGCAGATGTAGACCTGCGAAAGGATTATTGATATCTTAGATACTGTTGCCGTGGCAACGCATCAAACTTTAATTTTCTTTTTGGATGCTTTTGAGACTTCACATGCTTGAAAATGCATGAAACTCGACAGACACATCACATTTATTAGCCAGTAGACGTGCAAAGTTTCAAAAACGTGGTGCAGGGGCTCAGTAGTGCCACCTTTTGATAAAAGTGGGGTGTTAGTTTTATCTACAGTAACAAACTCGGTATGTATATTGTTTTTATCAAGCCGGACAACTTTCTAATTTACAGTCATTAGCTCCGACCAACAGGAAGTCAGATCAGATTGAATGTGTCTGTTGGGTGAGAATTATTGTTTTTCAAGGTTTTGGGGGCTTTTGGGGCCCTTAACTTGCTCAAAAACTCTTGAAACTTTGCACAGGTCAGAACCCACGGCCATCAGGGCTGGGCTGAAGCTGGTACATGGGTGTGGCAGGGGGGCTCAACAGCGCCCCCTTGAACGGGGTCTGAAAACTTGGTCCATATATCAAACACGCTAGCATGAATTAATATGAAACTCAGTACACATATAGATCTCATCGGGCCGAATAACTTTCCCTAGGTCAAGTTTTACGCCAGCCCAACAGGAAGTCGGCTATTATGGGTTGTTTGGAAAACGCTTGATGTGGAATTTGAAATACTCTTCTTGGAGAATTAATCCGATCGCCACCAAACTCAGTCAACATGAAGTCAAGACATTGAGGATGCTAAATTGCGGACAGATTTTTGATATCTCGAACGCTTTGGCCGTGGTGAGGAAACGAATTTATGGCGAATAAGGGAAACAGGAAGTGTATTATAACTTCAGCATATATTAACTGATCTTGATGAAACTTCAGCGGTGTGTTCGTGGTAAGAGGCCGATCACATGTTTGTAACTATTGTGAGTCAAAGTTATAGCGCCACCAACTGGCAGCAGGAAGTGTCTCACTTTCAAAATGCTTTTGACAAAACTGGGGGGGTTAGTTTTACCTACAGTAACAAAACTCAGTACGTATATTGTTCTCATCGAGACGGACAACTTTCTAATTTACAGTCATTAGCTCCGACCAACAGGAAGTCAGATATTTTGGTTTGAATGTGGATTTTTTGCAATATCACCCTCTGAATTTTTACCCACTCCTCTTAAGTGGTTTATTTTATTCCCACCAAACTTTTTCAACATGATGAAAATACATCAAAGATGCTAAATTGTGAACGGATAATAAATATCTCAAACGGTTTTGCTATGGCGAGGGATTAAAGTAATGTCAAAAAAGGAAACACTAAAAGCCTCATATCTTCTAAAAATTTAATTATACACCATTTATTTCTTTATTTCTTTATTTTCTATAGAAATAAAGTATTTTTTTTTTTCAATTAAAGAATTATGTTTAAGTTTAAAAACAGCCAGAATGGTTGTTTAGTCCAAAAAATAAATAAATCAAGTCATACATAGTGCTATACTGCCCTCTTGTGTTCAAAATCAGGTAGGCCTATTGTATTTACATATAAATATCAGGGCTTAAAGTATTCCGGCACCGTGCCGGATCTCCGGCGTGCGGCCGTGAGGAAAGAAGAAAAAAAAAAAAAAGTGGAACTTGCACCTACCAATCATATGAAAGGAACGCAGCTCTACTAACATTACAAGCCTATCAGAAGCAGAGCGGGGCGGGGCCTGGCAACACAGTGTGATTGAGATTTTTACATCACGTTAGCGTTGTCGGTGAAAGGAGCGCTAGTTCATGAAGCTTGGGGATGATGTTCTACCCACGGGCGTAATTTCCTATGGGGACACTTTCCAAAATCCCGTTGTCCCCCCCACCCCCACTCAAATTCGTTTGTTATGATGTTTAACCGCACGCCGTCATTGCCACGGAGGAGCAGGACCGAGCCTGTGTAAAATAGCTCACTGAATGTTCTAATGAGCAAGTAGCGGTTGCGGCACAGACAGTGATGAAACGCCAGAAACAACAACAGGTGACTTTAATGTCATCATGGATGAAAAGAAAGAAAGGAGATGTGAGTTGGTTGATTCAGTAAATTAGCTCAGATCAGGATAATCATATTTTCTGTCTACACCTGTTGATAACTGAGCTAACGTTAACATACACTGCTGCTTGGTAACTTCAGACTTAGCTAAATATTTAATTTTAATATTTAATAAAATATTCTGTGTAGCTTACAAAAAAAAAAAAACATTCTGTGTAGGCCTACCATGAAAACGAGTCCACTTTAAACCGCAGCATTTTCTGTCAGCAATATATGACAAGTAGCCTAACGTTAGTGCTGTCAACGGAAACGCATGCGATTAATTTTTGTCCAGCTTTAACGTGTTAAAATATCGCAGCGTCTGTTCTTTCTGTCATCCTTTGGGTTATATGATCATGCTCTCCTTCACGCAAATGTTTTAAACTATCAATGCGCGAGAAGACAAAAGAGAACGCGTTGTCAGTGAATGTCCTCCTGAAACACACACACACATACACACACAGAAAGACGCGCGCCAGTATCGCAGTCGACAGCGCGCCATCGAGTTCTCTTTCTCGCTTAAACGAACCATAACACACACATTTATGCCAAAATGTCACTTTTGTCGAGTATCTTCACAAGAACAGTCAAATGAGTTAAATACAATCTTAAATGGAAGTAAAGAGTAGAGAATGAGATGCGTGAGATCCTGTCAGCAGCGGCGGGTATTAAAGTGACAGCAATTCTCTCTGTTTGTAAAGTTAACCAAAGAACAATGGGAACAGAAAATTACTAACTGCTCAACGCTTAAGGATTAATCTATTTTTCATTTATAATTTATGCAGTGCGGACTGTTTTATAAACGTATTCAGTTTCTATATAATTCACATCGGTTAGACAGGTAAGGTACAGGTAAATATGACATTTATTATGGGTTTAAGTGAGGATTGTTTTAAGTTCACTTAAATTAAAAGTTGCTATATTTTTTTAAGCCTAATAAATGTTTCAAATTTTGGAAACATTTTTTTTCATCGAGACATAAGTAGCTATATCAGTGATACTGGTCTTCATTCATAAAAATATGCCATTAACATGCTTGAAAATAAATGGTGCCAATGAAGCATGTAATTTACATGTAATTTAACCTGTCCTCAGCATGAGGTCACAATGTAAAACTGCCAAACAAAGTGTTTAAAAATGCAACAAATTCAAAAATATACATTTAGATTGAAAAGCAGAGATCTCTATATCAAACAATACAAAAATTAAATCTTGAATAATATTTTCCATTAAAAAAAAAATGCTTATCAAAGTTGTGTCCTTACTTCAGGTAATGTCCTTTTCTTTGTCCAAGGACCCTTTTCCTATTTCCTGCTCATTGTGCATCTCACAGTAGGACTCATAGTCCTGAAAGTTTTTTTTTTTTTTTTTTTATACAAACAATGTTGAAGTCTCTGCAGTCACAGCTTTAACACGTCAACTCCGTCATCCTGGTGTAACAGTTTCTGTAAATAGTTGTGCGATAAATCTTGCCATTTTTTATGCGTTTATTAAGGCAGCTACAACCGAGGGAAAAAAACAAAATGGCTCCACTGTACAACACATGGTTAAGGTGGAAAAATATTCAGTTTTCTCACAAAATTCTTTATATAGTGATGATATATATTATTTATTTGGTAACACTATTTTAAGGTGACGTAGTTACACGTTACTACATGTACTTACTATAGTAATAACAGTAAATTATGCATAATTACAAGTAACTAACCCTAAACCAAACCCTAACCGTAACACTTTTCTGTATTGTGAGTACATGTAGTTAATATTACTCAGTACTTATTTGAGTAAGTACAATTTAACTTCATCACCTTAAAATAGTGTAACCATATGGGAATTATTCTAATGTTGTTTGGCCTGATTTACATGCCTCATATACATAGCATCTTTACATCTACTGTCGCCATGAATTCAAAATTGATGATTACATTTTTTATGGATTATTGCAGTTCTAATTATAAATAATTAATTTGTACAGATTTTCTTACAACCGGTCACTGACATGACATCACAGCAATAGCAACCCCTGATATTATGGACTTCATAGAGAGCGAACATGTCCGACGGCATTTCCTTAAGTCATGCAGGTCAGGCACAAATAAAATGTACGTAATTGATGCGGTTTAAAGACAGGCTACAGATCCTTTGGATTCACATTGGGAACATTTCTGTTGCTGCTACTGGGCGGCACATAATAATGCTTACCATTACACTCAACCTAACATTCTTGCATTCTGTGAGACCCATGAGACGTTCTGTACCACTAAAAGGAGAAAAACAAACCACTGGAAGGATTGTTGCATTCAATTAAATATTAGCTTAAAGGGATACTTCAGGATTTAGCATTAAGCTTTGTATTAGTAGAAAACCTGTAGTATTTTCGAATTACCGTGCTTTCCACCCTCATATCCCCCGAGACAAGAGATTTATGTATTTTTTGTCTGGAAAAAATCCTCCGATGATGCAAAAATCGTCATTTTGCGTCATCGGAGGATTTTCTGGCCAGAGGCTAAAGACTACAGCCAGTAGGAGGAGCTGTTCCGCATGTTTTCAACCCGCCCATAGAGGGTAGGATCTCACTCACAGAATGTACACAGTGTCAGCCGTCTTTCTTTGGAAGTTAAGCTAGCAGGCTCTTGTTCTGTGGAGAAAGCTGAGTAGTAGAGGTTACCATCCTCCTTTTCCCGGACTTGTCCGGCGGGCGAGATCGTTCAAAATGTCCGGGATTCAGCTTTTGCGTTCTGCGGTTGCCATTCATTGTTTACATGCACACCTTTTGTTTCAATCTAACTGAATTCATTCCGATTGGTGAATCTGAATGTAGTGTTTACATGAACGCTAAACAAGTGATCGGTTGATGTGCGTTTTACCATTGCTAAGAAAATTCCTGCTCCTCCGTGAGAGACGCGAGACCCGGCGCGTCTCAGTAATGACGCCATCGGCCTCGCGCCGTTCTCCTGCAGCCGTCAGCCTCGTCCTGCTCGCCACAGTAAACATGATGATGTTCTCCCGCGGCCGTCAGCCTCGTCCTGCTCGCCACAGTAAACATGAGGAATGGTGACTGTAGAACGCAAAAGCCGAATCCCGGACATTTTGGGTCTCTAAATCCCTGGCAAATTCATCTTAGGCTAGCCTTGTTGTTTTCAAATGCGCACTCTTACCGGTAGGCGTGGCCTCCTAAGGCAGCGAAGCAAGTGCATTCTGGGAGTTGTTGTCTTTCATCCACATAAGCCAAAAATACATTTTCTGGCTTTTCTCAGTCTAGAAAGCTCCAAATTCAAAAATTTCTTCACATTTCTTCTACTTAAATTACCTATTTTAAATACACATTCATCTTCCCAGAGGTGAAGTATCCCTTTAAAAATTAGTTGTCTTAATTTGTTGTCTTGTCAATCAGTTATTGTAACCTCAGTTGGACCTTTGTCAACTCTGTCAGTATTTGTCAACTCCGTCAGTATTTAACAGATGAAGGTTTCAGTTAATTTTGAAAAAAATATTTTCTTCTTTTTTTCCCATTTATTGTGTTAAAATATTAATATCAAATGAACTACAGACATTATGTCTGATTGACCTAAGAACATTGGTTATATATTTAATATTAAAAAGGAGGGTAGAAACTTATGAGTAAAATTATTAATTTGGTCAATATTTATGCCCCAAATGAGGATAATCCTGCATTTTTTGAAAATCTTTTCTTATTGATTGCCTGGCTACCTGGAACAGTGATAGTAGCAGGTGAGTTTATTTGCACTCTTGACCCGGTGCTTGACCGCTCTTCAGGACTGGATAGCTCTCACTCTCAAAGTAGAAAGAAAATAAGACAAGCTATGAAATATTTAAATCTATATGACCATTGGAGAACACTAAATCCTTTAAAAAGGGAATACTCATGTTTCTCTTCTTTATCTAAAACCTCCTCTCGTATAGATTATTTCTTAATTTCCGTTTCATTATTGCCTAGTATAGAAAGTTGTACAGTTAAGACCATATATATTTGGACACAGGCACCATTTTTCTTTTTTCAGGTATTTACCAAAACATATTCAAGCTATAGTTATTTAATGGATATGGGCTGAAAGTGCACACTCTCAGGTTTAATTTAAGGGTATTTACATCCAAATTGGAGGACGGGTTTAGGAATTACAGCTCTTGAGAGAGCCACCCCCCCTTTTTCAAGGGACCAAAAGTAATTGGACAATTGAATCAAAAGCGATTTCATGGACAGGTGTGGGCTATTTCTTCGTTATTTCTTCATCAATTAAGCAGGTAAAAGGTCTGGAGTTGATTCTAAGTGTAGTATTTGCATTTGGAATCTATTGCTGTGAACCTACATCATGCGTTCAAAGGAGCACTCCATGCAAGTCAAACAGACCATCATTAAGCTTCAAAAACAAAATAAATCCATCCGAGAGATAGCAGGAATATTAGGAGTGGCCAAATCAACAGTTTGGTACATTCTGAGAAAAAAAAAGAATGCACTGGTGAGCTCAGCAACATAAAAAGGCCTGGACGCCCACGGAAGACAACAGTGGTAGATGATCGCAGGATCTTCTCCATGGTAAAGAAAAACCCATTCACAACATCCAACCAAGTGAAGGACACTCTCCAGGAGGTAGGCGTGTCATTGTCAAAGTCTACAATCAAGAGAAGACTTCACGAGAGCAAATACAGAGGGTTCACCACAAGGTGCAAACCATTCATAAGCATCAAGAATAGAAAGGCCAGATTAGACTTTGCCAAAAAGCATCTAAAAAAGCCTGACCAGTTCTGGAAAAGCATTCTTTGGACGGATGAAACTAAGATCAACCGTTCCAAAATGACGGGAAGAAAAAAGTATGGAGAAGGCTTGGAACAGCTCATGATCCAAAGAATACAACATCATCTGTAAAACAGGGTGGAGGCAGTGTGATGGCATGGGCATGCATGGCTTCCAGTGGCACTGGATCACTGGTGTTTATTGATGATGTGACAGAAGACAGAGGCAGCTGGATGAATTCTGAAGTGTATAGGAATATACTGTCTGCCCAGATTAAGCCAAATGCAGCAAAGTTGGTTGGACGGCGCTTCACGGTACAGATGGACAATGATCCAAAACACACTGCAAAAGCAACCCAGGAGTTTTTTAAGGAAAAGAAGTGGAATATTCTGCAATGGCCAAGTCAATCACCTGATCTCAACCCGATTGAGCATGTATTTCACTTGCTGAAGGCAAAACTAAAGGCAGAAAGACCTACAGATGTGGCCTTTAAAAATGCGCATCTCAGAGAGAAGAATGCCGCGAGCACTTCCGAAATTCTGCGGGATCCTGCAGAAGGGGGATTAGGTGTTGGACGCAGGAAATACTAAAACCTATAGATGGCAGTCGTGTTTCATGTAGGCCATACTGACAACAATACTGTATGTGTGCTCGACTTCATGCTGAGCATACTGTATGATATTGAAGTAACATGACAGGGATTCTCGGTGCTTTGGCAGTACTTTGATGTCATACACATGCACGCTTTTTGGCAAACGTTTGGTTGGCGAAGTTTTCTTTTGCCAGTTACATAAATAGTCACATATTCTTCATAAAAATCCGACTCAAACGCGCATCATTTGTCTTATTTTTTTTTCTGTGTACTTACAGTAGAAGAGATGTGATGTATGATAACTGAGTCTTATAACACAATAATTTGCGAAGACCTTTGAAGAGACCGAGAGCATTTGCGCAATATCATTAACTAGTTTATCTAATTTTACATTTAGTTCCTTTTTGCATCTGAACGTTTTTAATAGCTTTAACATGGTTGTAATGCGCTTTTCTGCATTACTGTACAGTACTTTTTACGCGTACCCACCAGATCTCGTCATGAGTCATTTTGTACCCACCACTTTTAACTTCCGTCCATATTAATTTGACTTTTGGTTCGATTTTTTTGACCGTTTTCAGTTTTTCCCTTAAGTTTTTAGATTTCGGTTTTTTTCGGTTTTAATTGGTTGTGACCAAGCGTGCCGCACAAGCCCTGAAAAGTGAAGCCAAAACGTCTCGATCGCCCCCCGGTGACTGGTCCTAGTATAGGTCATAAGCCCCGCCTCCCCGTGTTATTCAACGGGACGTGAGACCAACTAAACAATTAAATTACACTTCAAATATCTTTTTTCCAAAGGTGGTTTCTTTCATTTGCTGTCATTTTTATCACGCTGATGTAAGTTCAAGTGTCTGTTTCAAAAATAAGTTGGTTTTTAGTTAGTTACGTGATGCGGTGGTGTAACGTCATGATTGACAGCTGTGATTGACAGGTTCTCGAGCGAAGTAGTCACTGAAGCACCAACGGACATTTTTTTCGGGATCTTCGGAGGACTGAGGAGATTGTATTTACTTTATTTTAACAAGCCTCTTGTCGTACTGCAATCAATTTTTTAAAAAGTGTGCAGAATCCACTCTCCCTGAGTGCATTCTGCGAGAGTGAGGGTGGAGCGTTGATTTCGCGGCTTTACTTCCTGCTCACTACTGCGCAGGTCTGGTCCCGAGATCGCTACTGCGCAGACTCAAGTTCCAATATGTCAGCGCCATATCGGGACTCTGGCGGCTTCAGTTCTCATCAATGGAAGAGAGCGAAGGGGCGTCGTCCATCTTTTTTTACAGTCTATGGTTGTGACTGGTGGTTAAGTGAACTATACTGTAGGCCTACTTGAGTAGACAGATTTCTAAAAGACATTTAAATTGTTAGTTTTATCTTATTTGTCATTGCTCTTTTTCTACTTAATGTTATGTTATGGCAGGCACGGCCCCACTTTTCAACAGGCCCACCCAAAACTTTCAAAAAAAACTTTTAAAAAACAACAACAAAACTTTTACTATATTCTAATTTTGTCAATAATTATGACCGCCAGCTACGCTAGCGAAAGCGGTCATATAGGGATTGTCAAAGTTTTTTTTTTTTTTTTTTCCCGTCATCTTACTGAATTTTCCGTCAACGATACCAGGGACACCGAAGCACCGGGGAACATGAAATTTGGTGGGCATGTAGCCCCACTAGACTTCTAAGGAAAAATTTCGTTTGGTCCCCGGGGGCCACCCCCCCCCCCGCGCTGGGCCCCCCCAAACCCAAAAAAATGCAGTTTTTCCTAAATAACTACCTGAACCGTGGCACCGAGGATGAAGAAATTTTTATGGTATGTTGGTCTACTAGACTTTTACGGAAAAATTTCGTTTGGTCCCCGGGGGCCACTTCCCCCCCCGCGCTGGGGCCCCCGTAAATTTTTCGTCAACGATACCAGGGACACCGAAACACCGGGGAACATGAAATTTGGTGGGCATGTAGCCCCACTAGACTTCTAAGGAAAAATTTCGTTTGGTCCCCGGGGGCCACTCCCCCCCCCGCGCTGGGCCCCCCCAAACCCAAAAAAATGCAGTTTTTCCTAAATAACTACCTGAACCGTGTCACCGAGGATGAAGAAATTTTTATGGTATGTTGGTCTACTAGACTTTTACGGAAAAATTTCGTTTGGTCCGCGGGGGCCACTTCCCCCCCCGCGCTGGGGCCCCCGTAAATTTTTCGTCAACGATACCAGGGACACCGAAACACCGGGGAACATGAAATTTGGTGGGCATGTAGCCCCACTAGACTTCTAAGGAAAAATTTCGTTTGGTCCCCGGGGGCCACTCCCCCCCCGTGCTGGGCCCCCCCAAACCCAAAAAAATGCAGTTTTTCCTAAATAACTACCTGAACCGTGGCACCGAGGATGAAGACATTTTTATGGTATGTTGGTCTACTAGACTTTTACGGAAAAATTTCGTTTGGTCCCCGGGGGCCACTTCCCCCCCCCGCGCTGGGGCCCCCGTAAATTTTTCGTCAACGATACCAGGGACACCGAAACACCGGGGAACATGAAATTTGGTGGGCATGTAGCCCCACTAGACTTCTAAGGAAAAATTTCGTTTGGTCCCCGGGGGCCACTTCCCCCCCCGCGCTGGGGCCCCCGTAAATTTTTCGTCAACGATACCAGGGACACCGAAACACCGGGGAACATGAAATTTGGTGGGCATGTAGCCCCACTACACTTCTAAGGAAAAATTTCGTTTGGTCCCCGGGGGCCACTCCCCCCCCCGCGCTGGGCCCCCCCAAACCCCAAAAAATGCAGTTTTTCCTAAATAACTACCTGAACCGTGGCACAGAGGATGAAGACATTTTTATGGTATGTTGGTCTACTAGACTTTTACGGAAAAATTTCGTGTGGTCCCCGGGGGCCACTTCCCCCCCCGCGCTGGGGCCCCCGTAAATTTTTCGTCAACGATACCAGGGACACCGAAACACCGGGGAACATGAAATTTGGTGGGCATGTAGCCCCACTAGACTTCTAAGGAAAAATTTCGTTTGGTCCCCGGGGGCCACTCCCCCCCCCCACGCTGGGGCCCCCGTAAATTTTTCGTCAACGATACCAGGGACACCGAAACACCGGGGAACATGAAATTTGGTGGGCATGTAGCCCCACTACACTTCTAAGGAAAAATTTCGTTTGGTCCCCGGGGGCCACTCCCCCCCCCGCGCTGGGCCCCCCCAAACCCCAAAAAATGCAGTTTTTCCTAAATAACTACTTGAACCGTGGCACCGAGGATGAAGAAATTTTTATGGTATGTTGGTCTACTAGACTTTTACGGAAAAATTTCGTTTGGTCCCCGGGGGCCAATTCCCCTCCCGCGCTGGGGCCCCCGTAAATTTTTCGTCAACGATACCAGGGACACCGAAACACCGGGGAACATGAAATTTGGTGGGCATGTAGCCCCACTATAGATTTTACGGAAAAATTTCGTTTGGTCCCCGGGGGCCACTCCCCCCCTGCGCTGGGCCCCCCGTGAATTTTTCGTCAACGATACCAGGGACACCGAAACACCGGGGAACATGAAATTTGGTGGGCATGTAGCCTCACTAGACTTTTACGGAAAAATTTCGTTTGGTCCCCGGGGGCCACTCCCCCCCCACGCTGGGCCCCCCCAAACCCAAAAAATTCAGTTTTTCCTAAATAACTACCTGAACCGTGGCACCGAGGATGAAGAAATTTTTATGGTATGTTGGTCTACTAGACTTTTACAGAAAAATTTCGTGTGGTCCCCGGGGGCCACTCCCCCCCCGCGCTGGGCCCCCCGTGAATTTTTCGTCAACGATACCAGGGACACCGAAACACCGGGAAACATGAAATTTGGTGGGCATGTAGCCCCACTAGACTTTTACGGAAAAATTTCGTTTGGTCCCCGGGGGCCACTCCCCCCCCGCGCTGGGCCCCCCGTGAATTTTTCGTCAACGATACCAGGGACACCGAAACACCGGGGAACATGAAATTTGGTGGGCATGTAGCCCCACTAGACTTTTACGGAAAAATTTCGTTTGGTCCCCGGGGGCCACTCCCCCCCCCCCCCGCGCTGGGCCCCCCAAACACCGGGGAACATGACATTTGGTGGGCATGTAGCCCCACTAGACTTTTACGGAAAAATTTCGTTTGGTCCCCGGGGGCCACTCCCCCCCCGCGCTGGGCCCCCCGTGAATTTTTCGTCAACCATACCAGGGACACCGAAACACCGGGGAACATGAAATTTGGTGGGCATGTAGCCCCACTAGACTTTTACGGAAAAATTTCGTTTGGTCCCCGGAGGCCACTCCCCCCCCCGCGCTGGGCCCCCCGTGAATTTTTCGTCAACCATACCAGGGACACCGAAACACCGGGGAACATGAAATTTGGTGGGCATGTAGCCCCACTAGACTTTTACGGAAAAATTTCGTTTGGTCCCCGGGGGCCACTCCCTCCCGCGCTGGGCCCCCCCAAACCCAAAAAATGCAGTTTTTCCTAAATAACTACCTGAACCGTAGAGCTGAGGATGAAGAAATTTTTATGGTATGTTGGTCTCAAGGGCCCACATCAACCTAGCCCATAATCGATTGTCAAAGTTTTTTTTTTTTTTTTTTCGTCATCTTACTGAATTTTTCGTCAACGATACCAGGGACACTGAAACACCGGGGAACATGACATTTGGTGGGCATGTAGCCCCACTAGACTTTTACGGAAAAATTTCGTTTGGTCCCCGGGGGCCACTCCCCCCCCGCGCTGGGCCCCCCGTGAATTTTTCGTCAACCATACCAGGGACACCGAAACACCGGGGAACATGAAATTTGGTGGGCATGTAGCCCCACTAGACTTTTACGGAAAAATTTCGTTTGGTCCCCGGAGGCCACTCCCCCCCCGCGCTGGGCCCCCCGTGAATTTTTCGTCAACCATACCAGGGACACCGAAACACCGGGGAACATGAAATTTGGTGGGCATGTAGCCCCACTAGACTTTTACGGAAAAATTTCGTTTGGTCCCCGGAGGCCACTCCCCCCCCGCGCTGGGCCCCCCGTGAATTTTTCGTCAACCATACCAGGGACACCGAAACACCGGGGAACATGAAATTTGGTGGGCATGTAGCCCCACTAGACTTTTACGGAAAAATTTTGTTTGGTCCCCGGGGGCCACTCCCCCCCGCGCTGGGCCCCCCCAAACCCAAAAAATGCAGTTTTTCCTAAATAACTACCTGAACCGTGGTACTGAGGATGAAGAAATTTTTATGGTATGTTGGTCTTAAGGGCCCACATCAACCTAGCCCATAATCGATTGTCAAAGTTTTTTTTTTTTTTTTTTCGTCATCTTACTGAATTTTTCGTCAACGATACCAGGGACACCGAAACACCGGGGAACATTAAATTTGGTGGGCATGTAGCCCCACTAGACTTTTACGGAAAAATTTCGTTTGGTCCCCGGGGGCCACTCCCCCCCCGCGCTGGGCCCCCCCAAACCCAAAAAATGCAGTTTTTCCTAAATAACTACCTGAACCGTGGCACCGAGGATGAAGAAATTTTTATGGTATGTTGGTCTTAAGGGCCCACATCAACCTAGCCCATAATCGATTGTCAAAGTTTTTTTTTTTTTTTTTTTTTTCGTCATCTTACTGAATTTTTCGTCAACGATACCAGGGACACCGAAACACCGGGGAACATGAAATTTGGTGGGCATGTAGCCCCACTAGACTTTTACGGAAAAATTTCGTTTGGTCCCCGGGGGCCACTCCCCCCCCCCGCGCTGGGCCCCCCCAAACCCAAAAAATGCAGTTTTTCCTAAATAACTACCTGAACCGTGGCACCGAGGATGAAGAAATTTTTATGGTATGTTGGTCTTAAGGGCCCACATCAACCTAGCCCATAATCACTCATTTGTGATTTGCGCCCCTCCCATAAAAAATGAAAATGCAATATTATTCTGCTTTAATCGACCCTATCTTCAGTTTAGATGTTCAGAACTGCACCATATTTCATGTGTATGATTAACTTGACATCCTCTGGGGGTATGCTAAGTTTCGTAGAATTTCATCCATGGGGGGGTATAAAATATATTCATTTATGTGCACATTTAGTGACTGTACACTCATCGGCCTGTAGATGGTGGTGTTGAGCGAAGGGTTGCTGGTTTAGGATGATACTGTCACACACACACATGCAGGAATACAAACAAATGCAAGCATGCACACACACTGACATCCACACGCACAGACACACACCCATACACACACATACAAATCCACATGCACAGACATACACACACAAACACACACGTGCACACACATGTACTGTACGCACGCATACATACACGCACAGACACACAAACACATACACAACACACACAGACAGACATGCACATACTACTACTTTTTTTAGGTATATACATAAACACGCAATACAGCCAAATTGCTCCACGTCATTTATTTTTGTGGAAAGCCAGTGCAGGCCTGAGCGGCGGTCATATTTTGTACCGCCATGCGGTACATCTAGTTATAACAAAAAATCGCCAATAAGCTCATAATTTGTGCTAAAATAGTGTTTGGTTTTAAAAACCATTTTAAAAAGCTGGTTATATTTTGATGTTTCTGCGCAAGTTCAGCAGACAGTGAGGTTCGGGTTTGTTCCGATCAGAGCTTGTGAGTGGAGAGCGCATTTTTGAATATTCCGCTCCGCTCGTTCATTCCGCAGGGTCGCTCGCTCAACCCAGATGTCCTGTTGCCTGGTTCGAAAATATGTGGAATAAGGGCTGCTTCCGACTAAAAGTTTTTTTTTTTCTAGTCGACTAGTAGGCTAGTTGTTCATTTAAAGGGATAGTTCACTTTGAAATTAATTTTTGATATGTTTTAGCTTACCTCAAGGGCATCCAAGATGTAGGTGTCTTTGTTTCTGCAGTAGTTTCAATTTTGATATTTTTAGGTCAAACCGTTCTTGTCTGTCAGTCATATAATGCAGGTCGATGGTCACTGTCTCAAAACACAAGCACAGAGTCCAAATTAAAACAATTCCCCATCGTCCAAATGAAACAATTCCCCATCATAAGTACACATTGATGGCCTAAGACACGAAACGAGCGGTTTTTGTGAGAAAACGAACAGTATTTATATCGTTGTTATCTCTTGAAAACAGCACACGTCCAAATGATCTGACGGCGCGGGCGGGTATAGATATATACATAGATGTCGCCTTGGCTACGGTTTCGTTCCAATGAACTGCAGTAGCGAAGGCGACATCTAGTGTATACATCTATACCCGTCCGCGGGCGGGTATAGATATATACACTAGATGTCGCTTGGCTACGGTTTCGTTCCAATGAACTGCAGTAGCCAAGGCGACATCTATGTATATATCTATACCCGCCCGCGCCGTCAGATCATTTGGACGTGTGCAGTTTTCAAGAGATAACAACGATATAAATACTGTTCGTTTTCTCACACAAACCGCTCGTTTCGTGTCTTAGGCCATCAATGTGTACTTATGATGGGGAATTGTTTTAATTTGGACTCTGTGCTTGTGTTTTGAGCCAGTGACCATCGACCTGCATTATATGACTGACAGACAAGAACGGTTTGAAAAATTGAAACTACTGCGGAAACAAAGACACCTACATCTTGGATGCCCTTGAGGTAAGCTAAAACATATCAAAGATTAATTTCAAAGTGAACTATCCCTTTAAGTCATTCGTGGACAAATCGCCCCTTTATATTAATTTAATTACTTGTATAGCCTACAGGATAATGTGCGTTTACGTAATATAGCCGCACTCAAGCGCACGACCGCATGCATAAAGCTTGCCACAAAGAACCGGTAAAAGTAATAATTATGAATGCGTCTAAATGTGTCTAAATACGCTGTGAATGTGCATTATACGCTGAGTTTCGGTTCATTTATGAGACGAACTCCAGTTCACTCGCCGGCGCCTCCATGTCGTGATTATCTATTGTCTGCTATTTACTTCTTATTTATTAAATCCAGGCAATTGGTTCATGAAACATTGATTAAAATTAAGATATAATTAATACAAAACGAAATTCAATTTAAAGAAAGGCAGCTGTTCAGTTTGAGGTCTCTGTGAAAGTTTTAAAGCAGTCTTTTAGTGCCGCTTTCAGAGCGCTCGAGAACTGACACGTTTTTTTCCCTCATAAATGCGAACACGAAAAATAAAATAAAATGAATATTATAATGTCTTTTTGTTGGGTCAGACAATGATTACCAAATTTCTCTCTCATATTGCTCCTCATAACCACTGAAAACGGTAAAAAAAAATCGAACCAAAAGTCAAATTAATATGGACGGAAGTTAAAAGTGGTGGGTACAAAATGACTCATGACGAAATCTGGACGGTACACCGTCCCCACCAAAATCGACGCCTATGCTAGTACAATATCTTTGCTTCTGACAAGTTTCTGTAATAAATCCATAAATCAATCACAAAACGTGTTGACGTGTTGGCGAATAAAATTTTAAATTGTCAATTTAAAAAAAGCAGAAACGTGTATAAAACCCGCTTCAATTACAGTTAACAATATCTGAACTGTGCTCTTTTGCATACTTCTAATTTTCTCATGCACTTTGTCTTGTATTTCTGCAATAGATTAATTGATCTGGCCATATATGTGACCAGACTAACGTAATTTCTCTGTCATTTCTGTCTTTTTATCTCTTTAAAATATTTCTACTTTTAGAAAAAATAACATAATTATGAATCAAATTATTATGAACAAACAATGAAACTGTGTCAAAATTTGACAACACAAAGAATTATCAAAAGGCGATATAACGCACATCTCAAGTTAAATTAGGCTAATTATATAAAAAACAGGGAACATTTTGTAAAAGCAAAACTGAACAAAATGCGTAATTAAAATAATTGTATTATGTTTTACCAAATATTTAATACCACTTCCCCATAATGTAATTAATTTTTAAAACAACATCTGTCAAACTGTCAATCAGATACCTCTTATCTGGTCATTTTTATTTTATTTTAGAAGTCATAACTGTTGATCACCCTTTATATGGATTTTGTGAATATGAATATTTAAAAGATTTACAGACTGTCGGCAAGACCTCAAGCCAACCCCGGACATTCTGAGACTAACGTGGAAAAATCTTTATGCTTAATGCATTAAGACAGTTCAATTAAAATATTTATTAAAAATGTAATGGCAATCAGATGCGCCCAAAATATAAACGCAACGCGTTGTGCTGCAACATTACCTCACAAGAAATATCTGCACAAGAACAATCACACAAGAAATATCTGCACGAATTAAGAATCTGGGTAAGTCGCATTATTTAAGGATGATTTTGTGTATAAAATAAAAAAAAATACTGCTGGGTTTTTACAGGCAGAGTCACGTGTATTATGCTCACACTAAATTCTCTGTTGCACTTAGTATAAATGCGCATTGCACGCACAATCATCTTAATAGTTGTACAAAAAAAGTTATGCGCTGGCAAGAACGTCACTTTGCTGTTTTAATAAAAGCAATGTTAAATATTCTGCATGCACTCATCTCCTGGAAACCACAGCAATGACAAAGCATATAAAAAAAACGTATAAACGTTGTCCAATACCCCTTCTTGTCTGTATTATACAGTACTGTAAATATTTGTGTCTATTACTATTTATAATTTATATTTTATTGTGGATGTCTCACAATCATGACGTAATGTGAAGCAAAATAAAAAATCTAATGTAAAGTAATAATCTATAAACATTATACAATCTTAAAAAACTTTGAGTGTTTTAAGAGAAATCTTGTAAGGCTTTGAGTGTGTTGTTTTTTATGCGCCACCTGGTGGATATTCTGTGAAGCGAAACACATTGAGGGAATTTGTAAGTAGGCCCCCCGAAAGCACTTGCAGAATTCTGCGAGACTCTGCGAGACGAATTGCTGAATGCCGCGGGAGAAAACGCGCGTTTTTAAAGGCCACATCTGTACGAACAAACAACAACTGAAGAAAGCTGCAGTTAAAGGAGAAGTTCACTTTCAAAAAAACTTTTGCTGATAATTTACTCACCCCCATGTCATCCAAGATGTCCATGTCTTTCTTTCTTCAGTCGCAAAGAAATTAAGGTTTTTGATGAAAACATTCCAGGATTTCCCCCCATGTAATGGATTCTATTGGGACCCAAACGGTAGAAGGTCCAGATGACAGTTTAAGTGCAGCTTCAAAGGGCTTTAAACGATACCAGACGATGAATAAGGGTCTTATCTAGCGAAATGATCGGTCATTTCCAAAATAAATAAAAAAGTTTAAGTTTTATAAGCACAAATGTTCGCCTTGCTCTGTTCTGTGATTCGCGTTCGTGACGTCACGTAATACGCAATTACGTTGAAAAGGTCACGCTTGAAAAATTTCTGTCCTGAAGAAAATGTTCTTTTTGTCTTTTTAATATTAAAACACCCAGGATACGCACACGAAATGGGCATTTTAAACGATAAACTGACACAAATACATTTGAAAATGTGTATATGGTCCTCCTTCCGCACATTTGTAAACACGTCAAGCGTGACCTTTTCAACGTAATTGCGTATTACGTGACGTCTTCAACGCGCATCACAGAGCAGAGCAAGGCGAGCGTTTGTGCTTATAAAACTTAAACTTTTTTATTTATTTTGGAAATGACCGATCGTTTCGCTAGATAAGACCCTTATTCATCGTCTGGTATCGTTTAAAGCCCTTTGAAGCTGCACTTAAACTGTCATCTGGACCTTCTACCGTTTGGGTCCCAATAGAATCCATTACATGGGGGGAAATCCTGTAATGTTTTCATCAAAAACCTTAATTTCTTTGCGACTGAAGAAAGAAAGACATGGACATCTTGGATGACATGGGGGTGAGTAAATTATCAGCAAAAGTTTTTTTGAAAGTGAACTTCTCCTTTAAGGCCTGGCAAAGCATCACAAAGCAGGAAACCCAGTCTTTGGTGGCCACGGACCCAGCCCACAGACCCAGCCCCAAACCCAAGGCTGGTTTAAAGTACTTCTTCCTGCCTCTATGTATTAATGTTCATGGGTAACCTAAATGGGTTCAATTCAGACCTTAACATTAAGTATTTTATTGTTATGTGTCAACAAGATTCAACAATACATTTTCACCTGGCTATACTCAATGTTTAGATCTGTTGTGGTATTTATGCAAATTAGCACATACATAATTAGATTATGGGGACTTTTTTTTCCTTACTCAGGACATATTGAGGATACAAAATCAGTTGAGTTTGCTTCTGTTGCAATTTGTTCAACCTTTTTTCATAAAATGACTGGACTATTTGTGAATAGGTTACTACAAATGATGGCCGTGAATAAAATATAATATTCAGAAGTAAACAGTGTAGCAGTGACAGAGTGTTTATGTCAGAATGTTTTGACCATTTTTAATTTATTTTTTTTTAAACCACAACCTTATTGGGGCTTCTGTGACCGATACAACCGTCTAATGTCAGAATGTTTATTTTTAAACCACACCCTTCTAAGTGCTTCTTTTTCCGATATATTTAACAATATCTTTTGCATTTCTAATCCAAACAACGTCAAACTTGGCACTGCACTTACTCGTGCCCGTAGCGAGACACCTGTCAAGTTTGAAATCCATTGGACTAACGGTTCGAGAGATATGCGAATAAAAGACAGACACACAGACTGACAGACAGACAGACGTTTCTGTAATTTATAGATAGATAGACAAAAGCTGCTTGAGTTAGATGCTGAAATTAGAGATTTAGAGAAAATAATAAACTTAGATAAATCTGTACGAATTAAGCAAAAATTATTAGCATTAAAAGCTGAATACGAGGAACTTTAAACACTAAAAGCTGAAAGTAGTATATTAAGACTGAAGCAAACTTTTTATGATCAGGGTGAGAAACCCAGTAAACTGCTGGCCTGGCAACTTAAGAAATTAACATCAGAAAGAGTTATTAATGAAATTAGAAATGGGAGAGGAGAAATTACAACGGATCCGGATGAGATTAACTGTACATTTGTATCATTTTACAAATCTCTGTGTCAAACCGAATTTCCTATAAGCGCCTTTACTCGAAACAAATTTTTGGATGGGTTGGATATTCCCTTCATTTCCGAAGCGACAAAACTTGAGCTAGATAGGGAATTGGAATTAGAAGAGGTTTCTAATGCTATTCTTAAAATGAGGGGCAGTAAGGCAGCGGATCCAGATGGGCTCCCAATTGACATTTATAAGGAATTCAAAGATAAATTAATAGGCCCGTTTGGATATGTATGTAGAAGCTTTTCGGCGAGGATCTCTTCCTCCTTCGTTGAAAAGTGCCCTGATCACTCTTATTTTGAAGCCAGGAAAGCCACCTGTAGAATGTGGGTCATATAGACCAATTTCACTTTTGAATACGGATGCAAAAATTATTGCTAAAGCCTTGGGGATGAGACTTGAGAAGGTCCTGTCTCTGCTGGTGCATTCAGACCAGAATGGCTTTGTTAAGAGTTTCGTCAAGGGTTTCACAATGTTAGGAGGGTACTCAAATTGGTACATGCGTATCAGGGACAGTGCCCCTGATACGGCCATCCTATCGCTCGATGCCGAAAAGGCATTCGACAGACTTGAATGGCCGTATTTGTTGGAGGTTCTTGCACGGTTTGGTCTGGGTGATAATTTCCGTAGATAGATGGAAATTCTATTAGTTGATTCTACTGCGGAGGTAGTCACTAACAATTTTATCTCACAACCATTTAAATTAAGTCGTGGTTCCAGACAGGGCTCGCCGCTTTCGCCTCTACTCTTTGTATTATCCATGGAACCGCTAGCAATAGAAATTAGATCACACCCTATAATTTGCGGTATTCATACAGCAGTTTTAGAACACCATATTGCCTTATATGCTGATGATACCATAGTGTTTCTATCAGAGCTTGGAAAATCGATACCTTCCCTTTTAAATCTTATGGGCTTAGAAGTTTTATTTTTTTCAAAACTAAAGAATTCTGTTCATTATCCCTTCAACTCCCTTCATTATCCACACTGGAAACCTTTTCCACCCAAGACTGTTTCAGTAAAGGGCAAATTACCCAATTATATAATATACTGGTACAGAATCATAAATAAAATTCTGTAAATAAAAGACGAGAATGGATGCAGGATTTAAATAAAGACATTTCATTAGATGAGTGGGGTACAATATGTTTAAAAGCACAAACTCAAACTATAAATACTCGTTTGAGACTCTTACAGGATAACTGGATAATGAGAACTTGTATCACTCCGGTGAGATAAAATAAATTTAACCCTAGTATTCCTGACTTATGTTTTAAATGCAATAATTTCCAAGGCACATTTTTTCATTGTGTGTGGGAATGTGGTGAGGTGCAAAAGTTTTGGAGGAAAGTGACTCAGTATGTATCTCAATTTACTACTACCCCTATCTCTTTAAGCCCGGTAATATGAGTATTGGGTGTCTATGTGGACAATTGCTCTTTGCCCGTCAAAGAGAAAAAAATGGTGGATTTGTGCCTACTACAAGCCAGGCGTTCAATTGCCCTTTGCTGGAAGAATACAAGTTGTCCTTCCCTTGGACTTTGACTGAAAAACTTGATAACCAGTTTGGCCCTTGAGAAGCTAACATATGTGATTAAGGGGAAGTCTTTTGAATTTTACGAAATTTGGGAGATGTTCTTGAGATTTGTTAAAGAAGGAGATATTGAAGATGCTATAGATGTGTGAAGTTGTAGTATATGCTTAATGCTTAACAGAAGTGTGTGATATAAAGCACTGTGTGTTTAAGGATTTATTTATTTTTTATTTTATCATTTTTATTTTTTTACCAACTGCCAGGGTTATTGTGGAGGGGGAAGGATTTGAGTAAGTTATGTTTGTATTTAAGAGGACTATGTTTGTTCTTTTGTTAAATGTGTTGTAAAATTCAATAAAAATATGTTTACAAAAAAGGAGGGTAGAGACTTAAGGAATTTAGGATGCATTTTTCCACTTAGCTCCTTTACTAAACTCCATTACATAATTGAAAACTTTACACTGTTGTTGCAAGGATCAAATTAAAATAGCAAGCTTTTTAATGCATCCGGAGTTGGAGTTGAAAAAATTTATATTTATATATATATATATATATATGTATGTGTATATATATATATATATATATATATATATATATATATATATATATATTTATATTTATATTTATATTTATATTTATATATATATATATATATATATATATATATATATATATACACATACATATATACACACATATATATATATATATATATATATATATATATATATATACACATATATACACATATATATATATATATATATATATATATATATATATATATATATATATATATATACATATATATACATATATATATATATATATATATATATATATATACATACATATATATATATATATATATATATATATATATATATATATATATATATATATATATATATATATATATATATATATACACACATATATATATATATATATATATAAGGCTAGTATGAATTTGACCCGTCAGATTCCGTGACCCTACTGTACCTATAGATTTATCAATATCTGATCAATATGCTTAATAAAATAGAAATTGGAGATGGTCATACATCACGAGTCACTTTATTGAAAATTAAAGTCGAAATTAAGAGCGGTCACAATTTTCGGTAGCTATGAATTTGACCCGTCATATTCTGTAATCTCAGAGTAATAGGCCTATGCATTTGAAAGGAAAAACTGTATGATCTCCAACATCATTGGGTAATTATAGTTAATAGTAATAAGAATAAAGATAAGCATTTGTGTATCAGACAATGAGAATATTTTATACAAAACGAAACCATCATTAACATAGTCCAGCATCAGACAACAACAGCGCAGGATAATGTTGACACCAAATGGGTGTCGACACCTGATAAGGCAGAAAATGATCCCAGATGTTCCAACATTGTACATATTACATTTTGCATATTACATTTCAAATTGAATTTTGCTACCCATATGCTTCCATACAAATACTGCCTACAAATGCATCCTTCATTTCCCGGGCCATGAAGGATAGAAAGAGTGGATCCTTCGCAGCCAAGCCTATCCCAAGATTCATTGTGAGCCAGTGACAATTCGATTTTCTTAATTCATAAAATGCTGAATTACACTGTTTAAATGTAAGTATTGTTGGGTTTCAACTTATTTGAATATCTAATAGGGTTGCCCCCTAAAAGTAGACTAAAAGTTAGTAGACCAGAAGAGGCTCAGTCGACCAAAATTGTAAGTCGGTTAGTCGCAGAAAAACAACTCCACAGGAAGTGGCGAAGTCATGCAGTCTGTGACAGACTGATCGTTAACGGCGGGTTCTTATGGTAATTACAGTTTGTCTGGCAGGAAATTCTAACATTCGTCTATCATCTATCGACCTCAAATAAGGCTTATCCTCTGAAACATTCAAGTAGTAGCAGCTTTACATAACACTAAAGTTAACCTAGATAAATGTGTGCTATTATAAGGCATATATCCAAGTGGTTTATGCAGAGTTTGGAAGCTGAAGTACAGTGTGCTTATTGCATGACATGGAGGTGCTGGCACGACCACTTGCATTTTTACATTATAACAGTGGAAACAACTTAAAATACTCCATCGTTTTGGTTCATACAGATAAGAGATTGTTCGAAACTGTAAAGGGTCTACTTTTATTTGTGTAAACTCACAATAACAAAACATTTTGCTTTTATAAAATAAAGAAAACAAACAGGATGCGCTTTCTGCCATCTTAGGCTCCGTGAACTGAAATAACTGAAATATCTGAAATATCACAAAAATAAACCGAAACTCAGCGTATGCTACTTGCCTCACAGACATGAGAAATATATCTATAGAAAGCTTGAAATGTGTTTTAAACTAATTCAAATTGAAAACAAATACTCTCTGCATGTAATCCGTATGAAAGGTGTATTTCTCTCTAAAGGCACGTCCACTACAGGCTACTGAGGAGATGACGAGTCAGCATTGTAAACTTCTTTGCAGCTGACACTGACTCAGAAAACACTAGTTTATTAATACATACGTCTCCTTTTTTTTTTTTTTTTTTTTTTTTTTTGACATTCATAATCATTACTTTTGCTGGTGCTTTGTAGCAAGCTTTATGTGTGCCCTTGAGTGTGGAATGGGCAAGGTATATTCAGCCCCCAGTATATTAAAGTAATTAAATGAATATAAAAAACAAGGTTAGTCGACTAATGGCTTAAATGAACGACTACAAGTCGACTAGAAAAATCTTTAGTCGGGGCAGCCCTAATATCTAATGATACAAATGTGTTTGTTTTTTTGTTAAGAAAAAAAAAAAAACACTTAAGCTGTTCAAATGTTGAGATCATCTTACCAATATGAGATTGTATAGATAGTTTATACTCTTTATGGTCTACATAAATGGACCTAGGTGAACATATTTAGACAGGTTGTGAACCCTGTGTTGTTTTAAGAAAAAAGTCAACGGCACCTGTCACCAGTGTTGGGGAGTAGCTAGCTACAAGTAGCGACACTACTAGCTTAACTACATTTTTCAGTAGCTCAGTTACTTTTAAAACAGTGTAGCTTTTCCAGTAGCTAACTACTTTTCCAGCAAGTAGCGGTGAAATGCGACCAAGAGCTACATTCCATTTTGCGTTCTGACGAGTCACAAGCCTATAATGCAGTGAAGCAGCGCAGTGTCGTTTTCTTACTAGATCACAAAACAAAATTTGTTCATTACCGCCATCTGTTGTTATATAATGCAGCTTTACAGTCCGTCAACTGACAAGAGATCGTCTGAAAGGACATACAGGAGTGGATATTTCACACGAGTCAACCAAGTTATGCAAACCAAAGATTAAAACACAGTCTACGTCGAAGACTTAAAACGCATACAGGAGATCGTTTCTTCGTATGTCATTGTATTAAAAAGAAGTAGTTTCAATGTAGCTAGCTACTTTTTGATAGTAACTTGTAGTGTAGCTAACTATTTTTTCAGAAGGGTACAGTTTCAGAGTAGCTTCCCCAACACTGCCTGTCACGTAAATTTTAAAAATGTATATTTGTAATGCATTGCTATTATCACAACTTTTATCACTGTATAAAATACTATTTCTGCCTCATTCTGTGATAAGAAGCCACGCCAGGAACTTATTTCTAAAACTCCACTGACAATGAAGGGAGTTTGGAGCGAGTTTAAAAACATGTCATTTAATGTTCTCTTGGACATCAGGTTTGTAAACTTTTCTTATTACAAGCGGGTGTTGCTTTTTCAAATGCATGTTATAAAACACATTAAGTCAAATCACGATTTCAGTTTAATTTCTGTTAATCGTGCAGCCCTAGTCCGAATAGACATTTCATTATAATAGGTTTAATTTCCTTTATAACATTTGTAGCTGTTTCAAACCTGTAGTCAAGTTATAATGTATTTGTAACTTGTAACAGTCATATGTCTAAAATTAGGGATTTAAAAACTATTTGATTTGTTCTGAGCAAATATGTTAAGGTTATTTATTTTTTCTTTGTTTTTATAGTTTTACGGTCTTCTTAGGCTGGTTATAACAAACTAAAAATTACTTTGTTTAGAAACAGATTTTTTTTTTATTAATACAATTATTTTCTTACTACAGCAAAAGCACAACGCTCTTGGCTATTACGGAACTGGCAACTGTCACAACTGATGAAGACAGATACGAGGATGAATCAACACAAATAACAGCAAAGCTTTAATAACTCAGAACAAAAGAGATATCCACACAACGGTGTGTACTAAAACACGACCAATACCAGACAACTGTACCAAACATCGAGAACTGAAGTGCAGAGTTCAAACCCGCATACTCTTAATATTTCTGGCATAGAAAGATATGATAAAGGTAGTACGAGTAGTATACTAGTAGTATACTAGAATTCAGCAACTGTCTTATATACACGTCAAGTCATCTTCATTTATATTTAGCGCTTTTAACAATGTAGATTGTTTCAAAGCGGCTTTACAGTAACAAACGGATAATTTAAAGTAACAGAGATTGTTTTGGCTTTATAGCGGTTCTTGAATAAAGATATCTTCCAGCTAAAGTTAGTTTTGATTGATTCACTTCCGTCACAAGGATCATTAGTTATTAAATTTAGAGGCCGCTAAGACGACATCGTTGTCTCTACACAGAATTTAAACGCGAACCTGTGAGAAACGCTGATGGCGCTCATGAGCGCATCAAGAATTAATTCTATAGTTATGCGCATTTGAATATTTGTGCGCAGGTTTGTAATTCCCTACAAACCAAGCCTTAAACTACTTTGTCTGGCCTTAAAATTTTGATACAGAATTTTATCACTTCGGGGTAGATACACGAAACCGAAATTATCCCGACAACGCTTTATCTGTAGAGTGGGAAAGGGATCCTTCACAGGGCTGAGACTAGTTGGCACATCAGCACTGCGTTGTCATCGGGTCCAGGCGAAGGTCCTTCGTCAGATCTGGATACGGCCTGGATCCGGCATGCTGCGGGAAAACCTCAGGATAAACAAAGACACTAAAATTAGTGTAGATGCCATTCTTCTTATGATGTAACGAGTACATCAGGATTTATGGGAAGTGTTCCCAGTTCCGGCTGACCTAATCTATGCAGCCTAACATTGGATTATAGAAGTCTATAATGTGTTATGTGTATGCTAGGTCAAAGAGATGTGTTTTTAATCTAGCTTTGAACTGACAGAGTGTGTCTGCTTCCCGGACAATGGTAGGAAGACTGTTCCAAAGTTTTGGTGCTAAATAGGAAAAGGATCTACCGACAGCAGTCAATTTTGATATTCTAGGTATTATTAACTGGCTGGAATTTTGAGATTGCAATAGACGTGAAGGACTATAATGCGTTAAGAGCTCGCTCAAGTACTGTGGAGCTAAACCATTTAGTGCTTTGTAAGTAATCAGCAATATTTTAAAATGTATACGATGTTTAATAGGGAGCCAATGCAGTGTTGACAGAACTGGGCTAATATGGTCATACTTCCTGGTTCTGGTAAGAACTCGAGCTGCTGCGTTTTGAACTAGCTGTAGTTTGTTTATTAAGCGTGCAGGGCAACCACCCAGTAGAGCATTACAATAATCTAGCCTTGAGGTCATGAACGGATTAACTAATTGTTCCGCATTTGTCAATGAGAGCATATGGCGTAATTTAGATATATTTTTAAGATGGAAAAATGTGGTTTTACAGATACTAGACACGTGACTTTCAAATGAAAGATTGGTATCAAAGAGCACACCCAGGTTCCTAACTGACGACGAAGACTTAACAGAGCAGCCATCAAGTGTTAGACAGTATTCTAGGTTATTACGTGTGGAAGTTTTTTGCCCAATAATTAGAATCTCTGTTTTTTCAGAATTTAGTAGTAGGAAATTACTAGTCATCCAGTTTTTTATATCAGCTATGCATTCCGTTAATTTTGTGAATTGGTAGGTTTCGTTAGGTTTTGAAGAAATATAGAGCTGAGTATCGTCAACATAACAGTGAAAGCTAATTCCATGTTTCCTAATGATATCTCCTAATGGTAGCATGTACAGAGTGAACAGTAGCGGTCCTAGTACTGAGCCTTGTGGTACGCCATACTGAACTTGTGATCGATGAGACATCTCTTCATTTACTGCTACGAACTGATAACAGTCAGATAAGTATGATTTAAACCATGCTAGTGCAATTCCACTAATGCCAACATCTTGTTTGTACACAAGATAATGAACTCAAATTAAAACAGGTGTGCACTAATTAATAACATAATAAATAGCGACGCCACAGAAAAATGCCATGACTTAATCTTCTACGCGAGGCACCCGCTACCCAAACACACAGGACAATGGAGGAAATCGAGTGTATGCTGTTTTTGGATGTTTTTGTTTTTGCTGTTTTTTATTCAGGATACTCCGTCTGGCGCGTGCAATGATGACGCAGTGAATAGTGACGATTCTCTCTGACCAATCAGTAGTCTGCCGTGTTTTCACGTCACATTTTAGTATCGCCTCAGCTCGCCTAGAACCTCGCCGGAAGTGGTACGAAAAAAAGTACCTGGAAGCAGGTACAGGTACAACTTTTACACAGTGGAAAACCAAACAAAGCCGAGTCGAGTCGAGTCGAGTCGAGTCGAGCCGGTACTGTGTAGTGGAAAAGCGCCATAAAAGTCTTTGAAAATTAAACCAAAACAGAATAAAAGTGACACCAACGCTGGAACCCCTCAACTATGTTACTGTATGTTGATCTTGAGCTAAGATATTCAAAGCACTACATTTTATTCATCCGTTTGTTAAATAATTAAATTGTATATAAATTATTTTTAATTACAATTGTCATGATTTTTTTTATTCATTATGTAGACTTTAAATCAATAAAATAATCGGGAACAGGTGCCGTTACAAAGGCTGCTACTATTTTTATTTTAATTTTATTTTTATTTAACTTTTATCAGACTGCAAAACAAAATAGAACAATAGCCTAGTTGATAATGTTGTTTTTAAAATTCTGAATTTGTAGAATGCGGTTTAATTTTTTTTATCTGCCGAACAAATCATCTAATCAAGATGTGTAATAAAACAATTGACACTTACAAAAATAAGGATAAATGATGTTTATCGTACACATTGCAATAGCTGTTAAAGCAGACAAACAACAGACAAACTCTACTCTCTTTTAGACAGCACAGCCAGCATTTTGTGTGTTTGTTTGTTTTTTTCCCCCTTTTTTTGTCTGAAATAGGCTGTAGGCTAAACTACTATAGAAAATTTTGAATTCATGCCCTTGCTTGTGTGTTTGAATGTAATGAATATAGGAACAAACCGGTGTCTTATCTGTAATACCTTTAATGTTTTCCTTAAACTAATTGCATAGTATTAAAAATGCTTAAAAATAAATAAATATGTGTATGGTAACTATGGGGCTATGTAAAATATATTTGGCAAATTCATAGGTTTATAATTAGGGGCCAAGCCCTGAAAGGGCTTAAGCCCCTATTGTATCCGTTAGTTTTCTTATTATTATTAGGGGCCAAGCCCCGAAGGGGATAGCCCCTATTGTATCTGTTAGTTTACTTTATTATTATTTTTCCCAAATGGAAGTCAATGGCAGCCCTATGAACCGTAAGTAGGAAAATTATGAAGAATGGCATAATTGTAGAGATGGTCATGAAAAGTAATTGGACCAATTTTGGAGTCTCTAGAACCAACTCTATAGCGCCAGCACCAGTTCAAAAATTCTATCTTCTAAAGGTTATACATTTTGAACCCTTTGATCTAGAAAAATTAAACTTAGTACACCTGATTCCACTCATTATGGTGATCACAATCAGTATCTTACATTAAGCCTCCTCCCATTACAGTAGTGGCCATTTTGAAAAGTACAGTGTTCAGTTTTTTTTTGCTACTCATTCAAATTTTGTTAAATTTTTAAGAAAATTGGCTCAGATGATCTTTGCTCGTTGCTTCTGCTGCTGCGTTGGTTTGCGTCTGTAAGCTTTGCATATTTTTCGGTTTTGAATCATTATTTACTATCATTCCTTGTTGTTTATACTGCTAAATATAACTTAACATCACACATTAACCTGACATCGCTAGCTTCAATCTAAATCGTTATTGCTAGCACAACACGCTAGTATTTCGCTAGCCTGTTAACGTGCCATCCGTCCGCTCTTTATGTTTTTTTTTGTTTTTTTCTTGCGCACGCTCGCGCCTTTTACGAGTTCATCAAACAACTTAGGTGAGTAGGATCAGTCAACAAACATGGTGAGTCATGTCATCTTCTCCTCTTATTGTTACTTGCACTTCATGCCACATGTTTAGCATAGCCTTCACCGACAGCACAGGATTTACATGTCATAAATAGAGGGAGATAGTCAAGCTGACGGGGAAGAGTTCAGAACTAGAGACACGCATCCAAGCTTTAATCGAGGTTAATTGTAAGAGTGTAAGGGCTTTAGATACTGCTTTGGATGCGACTAGCTTAATGAACTCTTTACATTGTTTTCCGGCTGTAGTAGAGCCCGTGCAGCAGGGCAATTGGGTGACTGAGGCGCTGTAGTCGCGAGACAAAACACCGCTCTTCCGTTCCAATTACAAGTTTAAAGTTTAGATTTATTTATATAGCACATTTAAAAACAGCAAACATGGCTGACCAAAGTGCTGAACAAAACACAAGATAAAGAGACAAGGACAAACCACACATTCATGACAAAAACTCACAATGAAATAAAGGCTAAAGAAAAAAAAAAGTAGGTTTTAAGAAAAGATTTAAAAATAGTTCAAGACTGTGCCAATCTGATGTAAACCGGAAGGCTGTTCCACAGCCTAGGGCCGGCAATAGCAAAGGCTCTATTTCCTCTATGTTTTAACCGTGATCTGGGTACAGACAAAAGTCTCTTATCACCAGACCTCAGGTTTAGTGTGGGATTGTGTGGACAGAGTAGCTCAGACAAATAGCTCGGTGCCAGATTATTTAAAGATTTAAAAACAAAGAGAAAAATTTTAAACTCGATTATAAAATGCATTATCAATACATTTTCTTTTGAGGAACTTTGCAGCAGCATTTTGTACTAATTGGAGACGAGCAATAGAGTATTTGGACATAGAGATAGAGAGTTGCAATAATCCAAACGCGATGTAATGAGCGCATGGATTGCAATCTCTAAGGTTTTCTCAGAGAGAGAGGATTTGATCTTAGAGAGAAGACGTAGCTGGAAAAAACAAGAACTAATCACCGCATTTATTTGTTTTTCAAATTTGAGGTTCTGATCCCAGAAAACACCTACGTTTTTAATGCAGGATGAGGTAGAAGGATTACAACTTCAAATAGATTCTCCCCTCTCAGTGAAACACCCACTGAGAATCCTGTTGAATGTGTCCTAGTCATTGGCGATTCTATTACAAGGAACGTGAAAATAGAGAATAGTCACATGTTTGCCGGGAGCCAGAGCGCCTGACATCAAAGCAAATTTAAAAGTGTTGGCTAATGCTAATCGTAAATTCTCTAAGATTATTATTCACGTCAGCACTAATGATGTTCGACTCCGCTAGTCGGAGATCACTAAAATTAATGTTAAAGAGGTGTGTGAACTCGCAAGTACAATGTCAGGCACAGTAATTTGCTCTGGCACCCTTCCTGTTCGCAGGAGTGATGAGATACTTAGTAGATTGTCCTCAATCAATGCTGGCTGTCTAAGTGGTATCCGCAAAATAATATAGAATTCATAGACAATTGGAAAAGTTTTTGGGGCAGACCTGACCTGTTAAAAAGACATGGTATTCATCCCTCCTGGGATGGTGCTGCTCTTCTCTCTAGTAATATGCCACATAGTCTTAGAGCTCAAACAAGACTTGAGACTCAGGTCAGGAAGTAGACAGACTGGCTAAACCGACAGTCAGCTAGCTGTCTCACATCAACAAGGTCAGATAAATCCCATCACATAGAGCCTCTTTCACCTAGATATCATCATATAGAATGTGACTGTTCCCCAAATTAGGACATACAAAAAACTTCCAAACCCATCTAAGGGTAAAAATTTAATTGTTGTTCAACAAATAAAAAACAGATATAATACAAATGAGCAAATGATAAAGCTGAATATTTATAAAGCTGGTTGCTGAATATTAGATCTCTTACTTCAAAAGCACTTATTGTTAATGATATGATTACAGACTATAATCTAGATGTGCTGTGACAGAAACCTGGCTAAAACCAAACGATTACATTACTTTAAATGAGTCCACCCCGCAAGATTATTGTTATAAACATGAACCTCGTCTGAAAGGCAAAGGGGGAGGTGTTGCTGTAATTTATAGTAATATTATCAAAATTACTAAGAAGTCTAGTTTCAAATATAATTCTTTTGAAGTGTTGGTGTCTATATAGCAATATATAGTGTAAATGATAAATCACCTTTGAGATTTGTGCTGGCTACTGTATACAGGCCACCAGGGCATCATACAGACTTTATCAAAGAATTTGCTGACTTTCTATCAGAGTTACTGCTGGCTGCAGATTATGTCCTAATTGTTAGTAATTTTAATATACTGTACATGTGGATAACGAAAAAGATGCATTGGGATTGGCATTTAAAGACATTCTTAACTCTATTGGAGTTAGACAAAACGTGTCAGGACCTACTCCTTGTCATAATCATACTCTAGATCTAATATTATCACACGGAATCAAATGTTGATGCCGTTGAAATTCTGCAGCAGAGCGAAGACATCTCAGATCATTATCTAGTCTCGTGTAAACTTCATTTAGCCAAGGCTGCAAAGCCGACTCCGTGTTACAAATATGTTAGACCTATCATTTCTGCCACTAAAGATTGCTTTATTAATAATCTTCCTGATCAGTTTCATCATCTCAGCATCCCAGATAGCTTAGAAGAACTCGATATTGCGACAGAAACTTTTAACTCTCTCATGCAACCGTCTACTACAGTATCGCATCAGGCAGTGCATTGTAGCATCCCTAAGGAAAAATTCGATTCATTCATTGCTATAGAAGAGGAAGAATTCACTAAACTCGTTAAATCATCTAAATCGACAACATGTATGTTAGACCCTATACCGACTAAGCTACTGAAAGAGATGCTTCCAGAGGTCATAGATCCTCTTCTTAAAGGGGACATATCATGCTAAATCCACTTTTTTAGCCCTTAAATGCATTTTGTTGTATATTTGGAGTGTTTAGAAGTACAGAAAATTTGAAATTATTCTCTTCAGGTGCTTCGTTGATATCTTTATATTCTGTTTTGGTCATATTTTTCAACCTGTTCCGATTTTTCTGTTATCTATGACGTTTTTTGAACTATTACGTCACAGTATTTGCAGCGGAACTGCCAAATAAGGACATTGATTTCCGGTCCACCACTTCGAGCAATCCGCCATTTTTATTTCTCGCTGCAGTTTTGTAGTCCAAGCTAAAGGATGCAGAAGTTACGAGAGGGTAAGTTAAAATGTTCGGTTGTTGGATGTAGTAACCCACACGCTTCATTACACGGTCTAATGTAGATGAACTGCCACGCTTGTGACAGGGCCATAGACTGTAAAAAATAGGACAGGGCGCATGTTTAACTGAAAGAACGAGCAGAGAGAGAGAGACCCCGGTCGCGCGCGCACACTCTCTCTCTCTTCGAAGCCAGGCGAAAGTGTAAACAAGGCTCCACCGTCTCCAAACTAGACGCTCTCTTGCTCTCTCTCCCTTGCACATATTAATCAAAATAAATCGACATGGTGGTAAAAGGTCGGAAGACCAAAGTTTCATGTGTAAATACAATAACACCATTGTGATACATCCATATGAAGACGTTGTTCTGCAGGTTCGTCGTCTTCATTTTCATCTCGCTCCGGCTCCGACTCTGGCTCGAACATGTAAGGCTGGCTGGACAAGTCTTCCGTTGTTGACATTTTGTTAATAACGTGTGAATAAAACGTTTCTGTGCCGCTTGATAATCGTATCTCTGCTATCAAACTACAAAAATGGCCAAACGGGGTGGAGTTGAACCTCTGCAACCTGGGGAGGGGGCGGGGTATGAAGTGTCTCAATTGTATTTAAAGAGACCGCACCAAAACGAGTTGCTCTCAGACGCACATCAGAAAAGGGGTAGAAAAGGGGCCTGTGGAGCTATAATAATGAGGAATTCAGACCCAAGCATTGCAGTTCCGCTTTATATAGACTACAAATGTATGATTTATATGTAAAAAGGAACGATTTAAAAGCATGATATGTCTCCTTTAATATCATTAATTCATCTTTGTCATTAGGATACATACCAAAAACTTTTAAGCTTGCTATGATTAAACCGCTTGTTAAAAAAACGCAACCTGATCGTCAATTACAGGCCGATCTCGAATCGGTCAAAGATACTAGAAAAGGCAGTATCCTCACAACTATGTTCCTTTTTAGAAAGAAATGATATCTGCGAGGATTTTCAGTCAGGATTTAGACCGTACCATAGTACTGAGACTGCTCTCATCAGAGTCACAAATGATTTGCTCTTATCATCCGATCGTGGTTGTATCTCTCTATTAGCGTTACTCGATCTTAGTGCTGCATTTGATACTATTGACCACAACATTATTTTAAATAGACTCGAAAATTATGTTGGCATTAGTGGAATTGCATTAGCATGGTTTAAATCATACTTGTACTTAAACTTATATTTAAATCATACTTCTGACCGTTATCAATTTGTAGCAGTAAATGAAGAGATGTCTCATCGATCACAAGTTCAGTATGGCGTACCACAAGGCTCAGTACTAGGACCGTTGCTTTTCACTCTGTACATGCTACCCTTGGGAGATATCATTAGGAAGCATGGCATTAGTTTTCACTTATGCTGATGATACTCAGCTCTATATTTATTCACGCCCTGACGAAACTTACCAATTCACAAAATTAACGGAATGCATAGCTGATATAAAAAATTGGATGACTAGTAATTTCCTACTACTTAATTCTGAAAAAACAGAGATTCTAATTATTGGACAAAAAACTTCCTCACGTAATAACCTAGAATACTGTCTAACACTTGATGGCTGCTCTGTCAAGTCTTCGTCGTCAGTTAGGAACCTGGGTGTGCTCTTTGATACCAATCTTTCATTTGAAAGTCACGTGTCTAGTATCTGTAAAACCAAATTTTTTCATCCTAAAAATGTATCTAAAATACGCCATATGCTCTCATTGACAAATGCGGAACAATTAGTTCATGCGTTCATGACCTCAAGGCTATATTATTGTAATGATTTTATGGGTGGTTGCCCTGCATGCTTAATAAACAAACTACAGCTGGTCCAAAACACAACAGCTCGAGTTCTTACCAGAACCAGGAAGTATGAACATATTAGCCCAGTTCTGTCAATACTGCATTGGCTCCCTATTAAACATCGTATAAATTTTAAAATATTGCTGATTACTTACAAAGCACTAAATGGATTAGCGCCGCAGTACATGAGTGAGCTCTTAACGCATTATAGTCCTTCATGTCTATTGCGATCTCAAAATTCCGGCCAGTTGATAATACCTAGAATATCAAAATCGACTGCTGGCTGTAGATCCTTTTCCTATTTAGCACCAAAACTTTGGAATAGTCTTCCTAACATTGTCCGGGAAGCAGACACATCCTGTCAGTTCAAAGCTAGACTAAAAACACATCTCTTTGACCTAGCATACACTTAACACATTATAGACTTCTATAATTCAATGTTAGGCTGCATAGATTAGGTCAGCCGGAACTTCCCATAAATCCTGATGTACTCGTTACATCATAAGAAGAATGGCATCTACGCTAATATTAGTCTCTCTGTTTATCCACGAGGTTTACCGCAGTCCGCCGGACCCAGGGCATATCCAGATCTGATGAAGGACCTGCGCCTGGACGCGATGACAACACATTTTTTATTTTTCCACAAATTGTGCTTGCAAATTGTATAATATCCAAGGTAAACATGTCTAGTAATTGTGCAGTTAATTCTCTATTGTACAGTAAAAACTTTATAATCTATTCAAAACTAGTCAACGTCTTTCAAAACTAAAGTATACATTTTATCATACGTATTTCAAAGTAAAGGATTCATTAGTTAGTTGATGACTTTATTTTTGACAAAACACATAGGCTACAGTATATATTCCTCATCTCAGTATAGCAATAGAGTTTGCTAAAAGCTGTTCATTCAATACAGCAGTATTTGAAAATCGATAATATTTTGTAAAATTACATTTATATTTGCATTTATGTCAAAACCTAGACACTTTTAAACATCAAAATTACATTTATTAATATGTATTCGTGTCAAAATGACATATAAACAGATTTTCCTATTCAATTTTGCATGGAAACGCTTCCAAGACGCTTGCGTGTCGCGTGAAAAATAGGCGTCGGTTCTATTTCTAGCATGCACGCGTCTCACGCAGGCAGTGTGCAAGCTCTAAACTGTTAACATGGGAGCCGAAATAAAAACGGACACGCCACGCAGCTGAGACGCTTTACACTGCACACGTGTGCGGTGCAGTACGTCTGCGACAAGGTTTTATTCCGTCCTCCACGCGGTGCCAACTCACACCAGGAGCATTTCAGAAGCGGAGTGACTGGATGCGCGAGACCACGTGATTTGCCTGTCCGACGTAGTTTTTCTTGATTTTTGGGTTTCTACCATACAGTCTATGGTTTCTACCAAGGATATTGGTGTGTAATACATTAGGGAGTTTGCACAGGGTGTTTATTTTGAATTTGACAATGTTTTTTTTACTTTTATTTTGTATTTCCGGTGCGACTTGGACGCGCGTCCATCAGAAATAGACTAGGCGCCTATATTTAGCGAAGCGGCGCGGAGAGCCGCTTCTGGGAAGCTTCTGAAACGCGCCGCGTCGCGGCCGGTGTAAACACAAGCATTGAGAATGGGCGCGATCAGCTCCGGTAGCCGTGTCGCAGCCGTAATGCGCCGCAGACGTGTGCGGTGTAAATGAGGGGTTACGCCACGCATCCAGTGTGTCACCGGCCTTATCCAGCTGATGTGGCCGTTTCACAGGTTTGTATGGATCACCTCACATTTGCGTTTGAATAGCGCGCGCTCTCCGTGGGCGGAGTCACATTAAAACTTAATTAGCTGAGATGAGAACGACTGACATCTCTCTCTTTACATACATATTACATAAACTGTGAATATTTGTTTTTTATAAAAATTACTTCATTTTAAAGAAGAGAATTCAAGCTTCATGCCTGTGTGTCTGTATGCCTGTTTGACTGAGTATTCGCTGAGTTACAGTTCATTTTTGGACGCGTTTCAGAATTGACTTCACTGACGGAGAGTAGGCAGAACTCGCATCATGTTTATTTTTCTTTATTTGGCGAAAAGCACAACACTTTGTTTTTATTATGAGTATACACAAAAAAATACACACTTAACAGGATCGATTGATGTATAACACAAGCATATAAGATAAAAATTAATATTTTTTTGTAAAAAAAATTTTTGCACTGATAAGGAAAAAAACGAGCATATCGCGCCGGCGCGATAGCCGACCCCAGGGGGTTAAGCCCTGGCCTTAGCTTGTTTCAGTGTGTTAGGGTTAGAGTCAAACTCTGGCCCTACAGGATTAGAGTTGAAGAACCCTCCCCTATATCGTTATTCATTGTAATTCGCATATTGTGTTCCACTGAGACAAAAACATAACAGCATCATGTATAATGAATGAAAACTCGGTTACTGGAATGCAATGATTAATGCTGATAGGCACCTTCTTGTTTGGCCATGAACCTGCAGCCAGAATCCCTCAGTTTGATGAGCTCTGTGGTTGACTTGAATTCATCCCCATTCCAGGAACAGAGGGAATGTTCGCTGGACTGGAGTGCAGATCTGGAGACAGAAAGAGAAAAAAAATTCTGGCTTAGCTCTCAGTTTACTGATGGTGTAGCTATGAGTTCATGTACAGAAGGTAGTCAACCAAAATGCCTATTACCACCGCTGTGGTATTAAAAACAACCCAGTCACACGTCACAGTCACACAAATACACCTAAGGCAGTTATTGTAAATGAAATTGAAACAGAAATAGATAATAGCTTCGATGTACTTTGCCTTACTGAAACTTGGCTTAAACCTAATGATTATTTCGGTCTAAATGAGTCTACTCCATCAGGATACTCCTATAAGCACGAACCCCGTCTGATTGGTCGTGGCGGCGGTGTTTCAGCGGTCTATAAAGATATTCTCAATGTTACTCAGAAAACGGGTTATAAGTTTATTTCGTTTGAAATACTTGTACTAAATGTTACGCTCTTAGATGTTAGAAAAAAATCCATATTATCTCTAGCCTTGGCTACCGTATATAGACCGCCTGGGCATTACGCTGATTTCCTAAAAGAGTTTGCAGATTTTCTCTCAGATCTATTGGTCAATGTAGATAAAGCATTAATTGTTGGAGATTTTAACATACACGTAGATAATTCAAATGATGCGTTAGGGGCTGCGTTTATAGATTTATTAAATTCCTTTGGGGTCAAGCAAAACGTCACCGGACCAACTCATCGTCTTAATCACACACTCGATTTAATTATATCATATGGAACCGATCCAACCGATATAGATATCATTCCACAAAGTGATGATGTCACTGACCATTACTTGGTAACTTGCATATTACGTACTGCTGTAATATGTCATGCTGTGCCGCGTTTTCGACCAGGCAGAACAATCCTTCCATCCACCATAGATAATTTCTCAAATTGCTTATCTAATCTGTCTCAGCTGCTGCCTGAACCCAAACAAACAGATGAACTAGAAGAACTAACTAGCACTATGAGCACCATTCTCTCTAGAACATTGGATGTTGTTGCACCCATTAGATTAAAAAAGGTCAGAGAGAAAATTAAAGCACCATGGTACAATAATACTACGCATGTTCTAAAGAGAGAAACCCGTAATTTAGAGCGTAAGTGGAAACAAACTAATTTAGAGGTCTTTAGAATCGCGTGGAAAGACAGTATGTCACGTTATAAAAAGGCCCTAAAAGCGGCCAGGGCTGAGCACCTCCGCAAACTAATAGAAAACAACCAAAACAATACTAGGTTTTTATTTAACACCGTGGCTAGACTAACAAATAAACAGACGTCACCCGAACAAAATATCCCGTTACAGTTTAGTAGTAATGATTTCATGAACTTCTTCACTAAAAAAATAGAAAACATCAGAACCACAATTGTAAACGTTCAATCCTCAATCGCACCTTATAATTCAGCCTCAATTATCCCCCCGCAAGAACAATTACAGTGCTTTACAACTATAGAACAAAAAGAGTTCAATAAACTTATCACTTCATCTAAAACAACAACATGTTTATTAGATCCTATACCAACTAAACTACTGAAGGAAGTGTTACCTGTAGTGGAAGAGCCTCTCCTCAATATTATTAACTCATCTTTATCTTTAGGTCATGTTCCAAGAACATTTAAACTGGCAGTTATAAAACCTCTCATTAAGAAACCACAATTAGATCATAATAATCTAGCAAATTATAGACCAATTTCAAATCTACCTTTTATGTCTAAAATACTAGAAAAAGTTGTGTCCACTCAACTGGGCTCTTTCTTGCAAGAAAATTATATCTATGAAAAGTTTCAGTCAGGATTCAGGCCGCATCATAGCACTGAAACTGCGCTCGTTAAAATCACAAATGATTTACTCTTAGCTTCTGACCAAGGCTGTATCTCAATACTAGTTTTACTTGATCTTAGTGCTGCGTTCGATACTATAGATCATACAATACTCTTAGATCGACTACAAAATTATACTGGTGTTCAAGGACAAGCATTAAGCTGGTTTAGATCATACTTATCTGACCGCTACCATTTTGTCTATTTAAATGGAGAAAAATCGATCATAATTCCAGTAAACTATGGAGTGCCGCAGGGATCTGTGTTGGGCCCTCTGTTATTCTCAATATATATGATACCACTTGGAAATATTATAAGGAAACATGGAATTAGTTTCCATTGTTATGCTGATGACACTCAAATATATATTTCATCACGGCCGGATGTAAACGCTAAATTATCCAAATTGACAGAGTGTGTTAAAGATATAAAAGATTGGATGACGCGTAATTTTCTTTTATTAAATCCAGACAAGACAGAGGTAATACTTATCGGTTCAAAAAACCGCCCACAGAACCTCTCACAATACAACTTTGACATCGTAGGATGTCCTGTTACTTTATCCTCTACAGTAAAAGACCTGGGTGTTATACTCGATTGTAACCTGTCTTTTGAAAATCATATTCGGTATGTTACAAAAACAGCCTTTTTCCACCTTAGAAACATTGCTAAGCTACGTAATATGCTATCAGTTTCTGATGCAGAAAAGTTAGTTCATGCATTCATGACCTCGAGACTAGATTACTGTAATGCTTTATTAGCCGGTTGTCCTGCATCCTCAATAAACAAGCTACAGTTAGTCCAAAATGCAGCCGCTAGAGTTCTTACTAGATCAAGAAAATATGATCATATAACACCGATTTTATCATCACTACATTGGCTACCTATAAAGTTCCGTATTAATTATAAGGTATTGCTACTGACTTATAAAGCCCTAAACGGCTTAGCTCCAGTCTATTTAATGGATCTTCTATCACCCTATAATCCATCGCGTTCTTTAAGATCAATAAATTCAAGGCTTTTGGTCATACCTAGGATATCCAGATCAACCAAAGGAGGGAGAGCATTTTCACATTTGGCTCCAAAACTCTGGAATAGCCTTCCTGATACTGTTCGTTGCTCGGACTCACTCTCCCAGTTTAAAACTAGATTAAATACGCATCTTTTCAGCCAGGCATTCATATAATATTGTTAATCTCACAGTTTCAAACTACAATCCGGCCTCTAGTTCATAAATGCCAGAGGAGAACTGGCCCCCGACTGAGCCTGGGTTCTCCCAAGGTTTTTTTTCTCCATTAGGTCACCTGATGGAGTTTTAGGACACCATTAGGTCACTTGATGGAGTTTTTCGGTTCCTTGCCACTGTTGCCTTTGGCTTGCTCAGTTGGGGATATTTTGGGGATATTTAATTTTATTCTATCAATCAATAAATTCCACTAGAAACAAACTTTGTTGTATTATTTTATTTTAATACTGTGAAGCTGCTTTGATACAATCTGTATTGTGAAAAGCGCTATACAAATACACTTGATTTGATTTGATTTGAAATACGATTAAAACAAGTGTTCCATCCAGGACTGAGAAACGCAGCAAAGTCATCCAAAAACTCTCATTAAACAGCCAAGAAATAAAGTGTGTCAGTGTAATGCTTAAAAATGTCTTAAAAATACTAACAGTCAAAGAAAAGCTTATCGCTGTAAAAGTGGCCACTTCGAAGAAACTGACAGGCAAGCGTGTCATTACGTACCCGAAAAAATAAATGAGGGGCTGCCCAAAACCAGAGCCGTCATTCAACTGAAGGCACTGGATATCGCCAAAGAGCTGAACTTATCCACCACAGGCTCATCATTTCTTATTTCGGCTACTTACTGACACACTAGCCTGTCAACATCCTCGAAGCGGACACTTTGATGCAGCGTAATAGATGATTATCGCTTGCCCTCTGACATGGAGAAACTGCTGTCTTTTCAGCGCTATGTTATCGGCCTAAGGAAAAAACATTCACATCCCTCCATGGATCAGATAATCAGGTAATGCTGATCAAACACCTGTGTTTTTTGACATGCCAACATCTGTCAATGTACATAAAAAGGTGATAAATCAGTCATAGTGAAATCTACTGGTAATGAGAACTTCAGGTTATTTTTATGGTATCTATGCCATAAAGTGTTTATTTCTGAATGTGATTGTTGTTGGTACATTTTACCAGTATTTACTTTAAATACATTTTTATATATAAAATATGGACTATAAAATAAATATGGACTATAAAATATGGAATATATATGGACGCCACGCCAGAATTCACGGTTGTCATGAACGTCGCTCATGAAGTCATTAAGGTGGTCCCTACGCGAGTGAGACTGGCATCCAGCTTGGAGGACAAACCGCTGACTTTGGTGCGTGCAGCCGGCATCCCTAGACTAGCTCAGCTCTCTCAAGCCTACCGGTCTTAGCACTGTCTGCCCCAGAGGTTGTTCCCATTTCTTCTGTGCTTCCTGTGATGGAGGCAGCCATTTTCTGTGTTTATGCTGCACACACCTCACCTGTTTCTCCTGAGGAGGCGGCGACATTCTCCTCTGAACTCTCGGTTTCTCCTGACGCCTCGGTTACGGCCACAGAGGGTGTTTCTGAACTTTCTATTTCCCCTGACGGCTCTGTTACGGCCACTGAGACCGTTTTTTAACTTTCCGTGTCCCTGATGGCTCTGCTATGAGTTGTCACCAGTCCTGCCTGCACGACCAGGGGTTTCTTTAGTCCTATTTGCTCCGCTGTGGTGGACTTCAGCACCGCCACCATGGCCAGCACTGCCTGCTCCACCTTGGTCATCAACTTTGCCCTGGCCACCTGCTCAGCCTGCTCCACCCTGGCCACCTGTTCTACCATCTGGAAGCCGCTCTCAGAACATATTTAGGGGCCAAGCACCGAAGGTGCGGAGGCACCTATTGTATCTGTTCCGTTTCTTATTATTATTAGGGGCCAAGCACCGAAGGTGCGGAGGCACCTATTGTATCTGTTCCCTTTCTTATTAGGGGCCAAGCACCAAAGGTGCGGAGGCACCTATTGTTTCTGTTCGCGTTCTTATTATTAGGGGCCAAGCACCGAAGGCAGAGCCGAATTTTGGTCGCATATGCTCCTGAAATTTAATCTGTGCGACCTAAAAATATATTTGGGAGCATTTGTGCGAGTGCAAATAATGGTTGTGGTGCGACCTGTTTTAATTTCTCTAAAACAAAACGTTTGCAAATTACTTCACAGTGTGTACCTTATGTGCGCTGATATATAAGCACGAGAGAGAGCCCCGGTCGCGCGCGCACTCTCACATCTTCAAACAACACGAGCGCTATCTTGCTCTCTCTCCCTCCCTCGCGCATATTAATCAAAATCAATTGACACGATAGAAAAAGGGCGGAAGACCGAAGTTTCACGTGAAGCATTCAGAGATTTTTTTTCTCCTGAATTACAGCGGAGTGTGAATTGTGCTAAAAATTCAACTGCCAGGATCACACAACGCGTGCCTTAGGCTACCCTACACGTCCACATGACACGTCCGATTCTTCTTCTTTTTATTTGGTGTTTATTGGCGGTTGGCAACCGACATGTCCGATTCGCGAACTAATGACTCATTTGAACCGATTCACTTGAATGAATGGTTAAAACAACTGATCTGTCCAACACTGAACTCACGAGACGTCTGAATCGGTGTATAACAAATCGGTAACACTTTACAATAATATTCCATTTATTAAATTCTAGTTAACTACATTAGTTAACATGTACTATTAATAAACTGTACTTTGTTAATTTGTTAACCATTGTTAATGTTAATTTCAACATTAAAGGCTAGGCTACTAATAGCCTACATTAGGCTATTGAAGTGTTTTTTCTTTCTTTTATTTGTTAACATAGTTATTAATGCACTGTGAAGTAACATGAACGAATAATAAACAGCTGTATTTTATTAACTAAGATTAACAAAGATTAATACAGCATATTAATAGCAATAAAGTGCCAAGCAAAAAATGCAGGGACAGGTGTGTGGCAAACAAATCAGGTTCATCAGGTTTGATTATTAAGGCTTTTAATGGGCAGGATGCTGCTGGTCGTTTCGCTCTACTGGCAGAGCTAATTATACGCCAAATATAACACCGCATACACCATTGCCAAAGAAGAGCTTGCCTTCACTAAATTTAAACCTATGTTGCAGCTCATGAAAAAGAACGGAATTGTGATTAACATGACGTATGCAAATGACAAATCATGTGCCATTATCATCGGGTTGAGATGATATAAAGCCAGAGGACTAAATTTCAAATCTTGGCCACAGGATGTGTCTGTAAAGCCCCAGTGAAATGAAATCTGTTCATATATAATTTGTAGTTGTGGTGCTCCTTAATTTTTGGTGGGTGCTCCTAACTTTTTGAAGTTGGGAGCACCAGTGCTACCAAGTAAAAAAGTCAATTTCGAGCCCTGCATCCAGCCGAATATGAAAAATGCCAGTCTCTCCGAGACGAACAAAACCGCAGTGACCAACAAACCTTAGCTAAAAAACAGCTAACTGTATTGCTTTAAATTTAAATACAGCTAAAATTTGCTTTAAGTTGTCTGCCGTTTGTACTTATTGCTTTCCTTAATAAGTAGGGGGGAAAATCGGAAAAAAATCGGAAATCGAATTAAAAAAAATAAAATCTGAGATTTTATTTTTAGGCCATATCGCCCAGCCCTAATATATACATATATATACATATATATATATATATATATATATATATATATATATATATATATATATATGTGTGTGTGTGTGTGTGTGTGTATATATATGTATATATGTATATATATATATATATATATATATATATATATATATATATATAGCTGCGAGCAGCGATGGAGGGCCCAAGCCGGTGACACCGCCACCTCGGTGCCTTTAGTGTAACACCGGCTTGGGCCCGCAATCGCTGCTCGCAGCTATATTTATTAGGGGCCAAGCACCGAAGGTGCGTAGGCACCTATTGTATCCGTTAGATTTATTATTATTAGGGGCCAAGCACCGAAGGTGCGTAGGCACCTATTGTATCCGTTAGATTTATTATTATTATTAGGGGCCAAGCACCGAAGGTGCGGAGGCACCTATTGTATCTGTTCCCGTTCTTATTAGGGGCCAAGCACCGAAGGTGCGGAGGCACCTATTGTATCTGTTCCCGTTCTTATTAGGGGCCAAGCACCGAAGGTGCGGAGGCACCTATTGTATCCGTTCGGTTTCTTATTATTATTATTAGGGGCCAAGCACCGAAGGTGCGGAGGCACCTATTGTTTTCGTTCGCGTTCTTATTATTATTATTAGGGGCCAAGCACCGAAGGTGCGGAGGCACCTATTGTTTTCGTTCGCGTTCTTATTATTATTAGGGGCCAAGCACCGAAGGTGCGTAGGCACCTATTGTATCTGTTCCCGTTCCTATTATTAGGGGCCAAGCACCGAAGGTGCGGAGGCACCTATTGTATCTGTTCCCGTTCTTATTATTATTAGGGGCCAAGCACCGAAGGTGCGGAGGCACCTATTGTATCTGTTCCCGTTCTTATTATTATTCTTCTTCTTCTTCTTCTTCTTCCGCCATGGGAGTCTATGGCAGCCCATAGAACCGATTGCGGGAAACTTGTTTTGGTTTGACATTCTGATAGAGGACCGTCTCAACATTAAATACACCAATTTTGGTGTTTCTAAGTCATTCCCTCTAGCGCCACCACCTGTCCAAAGTTTCACTTTTATTTTGCTAATAACTTTTGAACCGTAAGGCCAATCAGCGAAATTCTTTTTTCCTCTGATTCCTGAGCTCATGACGATTCGATTGCACCCTATGACGTCATTTGCCGTCATAAAAATATGGCCACCATCTTGAATTTTCAAAAAAAGCTACTTTTTCGAACTCGTCCTAGACGGTTTGTCCAATTTGCACGAAAATTGAACCAGATCATCTTCAGGTAGTGCTGACAAAAAGTTATGGAATTCAAATGGATTCGTCAAACCGTTTTCGATAAACGCACGAATACATTTTACGTAGCGCTAGCAAAAACAGTCGTAAGGCCGTATCTCCGCAACGGTTTATCGTATTCAGACCAAACTTGGTACTTGTACTCACAAGCATGACCTGAGGCTACATGCTGTGTTTCGGCGCAGCGCCACCTACTGGTCCGGAGATATGAAAAATGGCTATTTTTGCTTATAACTTCTGAACAGTTTGTCCAAAAATCATACAATTGGTCTCGTTAGATTCAGGGCAACATGCCGAGTCGACTGATATCCAATTTTGCCATATCGGTCATTTTGGCTGTCGGCCATTTTGAATTTTGTGCTAAAATTCTGTATTTTATGAACGCATGAACGGATTGTTACGAAACGTGGTATGGGTCATCAGCACGATGCCCTGAATGAGCCTGAGAAGTTTCGAAACAGCGCCACCTAGTGGTGAATTTTTTTTTTCAAATGCTTATAACTTTGGGTGTGGTCGACTTATTTTCACGAAACTCATCTTTTTAGACTCTTGAATCGTTGCCGAGTCCTACGATACCAAACATGCTAGGTTTTGCATTACGGTTTGTGTAGCGTTGTGATTTAGCGCTTAAAAAACATTTGGCTATATCTTTGAAACCGCTAGTCCGATCGAGACGAAACCACCGTCAGAAGTTTGGAAACATAGGTCGATAGCTATACGCCAATGCCCAAATGCGAAAATATTGATGTTTAGGGGTACTAATTTCCAATCAAAGTCATGTGTCAGTCATTTTTTTCGTGTTTTTTCATATAAATGTCTATAACTCCGAAGCGAATTGAGATATTTTCACCAAAATTGACACACATATGTATGGGCTCACTCTGAGGACACGTAAAAAAAATTGTGGGACTGAGCCTCTTGGTGGCGCTATAACTGAACAAAATATGAAATTCCCATTGACTTCAATACAGTTTTGTGAAATAAAATGCTATACTAAACAAATGCATTGGTGTAATATTACGAAACTCAGATTGTGTCATCAGCACCATCCCCTGAAGGCAACCAAAATATTTCAAGACAGCGCCACCTAGTGGTCAAAAGTTATAACAACATTTCCAAAAAGGCTAATAACTTTTGAATAAATCTGGCTATTGAAATGGCACGGGTCTTAATAGATTCCTTGGGTCAAGCCGAGAACATAGATACCAAGTTTTCCTTATTTGGCCAAACTTCCTGTCCGCCATCTTGATTTTCATTCAAAACCTACTTTTTCGAACTCCTCCTAGACCGTTTGTCCGATTTTCACCAAAATCGAATCGTATCATCTCCAGACTGTGCCGACAAAAAGTTATGGATTTCGTGTCGATTGATGAAACCGTTTTCGTATAGCACAGCAGCAAAGTTGAGGCATGATGCCAAAATGACTATTCAGGCTTTATATCTGCAATGCCTCGACATATTGACACAAAACTTTGTATGTGTCACTGTCTCCTTACTCTGACCACACCACATCAATTTCGTAACAGCGCCACCTTTTGGTCAAAAGTAACAATCCATTAAATCATATTTTGAATCACTTTTTACATGATTTTTCAGCCATTTCGCCTAAAATCCTCTTTAAATGTCTTTAATTGCTCATTGTTGCAGTTGGTCTGACACTTTCAGACATGTTGGCATGTCTTGTCGTCTTATTCTGCTTGGCCCCGGTAATTGCTGCTTGCAGCTATATTTCTTCTTCTTCTTCTTCTTCTTCTTCCGCCATGGGAGTCTATGGCAGCCCATAGAACCGATTGCGGGAAAGTTGTTTTGGTTTGACATTCTGATAGAGGACAGTCCCAACATTAAATACACCAATTTTTGTGTTTCTAAGTCATTCCCTCTAGCGCCACCACCTGTCCAAAGTTTCACTTTTATTTTGCTAATAACTTTTGAACCGTAAGGCCAATCAACAAAATTCTTTTTTCCTCTGATTCCTGAGCTCATGCAGATTCGATTGCACCCTATGACGTCATTTTCCGTCATATAAATATGGCCGCCATTTTGAATTTTCTGAAAAAGCTACTTTTTCGAACTCGTCCTAGACGGTTTGTCCGATTTGCACGAAAATTGAACCAGATCATCTTCAGGCAGTGCTGACCAAAAGTTATGGAATTCAAATTGATTCGTCAAACCGTTTTCGATAAACGCACGAATACATTTTACGTAGCCCTAGCAAAAACAGTCGTAAGGCTGTATCTCCGCAACGGTTTATCGTATTCAGACCAAACTTGGTACATGTACTCAAAAGCATGACCTGAGGCTACATGCTGCGTTTCGGCGCAGCGCCACCTACTGGTCCGGAGATATGAAAAATGGCTATTTTTGCTTATAACTTCTGAACAGTTTGTCCAAAAATCATACAATTGGTCTCGTTAGATTCAGGGCAACATGCCGAGTCGACTGATATCCAATTTGACCATATCGGTCATTTTGGCTGTCGGCCATTTTGAATTTTGTGCTAAAATTCTGTATTTTATGAACGCATGAACGGATTGTTACGAAACGTGGTATGGGTCATCAGCACAATGCCCTGAATGAGCCTGAGAAGTTTCGAAACAGCGCCACCTAGTGGTGAATTTTTTTTTTCAAATGCTTATAACTTTGGGTGTGGTCGACTTATTTTCACGAAACTCATCTTTTTAGACTCCTGAATCGTTGCCGAGTCCTACGATACCAAACATGCTAGGTTTCGCCTTACGGTTTGTGTAGCGTTGTGATTTAGCGCTAAAAAAACATTTGGCTATATCTTTGAAACCGCTAGTCCGATCGAGACGAAACCACCGTCAGAAGTTTGGAAACATAGGTCGATAGCTATACGCCAATGCCCAAATGCGAAAATATTGATGTTTAGGGGTACTAATTTCCAATCAAAGTCATGTGTCAGTCATTATTTTCGTGTTTTTTCATATAAATGTCTATAACTCCGAAGCGAATTGAGATATTTTCACCAAAATTGACACACATATGTATGGGCTCACTCTGAGGACACGTAAAAAAAATTGTGGGACTGAGCCTCTTGGTGGCGCTATAATTGAACAAAATATGAAATTCCCATTGACTTCAATACAGTTCTGTGAAATACAATGCTATACTAAACAAATGCATTGGTGTAATATTACGAAACTCAGATTGTGTCATCAGCACCATCCCCTGAAGGCAACCAAAATATTTCAAGACAGCGCCACCTAGTGGTCAAAAGTTATAACAAAATTTCCAAAAAGGCTAATAACTTTTGAATAAATCTGGCTATTGAAATTCCACGGTTCTTAATAGATTCCTTGGGTCAAGCCGAGAACATAGATACCAAGTTTTCCTTATTTGGCCAAACTTCCTGTCCGCCATCTTGATTTTCATTCAAAACCTACTTTTTCGAACTCCTCCTAGACCGTTTGTCCGATTTTCACCAAAATCGAATCGTATCATCTCCAGACTGTGCCGACAAAAAGTTATGGATTTCGTGTCGATTGATGAAACCGTTTTTGTATAGCACAGCAGCAAAGTTGAGGTATGATGCCAAAATGACTATTCAGGCTTTATATCTGCAATGCCTCGACATATTGACACAAAACTTTGTATGTGTCACTGTCTCCTTACTCTGACCACACCACATCAATTTCGTAACAGCGCCACCTTTTGGTCAAAAGTGACAATCCATTAAATCATATTTTGAATCACTTTTTACATGATTTTTCAGCCATTTCGCCTAAAATCCTCTTTAAATGTCTTTAATTGCTCATTGTTGCAGTTGGTCTGACACTTTCAGACATGTTGGCATGTCTTGTCGTCTTATTCTGCTTGGCCCCGGTAATTGCTGCTTGCAGCTATATTTATTATTATTCTTCATTTTTCCGACTGGGAGTCTATGGCAGCCCATAGAACCGCTTGCGGGAAAGTTATAAAATTTGGTACACTGATAGAGGAGAGTCTGAACTATCAGCATAGCAAATTTGGAGTCTGCAATTCATTCCCTCTAGCGCCACCAGCTGTCCAAAGTTGCACTCATGTTTATGCTAATAACTTTTGAACCACAAGGGCTAGAAACAAAATTCTTTTTTCCTCTTATTCCTTGGCTCAGTACGATTCGATTGCACCATATGACGTCATTTTCCGTCATGAAAATTTTTCCGCCATTTTGAATTTTCCGAAAAACCTACTTTTTCGAACTCCTCCTAGGCCGTTACTCCGATTTTCACGAAAATTGAACCAGATCATCTCCAGACCATGCCGACAAAAAGTTATGGAATTCAAGTTGATTCTCCAAACCGTTTTCGATAAACCCTCGAACAAATTTTACGTAGCCCTTGCGAAAACAGACATAAGGCTGTATCTCCGCAACGCTTTATTGGATTCAGACCAAACTTGGTACATGTCATCACAAGCATGACCTGAGGCAACATGCTGCGTTTCGGCACAGCACCACCTACTGGTCCGGAGATATGAAAAATAGATTTTTTTTCTTATAACTTCTGAACAGTTTGTCCAAAAATCATAAATTTGGTCTTGTTAGATTCAGGGCGTCATGCTGAGTCGATTTATATCCAATTTTCCCAGATCAGCCATTTTGGCTGTCGGCCATTTTGAATTTTGTGCTAAAATGCTGTATTTTAAGAACGCATTAACGGATTGTTACGAAAATTGGTATGGGTCATCAGCACAATGCCTTGAAGTAGCGTGAGAAGTTTCGAGACAGCGCCTCCTAGTGGTCAAAAGTTATAACAAAATTTACATAAAGGCTAATAACTTTTGAATAAATCTGGCTATTGAAATGGCACTGGTCTTAATAGATTCCTTGGGTCAAGCCGAGAACATAGATACCAAGTTTACCTTATTTGGCTGAACTTCCTGTCCGCCATCTTGATTTTCATTCAAAACCTACTTTTTCGAACTCCTCCTAGACCGTTTGTCCGATTTTCACCAAAATCGAATCGTATCATCTCCAGACCGTGCTGACTAAAAGTTATGGATTTCGTGTCGATAGACGAAACCGTTTTCGTATAGCGCAGCAGCAAATTTGAGGCATGATGCCAAAAGGACTATTCAGGCTTTATCTCTGCAATGCCTTGACATATTGACACCAAACTTTGTATGTGTCATTGTCACTTCACTCTGACCACATCACATCAGTTTTGTAACTGCGCCACCTATTGGTCGAAAGTGATAATCCATTAAATCATATTTTGAATGACAATTTATGTGATTTTTCAGCCATTTCACCTAAAATCCTCTTTAAATGTATTTAATTGCTCATTGTTGCAGTTGGTCTGACACCTTCAGCCATGTTGGCATATCCTGTCATCTGCTTGCGCTTGGCCCCGACAATTGCTGCTTGCAGCTATATTTAGGGGCCAAGCACCGAAGGTGCGGAGGCACCTATTGTATCCGTTCGCGTTCTTATTATTATTATTCTTCTTCTTCTTCTTCTTCTTCCGCTCTTGGAGTCTATGGCAGCCCATAGAACCGATTGCGGGAAAGTTGTTTTGGTTTGACATTCTGATAGAGCACAGTCCCAACATTAAATACACCAATTTTGGTGTTTCTAAGTCATTCCCTCTAGCACCACCACCTGTCCAAAGTTTCACTTTTATTTTGCTAATAACTTTTGAACTGTAAGGCCAATCAACAAAATTATTTTTTCCTCTGATTCCTGAGCTCATGCCGATTCGATTGCATCCTATGACTTCATTTTCTGTAATAAAAATATGGCCGCCATTTTGATTCATTCGAAAAACCTACTTTTTCAAACTCGTCCTAGACGGTTTGTCCGATTTGCACGAAAATTGAACCAGATCATCTTCAGGCAGTGCTGACCAAAAGTTATGGAATTCAAATTGATTCGTCAAACCGTTTTCAATAAACGCACGAACAAATTTTACGTAGCGCCTGCAAAAACAGTCGTAAGGCTGTATCTCTGCAACGGTTTATCGTATTCAGACCAAACTTGGTACATGTCATCAGAAGCATGACCTGAGGCTACATGCTGCGTTTCGGCGCAGTGCCACCTACTGGTCCGGAGATATGAAAAATGGCTATTTTTGCTTATAACTTCTGAACAGTTTGTCCAAAAATCATAAAATTGGTCTCGTTAGATTCAGGGCGACATGCCGAGTCGACTGATATCCAATTTTACCATATCGGCCATTTTGACTGTCGGCCATTTTGAATTATGTGCTAAAATGCTGTATTTTATGAACGCATGAACGGATTGTTACGAAACTTGGCATGGGTCATCAGCACGATGTCCTGAAGGAGTGTGAGAAGTTTCGAAACAGCGCCACCTAGTGGGGAATTTTTTGTTTCAAATGCTTATAACTTTGGGTGCGGTCGACTTATTTTCACGAGACTCATCTAATTAGACTCCTGAAACCTTGCCGAGTCCTACGATACCAAACATGCTAGGTTTCGCCTTACGGTTTGTGTAGCGTTGTGATTTAGCGCTTAAAAAACATTAGGCTATATCTTCGAAACCGCTTGTCCGATCGAGACGAAACCACCGTCAGAAGTTTGGAAACATAGGTCGATAGCTATACGCCAATGCCCAAATGCGAAAATATTGATGTTTAGGGGTAGTAAAATTCAAACAAAGTCATGTGTCAGTCATTTTTTACGTGTTATTTCATATAAATGTTTATAACTCTAAAGCAAATTGAGATATTTTCACCAAAACTGACACACATATGTATGGGCTCACTCTGAGGACACGTAAAAAAAATTGTGGGACTGAGCCTCTTGGTGGCGCTATAATTGAACAAAATATGAAATTCCCATTGACTTCAATACAGTTTTGTGAAATAAAATGCTATACTAAACAAATGCATTGGTGTAATATTACGAAACTCAGATTGTGTCATCAGCACCATCCCCTGAAGGCAACCAAAATATTTCAAGACAGCGCCACCTAGTGGTCAAAAGTTATAACAAAATTTCCAAAAAGGCTAATAACTTTTGAATAAATCTGGCTATTGAAATTCCACGGGTCTTAATAGATTCCTTGGGTCAAGCCGAGAACATAGATACCAAGTTTTCCTTATTTGGCCAAACTTCCTGTCCGCCATCTTGATTTTCATTCAAAACCTACTTTTTCGAACTCCTCCTACACCGTTTGTCCGATTTTCACCAAAATCGAATCGTATCATCTCCAGACTGTGCCGACAAAAAGTTATGGATTTCGTGTCGATTGATGAAACCGTTTTTGTATAGCACAGCAGCAAAGTTGAGACCTGATGCTAATAGCACTAATTAAGGCTTTATCTCTGCAATGCCTTGAAATATTGACACCAAACTTTGTATGTGTCATTGTAACTTCACTCTGACCACATCACATCAGTTTTGTAACTGCGCCACCTATTGGTCGAAAGTGATAATCCATCAAATCATATTTTTAATTATTGTTTCTATGATTTTTCAGGCATTTTGCCTAAAATCCTCTTTAAATGTCTTTATTGCTCATTGTTGCAGTTGGTCTGACACTTTCAGACATGTTGGCATGTCTTGTCGTCTTATTCTGCTTGGCCCCGGTAATGGCTGCTTGCAGCTATATTTATTAGGGGCCAAGCACCGAAGGTGCGGAGGCACCTATTGTTTCTGTTCGCGTTCTTATTATTATTATTATTAGGGGCCAAGCACCGAAGGTGCGGAGGCACCTATTGTATCTGTTCCGTTTCTTATTATTAGGGGCCAAGCACCGAAGGTGCGGAGGCACCTATTGTTTCTGTTCGCGTTCTTATTATTATTATTATTATTATTATTATTCTTCTTCTTCTTCCGCCATGGGAGTCTATGGCAGCCCATAGAACCGATTGCGGGAAAGTTGTTTTGGTTTGACATTCTGATAGAGGACCGTCTCAACATTAAATACACCAATTTTGGTGTTTCTAAGTCATTCCCTCTAGCGCCACCACCTGTCCAAAGTTTTACTTTTATTTTGCTAATAACTTTTGAACCGTAAGGCCAATCAGCGAAATTCTTTTTTCCTCTGATTCCTGAGCTCATGGCGATTCGATTGCACCCTATGACGTCATTTGCCGTCATAAAAATATGGCCGCCATCTTGAATTTTCAAAAAAAGCTACTTTTTCGAACTCGTCCTAGACGGTTTGTCCGATTTGCACGAAAATTGAACCAGATCATCTTCAGGTAGTGCTGACAAAAAGTTATGGAATTCAAATGGATTCGTCAAACCGTTTTCGATAAACGCACAAATACATTTTACGTAGCGCTAGCAAAAACAGTCGTAAGGCCGTATCTCCGCAACGGTTTATCGTATTCAGACCAAACTTGGTACTTGTACTCACAAGCATGACCTGAGGCTACATGCTGTGTTTCGGCGCAGCGCCACCTACTGGTCCGGAGATATGAAAAATGGCTATTTTTGCTTATAACTTCTGAACAGTTTGTCCAAAAATCATACAAATGGTCTCGTTAGATTCAGGGCAACATGCCGAGTCGACTGATATCCAATTTGACCATATCGGTCATTTTGGCTGTCGGCCATTTTGAATTTTGTGCTAAAATGCTGTATTTTAACAACGCATGAACGGATTGTTACAAATCTTGGTATGGGTCATCAGCACGATGTCTTGAAGAAGTGTGAGAAGTTTCGAAACAGCGCCACCTAGTGGTGAATTTTTTTTTTCAAATGCTTATAACTTTGGGTGTGGTCGACGTATTTTCACGAAACTCATCTCCTTAGACTCCTGAATCGTTGCCGAGTCCAACGATACCAAACATGCTAGGTTTCGCCTTACGGTTTGTGTAGCGTTGTGATTTAGCGCTTCAAAAACATTAGGCTATATCTTCGAAACCGTTTGTTCGATCGAGACGAAACCACCGTCAGAAGTTTGGAAACATAGGTCGATAGCTATACGCCAATGCCCAAATGCGAAAATATTGATGTTTAGGGGTAGTAATATTCAATCAAAGTCATGTGTCAGTCATTTTTTACGTGTTTTTTCATATAAATGTCTATAACTCCGAAGCAAATTGAGATTTTTGCACCAAAATCGACACATATATGTATGGGCTCACTCTGAGGACACATAAAAAAAATGGTGGGACTGAGCCTCTTGGTGGCGCTATAATAGAACAAAACATGAAATTCCCATTGACTTCAATGCAGTTTTGTGAAATAAAATGCTATACTTAACAAATGCATTGGTGTAATATTACGAAACTCAGAATGTGCCATCAGCACCATCCCCTGAAGGTACCCAAAATATTTAGAGACAGCGTCACCTAGTGGTCAAAAGTTATAATAGCATTTCCAAAACTGCTAATAACTTTTGAATACATCGGCCTATGTAAATACCACTGGTCTTAATAGATTCCTTGGATCAAGCCGAGAACATATATACCAAATTTTCCTTATTTGGTCAAACTTCTTGTCCGCCATCTTGATTTTCATTCAAAACCTACTTTTTCGAACTCCTCCTAGACCGTTTGTCCGATTTTCACCAAAATCGAATCGTATCATCTCCAGACTGTGCCGACTAAAAGTTATGGATTTCGTGTCGATAGACGAAACCGTTTTCGTATAGCGCAGCAGCAAAGTTGAGACATGATGCTAATAGCACTAATTAAGGCTTTATCTCTGCAATGCCTTGAAATATTGACACCAAACTTTGTATGTGTCATTGTAACTTCATTCTGACCACATCACATCAGTTTTGTAACTGCGCCACCTATTGGTCGAAAGTGATAATCCATCAAATCATATTTTTAATTATTGTTTCTATGATTTTTCAGGCATTTTGCCTAAAATCCTCTTTAAATGTCTTTATTGCTCATTGTTGCAGTTGGTCTGACACTTTCAGACATGTTGGCATGTCTTGTCGTCTTATTCTGCTTGGCCCCGGTAATGGCTGCTTGCAGCTATATTTATTATTATTCTTCTTCTTCTTCCGCCATGGGAGTCTATGGCAGCCCATAGAACCGATTGCGGGAAAGTTGTTTTGGTTTGACATTCTGATAGAGGACAGTCCCAACATTAAATACACCAATTTTTGTGTTTCTAAGTCATTCCCTCTAGCGCCACCACCTGTCCAAAGTTTCACTTTTATTTTGCTAATAACTTTTGAACCGTAAGGCCAATCAACAAAATTCTTTTTTCCTCTTATTTCTGAGCTCATGGCGATTCGATTGCACCCTATGACGTCATTTGCCGTCATAAAAATATGGCCGCCATCTTGAATTTTCAAAAAAAGCTACTTTTTCGAACTCGTCCTAGACGGTTTGTCCGATTTGCACGAAAATTGAACCAGATCATCTTCAGGTAGTGCTGACAAAAAGTTATGGAATTCAAATGGATTCGTCAAACCGTTTTCGATAAACGCACAAATACATTTTACGTAGCGCTAGCAAAAACAGTCGTAAGGCCGTATCTCCGCAACGGTTTATCGTATTCAGACCAAACTTGGTACTTGTACTCACAAGCATGACCTGAGGCTACATGCTGTGTTTCGGCGCAGCGCCACCTACTGGTCCGGAGATATGAAAAATGGCTATTTTTGCTTATAACTTCTGAACAGTTTGTCCAAAAATCATACAATTGGTCTCGTTAGATTCAGGGCAACATGCCGAGTCGACTGATATCCAATTTGACCATATCGGTCATTTTGGCTGTCGGCCATTTTGAATTTTGTGCTAAAATTCTGTATTTTATGAACGCATGAACGGATTGTTACGAAACGTGGTATGGGTCATCAGCACAATGCCCTGAATGAGCCTGAGAAGTTTCGAAACAGCGCCACCTAGTGGTGAATTTTTTTTTTCAAATGCTTATAACTTTGGGTGTGGTCGACTTATTTTCACGAAACTCATCTTTTTAGACTCCTGAATCGTTGCCGAGTCCTACGATACCAAACATGCTAGGTTTCGCCTTACGGTTTGTGTAGCGTTGTGATTTAGCGCTTAAAAAACATTTGGCTATATCTTTGAAACCGCTAGTCCGATCGAGACGAAACCACCGTCAGAAGTTTGGAAACATAGGTCGATAGCTATACGCCAATGCCCAAATGCGAAAATATTGATGTTTAGGGGTACTAATTTCCAATCAAAGTCATGTGTCAGTCATTTTTTTCGTGTTTTTTCATATAAATGTCTATAACTCCGAAGCGAATTGAGATATTTTCACCAAAATTGACACACATATGTATGGGCTCACTCTGAGGACACGTAAAAAAAATTGTGGGACTGAGCCTCTTGGTGGCGCTATAATTGAACAAAATATGAAATTCCCATTGACTTCAATACAGTTTTGTGAAATAAAATGCTATACTAAACAAATGCATTGGTGTAATATTACGAAACTCAGATTGTGTCATCAGCACCATCCCCTGAAGGCAACCAAAATATTTCAAGACAGCGCCACCTAGTGGTCAAAAGTTATAACAAAATTTCCAAAAAGGCTAATAACTTTTGAATAAATCTGGCTATTGAAATTCCACGGTTCTTAATAGATTCCTTGCGTCAAGCCGAGAACATAGATACCAAGTTTTCCTTATTTGGCCAAACTTCCTGTCCGCCATCTTGATTTTCATTCAAAACCTACTTTTTCGAACTCCTCCTAGACCGTTTGTCCGATTTTCACCAAAATCGAATCGTATCATCTCCAGACTGTGCCGACAAAAAGTTATGGATTTCGTGTCGATTGATGAAACCGTTTTCGTATAGCACAGCAGCAAAGTTGAGGCATGATGCCAAAATGACTATTCAGGCTTTATATCTGCAATGCCTCGACATATTGACACAAAACTTTGTATATGTCACTGTCTACTTACTCTGACCACACCACATCAATTTCGTAACAGCGCCACCTTTTGGTCAAAAGTGACAATCCATTAAATCATATTTTGAATCACTTTTTACATGATTTTTCAGCCATTTCGCCTAAAATCCTCTTTAAATGTCTTTAATTGCTCATTGTTGCAGTTGGTCTGACACTTTCAGACATGTTGGCATGTGTTGTCGTCTTATTCTGCTTGGCCCCGGTAATTGCTGCTTGCAGCTATATTTATTAGGGGCCAAGCACCGAAGGTGCGGAGGCACCTATTGTATCTGTTCCGTTTCTTATTATTAGGGGCCAAGCACCGAAGGTGCGGAGGCACCTATTGTTTCTGTTCGCGTTCTTATTATTATTATTATTATTATTATTATTCTTCTTCTTCTTCCGCCATGGGAGTCTATGGCAGCCCATAGAACCGATTGCGGGAAAGTTGTTTTGGTTTGACATTCTGATAGAGGACCGTCTCAACATTAAATACACCAATTTTGGTGTTTCTAAGTCATTCCCTCTAGCGCCACCACCTGTCCAAAGTTTCACTTTTATTTTGCTAATAACTTTTGAACCGTAAGGCCAATCAGCGAAATTCTTTTTTCCTCTGATTCCTGAGCTCATGGCGATTCGATTGCACCCTATGACGTCATTTGCCGTCATAAAAATATGGCCGCCATCTTGAATTTTCAAAAAAAGCTACTTTTTCGAACTCGTCCTAGACGGTTTGTCCGATTTGCACGAAAATTGAACCAGATCATCTTCAGGTAGTGCTGACAAAAAGTTATGGAATTCAAATGGATTCGTCAAACCGTTTTCGATAAACGCACAAATACATTTTACGTAGCGCTAGCAAAAACAGTCGTAAGGCCGTATCTCCGCAACGGTTTATCGTATTCAGACCAAACTTGGTACTTGTACTCACAAGCATGACCTGAGGCTACATGCTGTGTTTCGGCGCAGCGCCACCTACTGGTCCGGAGATATGAAAAATGGCTATTTTTGCTTATAACTTCTGAACAGTTTGTCCAAAAATCATACAATTGGTCTCGTTAGATTCAGGGCAACATGCCGAGTCGACTGATATCCAATTTGACCATATCGGTCATTTTGGCTGTCGGCCATTTTGAATTTTGTGCTAAAATGCTGTATTTTAACAACGCATGAACGGATTGTTACAAATCTTGGTATGGGTCATCAGCACGATGTCTTGAAGAAGTGTGAGAAGTTTCGAAACAGCGCCACCTAGTGGTGAATTTTTTTTTTCAAATGCTTATAACTTTGGGTGTGGTCGACGTATTTTCACGAAACTCATCTCCTTAGACTCCTGAATCGTTGCCGAGTCCAACGATACCAAACATGCTAGGTTTCGCCTTACGGTTTGTGTAGCGTTGTGATTTAGCGCTTAAAAAACATTAGGCTATATCTTCGAAACCGTTTGTCCGATCGAGACGAAACCACCGTCAGAAGTTTGGAAACATAGGTCGATAGCTATACGCCAATGCCCAAATGCGAAAATATTGATGTTTAGGGGTAGTAATATTCAATCAAAGTCATGTGTCAGTCATTTTTTACGTGTTTTTTCATATAAATGTCTATAACTCCGAAGCAAATTGAGATTTTTGCACCAAAATCGACACATATATGTATGGGCTCACTCTGAGGACACATAAAAAAAATGGTGGGACTGAGCCTCTTGGTGGCGCTATAATAGAACAAAACATGAAATTCCCATTGACTTCAATGCAGTTTTGTGAAATAAAATGCTATACTTAACAAATGCATTGGTGTAATAATACGAAACTCAGAATGTGCCATCAGCACCATCCCCTGAAGGTACCCAAAATATTTAGAGACAGCGTCACCTAGTGGTCAAAAGTTATAATAGCATTTCCAAAACTGCTAATAACTTTTGAATACATCGGCCTATGTAAATACCACTGGTCTTAATAGATTCCTTGGATCAAGCCGAGAACATATATACCAAATTTTCCTTATTTGGTCAAACTTCTTGTCCGCCATCTTGATTTTTATTCAAAACCTACTTTTTCGAACTCCTCCTAGACCGTTTGTCCGATTTTCACCAAAATCGAATCGTATCATCTCCAGACTGTGCCGACTAAAAGTTATGGATTTCGTGTCGATAGACGAAACCGTTTTCGTATAGCGCAGCAGCAAAGTTGAGACATGATGCTAATAGCACTAATTAAGGCTTTATCTCTGCAATGCCTTGAAATATTGACACCAAACTTTGTATGTGTCATTGTAACTTCATTCTGACCACATCACATCAGTTTTGTAACTGCGCCACCTATTGGTCGAAAGTGATAATCCATCAAATCATATTTTTAATTATTGTTTCTATGATTTTTCAGGCATTTTGCCTAAAATCCTCTTTAAATGTCTTTATTGCTCATTGTTGCAGTTGGTCTGACACTTTCAGACATGTTGGCATGTCTTGTCGTCTTATTCTGCTTGGCCCCGGTAATGGCTGCTTGCAGCTATATTTATTATTATTATTCTTCCGCCATGGGAGTCTATGGCAGCCCATAGAACCGATTGCGGGAAAGTTGTTTTGGTTTGACATTCTGATAGAGGACCGTCTCAACATTAAATACACCAATTTTGGTGTTTCTAAGTCATTCCCTCTAGCGCCACCACCTGTCCAAAGTTTCACTTTTATTTTGCTAATAACTTTTGAACCGTAAGGCCAATCAGCGAAATTCTTTTTTCCTCTGATTCCTGAGCTCATGGCGATTCGATTGCACCCTATGACGTCATTTGCCGTCATAAAAATATGGCCGCCATCTTGAATTTTCAAAAAAAGCTACTTTTTCGAACTCGTCCTAGACGGTTTGTCCGATTTGCACGAAAATTGAACCAGATCATCTTCAGGTAGTGCTGACAAAAAGTTATGGAATTCAAATGGATTCGTCAAACCGTTTTCGATAAACGCACAAATACATTTTACGTAGCGCTAGCAAAAACAGTCGTAAGGCCGTATCTCCGCAACGGTTTATCGTATTCAGACCAAACTTGGTACTTGTACTCACAAGCATGACCTGAGGCTACATGCTGTGTTTCGGCGCAGCGCCACCTACTGGTCCGGAGATATGAAAAATGGCTATTTTTGCTTATAACTTCTGAACAGTTTGTCCAAAAATCATACAATTGGTCTCGTTAGATTCAGGGCAACATGCCGAGTCGACTGATATCCAATTTGACCATATCGGTCATTTTGGCTGTCGGCCATTTTGAATTTTGTGCTAAAATGCTGTATTTTAACAACGCATGAACGGATTGTTACAAATCTTGGTATGGGTCATCAGCACGATGTCTTGAAGAAGTGTGAGAAGTTTCGAAACAGCGCCACCTAGTGGTGAATTTTTTTTTTCAAATGCTTATAACTTTGGGTGTGGTCGACGTATTTTCACGAAACTCATCTCCTTAGACTCCTGAATCGTTGCCGAGTCCAACGATACCAAACATGCTAGGTTTCGCCTTACGGTTTGTGTAGCGTTGTGATTTAGCGCTTAAAAAACATTAGGCTATATCTTCGAAACCGTTTGTCCGATCGAGACGAAACCACCGTCAGAAGTTTGGAAACATAGGTCGATAGCTATATGCCAATGCCCAAATGCGAAAATATTGATGTTTAGGGGTAGTAATATTCAATCAAAGTCATGTGTCAGTCATTTTTTACGTGTTTTTTCATATAAATGTCTATAACTCCGAAGCAAATTGAGATTTTTGCACCAAAATCGACACATATATGTATGGGCTCACTCTGAGGACACATAAAAAAAATGGTGGGACTGAGCCTCTTGGTGGCGCTATAATAGAACAAAACATGAAATTCCCATTGACTTCAATGCAGTTTTGTGAAATAAAATGCTATACTTAACAAATGCATTGGTGTAATATTACGAAACTCAGAATGTGCCATCAGCACCATCCCCTGAAGGTACCCAAAATATTTAGAGACAGCGTCACCTAGTGGTCAAAAGTTATAATAGCATTTCCAAAACTGCTAATAACTTTTGAATACATCGGCCTATGTAAATACCACTGGTCTTAATAGATTCCTTGGATCAAGCCGAGAACATATATACCAAATTTTCCTTATTTGGTCAAACTTCTTGTCCGCCATCTTGATTTTCATTCAAAACCTACTTTTTCGAACTCCTCCTAGACCGTTTGTCCGATTTTCACCAAAATCGAATCGTATCATCTCCAGACTGTGCCGACTAAAAGTTATGGATTTCGTGTCGATAGACGAAACCGTTTTCGTATAGCGCAGCAGCAAAGTTGAGACATGATGCTAATAGCACTAATTAAGGCTTTATCTCTGCAATGCCTTGAAATATTGACACCAAACTTTGTATGTGTCATTGTAACTTCATTCTGACCACATCACATCAGTTTTGTAACTGCGCCACCTATTGGTCGAAAGTGATAATCCATCAAATCATATTTTTAATTATTGTTTCTATGATTTTTCAGGCATTTTGCCTAAAATCCTCTTTAAATGTCTTTATTGCTCATTGTTGCAGTTGGTCTGACACTTTCAGACATGTTGGCATGTCTTGTCGTCTTATTCTGCTTGGCCCCGGTAATGGCTGCTTGCAGCTATATTTATTATTATTCTTCTTCTTCTTCCGCCATGGGAGTCTATGGCAGCCCATAGAACCGATTGCGGGAAAGTTGTTTTGGTTTGACATTCTGATAGAGGACAGTCCCAACATTAAATACACCAATTTTTGTGTTTCTAAGTCATTCCCTCTAGCGCCACCACCTGTCCAAAGTTTCACTTTTATTTTGCTAATAACTTTTGAACCGTAAGGCCAATCAACAAAATTCTTTTTTCCTCTTATTTCTGAGCTCATGCCGATTCGATTGCACCCTATGACGTCATTTTCCGTCATATAAATATGGCCGCCATTTTTAATTTTCTGAAAAAGCTACTTTTTCGAACTCGTCCTAGACGGTTTGTCCGATTTGCACGAAAATTGAACCAGATCATCTTCAGGCAGTGCTGACCAAAAGTTATGGAATTCAAATTGATTCGTCAAACCGTTTTCAATAAACGCACGAACAAATTTTACGTAGCGCCTGCAAAAACAGTCGTAAGGCTGTATCTCTGCAACGGTTTATCGTATTCAGACCAAACTTGGTACATGTCATCACAAGCATGACCTGAGGCTACATGCTGCGTTTCGGCGCAGCGCCACCTACTGGTCCGGAGATATGAAAAATGGCTATTTTTGCTTATAACTTCTGAACAGTTTGTCCAAAAATCATAAAATTGGTCTCGTTAGATTCAGGGCGACATGCCGAGTCGACTGATATCCAATTTTACCATATCGGCCATTTTGACTGTCGGCCATTTTGAATTATGTGCTAAAATGCTGTATTTTATGAACGCATGAACGGATTGTTACGAAACTTGGCATGGGTCATCAGCACGATGTCCTGAAGGAGTGTGAGAAGTTTCGAAACAGCGCCACCTAGTGGGGAATTTTTTTTTTCAAATGCTTATAACTTTGGGTGCGGTCGACTTATTTTCACGAGACTCATCTAATTAGACTCCTGAAACCTTGCCGAGTCCTACGATACCAAACATGCTAGGTTTCGCCTTACGGTTTGTGTAGCGTTGTGATTTAGCGCTTAAAAAACATTAGGCTATATCTTCGAAACCGCTTGTCCGATCGAGACGAAACCACCGTCAGAAGTTTGGAAACATAGGTCGATAGCTAAACGCCAATGCCCAAATGCGAAAATATTGATGTTTAGGGGTAGTAAAATTCAAACAAAGTCATGTGTCAGTCATTTTTTACGTGTTTTTTCATATAAATGTTTATAACTCTAAAGCAAATTGAGATATTTTCACCAAAACTGACACACATATGTATGGGCTCACTCTGAGGACACGTAAAAAAAATTGTGGGACTGAGCCTCTTGGTGGCGCTATAATAGAACAAAACATGAAATTCCCATTGACTTCAATACAGTTTTGTGAGATAAAATGCTATTTTCATTCAAAACCTACTTTTTCGAACTCCTCCCACACCGTTTGTCCGATTTTCACCAAAATCGAATCGTATCATCCCCTGACTGTGCCGACTAAAAGTTATGGATTTCGTGTCAATTGACGAAACCGTTTTCGTATAGCGCAGCAGCAAATTTGAGGCATGATGCTAATAGCACTATTCAGGCTTTATCTCTGCAATGCCTTGACATATTGACACCAAACTTTGTATGTGTCATTGTCTCCTCACTCTGACCACATCACATCAGTTTTGTAACTGCGCCACCTATTTGTCGAAAGTGATAATCCATTAAATCATATTTTTAATTACTGTTTCTATGATTTTTCAGCCATTTCGTCTAAAATCCTCTTTAAATGTCTTTAATTGCTCATTGTTGCAGTTGGTCTGACACTTTCAGACATGTCGGCATGTCTTGTCGTCTTATTCTGCTTGGCCCCGGTAATTGCTGCTTGCAGCTATATTTATTATTATTCTTCATTTTTCCGACTGGGAGTCTATGGCAGCCCATAGAACCGCTTGCGGGAAAGTTATAAAATTTGGTACACTGATAGAGGAGAGTCTGAACTATCAGCATAGCAAATTTGGAGTCTGCAATTCATTCCCTCTAGCGCCACCAGCTGTCCAAAGTTGCACTCATGTTTATGCTAATAACTTTTGAACCACAAGGGCTAGAAACAAAATTCTTTTTTCCTCTTATTCCTTGGCTCAGTACGATTCGATTGCACCATATGACGTCATTTTCTGTCATGAAAATTTTTCCGCCATTTTGAATTTTCCGAAAAACCTACTTTTTCGAACTCCTCCTAGGCCGTTACTCCGATTTTCACGAAAATTGAACCAGATCATCTCCAGACCATGCCGACAAAAAGTTATGGAATTCAAGTTGATTCTCCAAACCGTTTTCGATAAACCCTCGAACAAATTTTACGTAGCCCTTGCGAAAACAGACATAAGGCTGTATCTCCGCAACGCTTTATTGGATTCAGACCAAACTTGGTACATGTCATCACAAGCATGACCTGAGGCAACATGCTGCGTTTCGGCACAGCACCACCTACTGGTCCGAAGATATGAAAAATAGATTTTTTTTCTTATAACTTCTGAACAGTTTGTCCAAAAATCATAAATTTGGTCTTGTTAGATTCAGGGCGTCATGCTGAGTCGATTTATATCCAATTTTCCCAGATCAGCCATTTTGGCTGTCGGCCATTTTGAATTTTGTGCTAAAATGCTGTATTTTAAGAACGCATTAACGGATTGTTACGAAAATTGGTATGGGTCATCAGCACAATGCCTTGAAGTAGCGTGAGAAGTTTCGAGACAGCGCCTCCTAGTGGTCAAAAGTTATAACAAAATTTACATAAAGGCTAATAACTTTTGAATAAATCTGGCTATTGAAATGGCACTGGTCTTAATAGATTCCTTGGGTCAAGCCGAGAACATAGATACCAAGTTTACCTTATTTGGCTGAACTTCCTGTCCGCCATCTTGATTTTCATTCAAAACCTACTTTTTCGAACTCCTCCTAGACCGTTTGTCCGATTTTCACCAAAATCGAATCGTATCATCTCCAGACCGTGCTGACTAAAAGTTATGGATTTCGTGTCGATAGACGAAACCGTTTTCGTATAGCGCAGCAGCAAATTTGAGGCATGATGCCAAAAGGACTATTCAGGCTTTATCTCTGCAATGCCTTGACATATTGACACCAAACTTTGTATGTGTCATTGTCACTTCACTCTGACCACATCACATCAGTTTTGTAACTGCGCCACCTATTGGTCGAAAGTGATAATCCATTAAATCATATTTTGAATGACAATTTATGTGATTTTTCAGCCATTTCACCTAAAATCCTCTTTAAATGTATTTAATTGCTCATTGTTGCAGTTGGTCTGACACCTTCAGCCATGTTGGCATATCCTGTCATCTGCTTGCGCTTGGCCCCGGTAATTGCTGCTTGCAGCTATATTTATTATTATTATTCTTCTTCCGACTGGGCGTCTATGGCAGCCCATAGAACCGATTGCGGGAAAGTTGTTTTGGTTTGACATTCTGATAGAGGACAGTCCCAACATTAAATACACCAATTTTTGTGTTTCTAAGTCATTCCCTCTAGCGCCACCACCTGTCCAAAGTTTCACTTTTACTTTGCTAATAACTTTTGAACCGTAAGGCCAATCAACAAAATAATTTTTTCCTCTGATTCCTGAGCTCATGGCAATTCGATTGCACCCTATGACGTCATTGTCCGTCATAAAAATATAGCCGCCATCTTGAATTTTCAAAAAAAGGTACTTTTTCGAACTCGTCCTAGACGGTTTGTCCGATTTGCACGAAAATTGAACCAGATCATCTTCAGGTAGTGCTGACAAAAAGTTATGGAATTCAAATTGATTCGTCAAACCGTTTTCGATAAACGCACGAATACATTTTACGTAGCGCTAGCAAAAACAGTCGTAAGGCCGTATCTCCGCAGCGGTTTATCGTATTCAGACCAAACTTGGTACTTGTACTCACAAGCATGACCTGAGGCTACATGCTGTGTTTCGGCGCAGCGCCACCTACTGGTCCGGAGATATGAAAAATGGCTATTTTTGCTTATAACTTCTGAACAGTTTGTCCAAAAATCATCAAATTGGTCTCGTTAGATTCAGGGCAACATGCCGAGTCGACTGATATTCAATTTGACAATATCGGTCATTTTGGCTGTCGGCCATTTTGAATTTTGTGCTAAAATGCTGTATTTTAACAACGCATGAACGGATTGTTACAAATCTTGGTATGGGTCATCAGCACGATGTCTTGAAGAAGTCTGAGAAGTTTCGAAACAGCGCCACCTAGTGGTGATTTTTTTTTTTCAAATGCTTATAACTTTGGGTGTGGTCGACTTATTTTCACGAAACTCATCTCCTTAGACTCCTGAATCGTTGCAGAGTCCAACGATACCAAACATGCTAGGTTTTGCCTTACGGTTTGTGTAGCGTTGTGATTTAGCGCTTAAAAAACATTTGGCTATATCTTCGAAACCGTTTGTCCGATCGAGACGAAACCACCGTCAGAAGTTTGAAAACATAGGTCGATAGCTATACGCCAATGCCCAATTGCGAAAATATTGATGTTTAGGGGTAGTAAAATTCAAACAAAGTCTTGTGTCAGTCATTTTTTATGTGTTTTTTCATATAAATGTCTATAACTCTAAAGCAAATTGAGATATTTTCACCAAAACTGACACACATATGTATGGGCTCACTCTGAGGACACGTAAAAAAAATTGTGGGACTGAGCCTCTTGGTGGCGCTATAATAGAACAAAACATGAAATTCCCATTGACTTCAATACAGTTTTGTGATATAAAATGCTATTTTCATTCAAAATCTACTTTTTCGAACTCCTCCGACACCGTTTGTCCGATTTTCACCAAAATCGAATTGTATCATCTCCAGACTGTGCCGACTAAAAGTTATGGATTTCGTGTCAATTGACGAAACCGTTTTCGTATAGCGCAGCAGCAAAGTTGAGGCATGATGCTAAAAGCATTATTCAGGCTTTATCTCTGCAATGCCTTGAGATATTGACACCAAACTTTGTACGTGTCATTGTCACTTCACTCTGACCACATCACATCAGTTTTGTTAACTGCGCCACCTATTGGTCGAAAGTGATAATCCATTAAATCATATTTTTAATTATTGTGTCTATGATTTTTCAGGCATTTTGCCTAAAATCCTCTTCAAACGTCTTTAATTGCTCATTGTTGCAGTTGGTCTGACACTTTCAGACATGTCGAAATGTCTTGTCGTCTAATTCTACTTGGCCCCGGTAATTGCTGCTTGCAGCTATATTTAGGGGCCAAGCACCGAAGGTGCGGAGGCACCTATTGTATCTGTTCCCGTTCTTATTAGGGGCCAAGCACCGAAGGTGCGGAGGCACCTATTGTTTCTGTTCGCGTTCTTATTATTATTATTATTATTATTATTATTCTTCTTCTTCTTCCGCCATGGGAGTCTATGGCAGCCCATAGAACCGATTGCGGGAAAGTTGTTTTGGTTTGACATTCTGATAGAGGACAGTCCCAACATTAAATACACCAATTTTTGTGTTTCTAAGTCATTCCCTCTAGCGCCACCACCTGTCCAAAGTTTCACTTTTATTTTGCTAATAACTTTTGAACCGTAAGGCCAATCAACAAAATTATTTTTTCCTCTTATTTCTGAGCTCATGCCGATTCGATTGCACCCTATGACGTCATTTTCCGTCATATAAATATGGCCGCCATTTTTAATTTTCTGAAAAAGCTACTTTTTCGAACTCGTCCTAGACGGTTTGTCCGATTTGCACGAAAATTGAACCAGATCATCTTCAGGCAGTGCTGACCAAAAGTTATGGAATTCAAATTGATTCGTCAAACCGTTTTCAATAAACGCACGAACAAATTTTACGTAGCGCCTGCAAAAACAGTCGTAAGGCTGTATCTCTGCAACGGTTTATCGTATTCAGACCAAACTTGGTACATGTCATCACAAGCATGACCTGAGGCTACATGCTGCGTTTCGGCGCAGCGCCACCTACTGGTCCGGAGATATGAAAAATGGCTATTTTTGCTTATAACTTCTGAACAGTTTGTCCAAAAATCATAAAATTGGTCTCGTTAGATTCAGGGCGACATGCCGAGTCGACTGATATCCAATTTTACCATATCGGCCATTTTGACTGTCGGCCATTTTGAATTATGTGCTAAAATGCTGTATTTTATGAACGCATGAACGGATTGTTACGAAACTTGGCATGGGTCATCAGCACGATGTCCTGAAGGAGTGTGAGAAGTTTCGAAACAGCGCCACCTAGTGGGGAATTTTTTGTTTCAAATGCTTATAACTTTGGGTGCGGTCGACTTATTTTCACGAGACTCATCTAATTAGACTCCTGAAACCTTGCCGAGTCCTACGATACCAAACATGCTAGGTTTCGCCTTACGGTTTGTGTAGCGTTGTGATTTAGCGCTTAAAAAACATTAGGCTATATCTTCGAAACCGCTTGTCCGATCGAGACGAAACCACCGTCAGAAGTTTGGAAACATAGGTCGATAGCTATACGCCAATGCCCAAATGCGAAAATATTGATGTTTAGGGGTAGTAAAATTCAAACAAAGTCATGTGTCAGTCATTTTTTACGTGTTTTTTCATATAAATGTTTATAACTCTAAAGCAAATTGAGATATTTTCACCAAAACTGACACACATATGTATGGGCTCACTCTGAGGACACGTAAAAAAAATTGTGGGACTGAGCCTCTTGGTGGCGCTATAATTGAACAAAATATGAAATTCCCATTGACTTCAATACAGTTTTGTGAAATAAAATGCTATACTAAACAAATGCATTGGTGTAATATTACGAAACTCAGATTGTGTCATCAGCACCATCCCCTGAAGGCAACCAAAATATTTCAAGACAGCGCCACCTAGTGGTCAAAAGTTATAACAAAATTTCCAAAAAGGCTAATAACTTTTGAATAAATCTGGCTATTGAAATTCCACGGGTCTTAATAGATTCCTTGGGTCAAGCCGAGAACATAGATACCAAGTTTTCCTTATTTGGCCAAACTTCCTGTCCGCCATCTTGATTTTCATTCAAAACCTACTTTTTCGAACTCCTCCTACACCGTTTGTCCGATTTTCACCAAAATCGAATCGTATCATCTCCAGACTGTGCCGACAAAAAGTTATGGATTTCGTGTCGATTGATGAAACCGTTTTTGTATAGCACAGCAGCAAAGTTGAGACCTGATGCTAATAGCACTAATTAAGGCTTTATCTCTGCAATGCCTTGAAATATTGACACCAAACTTTGTATGTGTCATTGTAACTTCACTCTGACCACATCACATCAGTTTTGTAACTGCGCCACCTATTGGTCGAAAGTGATAATCCATCAAATCATATTTTTAATTATTGTTTCTATGATTTTTCAGGCATTTTGCCTAAAATCCTCTTTAAATGTCTTTATTGCTCATTGTTGCAGTTGGTCTGACACTTTCAGACATGTTGGCATGTCTTGTCGTCTTATTCTGCTTGGCCCCGGTAATGGCTGCTTGCAGCTATATTTAGGGGCCAAGCACCGAAGGTGCGGAGGCACCTATTGTTTCTGTTCGCGTTCTTATTATTATTATTATTATTATTATTATTCTTCTTCTTCTTCCGCCATGGGAGTCTATGGCAGCCCATAGAACCGATTGCGGGAAAGTTGTTTTGGTTTGACATTCTGATAGAGGACCGTCTCAACATTAAATACACCAATTTTGGTGTTTCTAAGTCATTCCCTCTAGCGCCACCACCTGTCCAAAGTTTCACTTTTATTTTGCTAATAACTTTTGAACCGTAAGGCCAATCAGCGAAATTCTTTTTTCCTCTGATTCCTGAGCTCATGGCGATTCGATTGCACCCTATGACGTCATTTGCCGTCATAAAAATATGGCCGCCATCTTGAATTTTCAAAAAAAGCTACTTTTTCGAACTCGTCCTAGACGGTTTGTCCGATTTGCACGAAAATTGAACCAGATCATCTTCAGGTAGTGCTGACAAAAAGTTATGGAATTCAAATGGATTCGTCAAACCGTTTTCGATAAACGCACAAATACATTTTACGTAGCGCTAGCAAAAACAGTCGTAAGGCCGTATCTCCGCAACGGTTTATCGTATTCAGACCAAACTTGGTACTTGTACTCACAAGCATGACCTGAGGCTACATGCTGTGTTTCGGCGCAGCGCCACCTACTGGTCCGGAGATATGAAAAATGGCTATTTTTGCTTTTAACTTCTGAACAGTTTGTCCAAAAATCATACAATTGGTCTCGTTAGATTCAGGGCAACATGCCGAGTCGACTGATATCCAATTTGACCATATCGGTCATTTTGGCTGTCGGCCATTTTGAATTTTGTGCTAAAATGCTGTATTTTAACAACGCATGAACGGATTGTTACAAATCTTGGTATGGGTCATCAGCACGATGTCTTGAAGAAGTGTGAGAAGTTTCGAAACAGCGCCACCTAGTGGTGAATTTTTTTTTTCAAATGCTTATAACTTTGGGTGTGGTCGACGTATTTTCACGAAACTCATCTCCTTAGACTCCTGAATCGTTGCCGAGTCCAACGATACCAAACATGCTAGGTTTCGCCTTACGGTTTGTGTAGCGTTGTGATTTAGCGCTTAAAAAACATTAGGCTATATCTTCGAAACCGTTTGTCCGATCGAGACGAAACCACCGTCAGAAGTTTGGAAACATAGGTCGATAGCTATATGCCAATGCCCAAATGCGAAAATATTGATGTTTAGGGGTAGTAATATTCAATCAAAGTCATGTGTCAGTCATTTTTTACGTGTTTTTTCATATAAATGTCTATAACTCCGAAGCAAATTGAGATTTTTGCACCAAAATCGACACATATATGTATGGGCTCACTCTGAGGACACATAAAAAAAATGGTGGGACTGAGCCTCTTGGTGGCGCTATAATAGAACAAAACATGAAATTCCCATTGACTTCAATGCAGTTTTGTGAAATAAAATGCTATACTTAACAAATGCATTGGTGTAATATTACGAAACTCAGAATGTGCCATCAGCACCATCCCCTGAAGGTACCCAAAATATTTAGAGACAGCGTCACCTAGTGGTCAAAAGTTATAATAGCATTTCCAAAACTGCTAATAACTTTTGAATACATCGGCCTATGTAAATACCACTGGTCTTAATAGATTCCTTGGATCAAGCCGAGAACATATATACCAAATTTTCCTTATTTGGTCAAACTTCTTGTCCGCCATCTTGATTTTCATTCAAAACCTACTTTTTCGAACTCCTCCTAGACCGTTTGTCCGATTTTCACCAAAATCGAATCGTATCATCTCCAGACTGTGCCGACTAAAAGTTATGGATTTCGTGTCGATAGACGAAACCGTTTTCGTATAGCGCAGCAGCAAAGTTGAGACATGATGCTAATAGCACTAATTAAGGCTTTATCTCTGCAATGCCTTGAAATATTGACACCAAACTTTGTATGTGTCATTGTAACTTCATTCTGACCACATCACATCAGTTTTTTAACTGCGCCACCTATTGGTCGAAAGTGATAATCCATCAAATCATATTTTTAATTATTGTTTCTATGATTTTTCAGGCATTTTGCCTAAAATCCTCTTTAAATGTCTTTATTGCTCATTGTTGCAGTTGGTCTGACACTTTCAGACATGTTGGCATGTCTTGTCGTCTTATTCTGCTTGGCCCCGGTAATGGCTGCTTGCAGCTATTTATTATTATTCTTCTTTTTTTTCTTCCGACTTGGCGTCTATGGCAGCCCATAGTACCGATTGCGGGAAAGTTGTTTTGGTTTGACATTCTGATAGAGGACAGTCCCAACATTAAATACACCAATTTTGGTGTTTCTAAGTCATTCCCTCTAGCGCCACCAACTGTCCAAAGTTTCACTTTTATTTTGCTAATAACTTTTGAAATGTAAGGCCAATCAACAAAATTATTTTTTCCTCTGATTCCTGAGCTCATGCCGATTCGATTGCATCCCATGACTTCATTTTCCGTAGTAAAATAGGGCCGCCATTTTGAATCATTCGAGAAACCTACTTTTTCGAACTCGTCCTAGACGGTTTGTCCGATTTGCACGAAAATTGAACCAGATCATCTTCAGGCAGTGCTGACAAAAAGTTATGGAATTCAAATTGATTCGTCAAACCGTTTTCGATAAACGCACAAACAAATTTTACGTAGTGCTTGCAAAAACAGTCGTAAGGCTGTATCTCCGCAACGGTTTATCGTATTCAGACCAAACTTGGTACATGTAATCCCAAGCATGACCTGAGGCAACATGCTGCGTTTCGTCGCAGCGCCACCTACTGGTCCGGAGATATGAAAAATGGCTATTTTTGCTTATAACTTCTGAACAATTTGTCCAAAAATCATAAAATTGGTCTTGTTAGATTCAGAGCAACATGCCGAGTCGACTGATATCCAATTTTACCATATCGGCCATTTTGACTGTCGGCCATTTTGAATTTTGTGCTAAAATGCTGTATTTTAAGAACGCATGAACGGATTGTTACGAAACTTGGTATGGGTCATCAGCACAATGTCCTGAAGGAGCGTGAGAAGTTTCGAAACAGCGCCACCTTGTGGTGATTTTTTTTTTTCAAACGCTTATAACTTTGGGTGTGGTCGACTTATTTTCACGAGACTCATCTAATTAGTATCCTGAAACCTTGCCGAGTCCTACGATACCAAACATGCTAGGTTTCGCCTTACGGTTTGTGTAGCGTTGTGATTTAGCGCTTAAAAAACATTTGGCTATATCTTCGAAACCGATTGTCCGATCGAGACGAAACCTCCGTCAGAAGTTTGTAAACATAGGTCGATAGCTATACGCCAATGCCCAAATGCGAAAATATTGATGTTTAGGGGTAGTAAAATTCAAACAAAGTCTTGTGTCAGTCATTTTTTACGTGTTTTTTCATATAAATGTCTATAACTCTAAAGCAAATTGAGATATTTTCACCAAAACTGACACACATATGTATGGGCTCACTCTGAGGACACGTAAAAAAAATTGTGGGACTGAGCCTCTTGGTGGCGCTATAATAGAACAAAACATGAAATTCCCATTGACTTCAATACAGTTTTGTGATATAAAATGCTATTTTCATTCAAAATCTACTTTTTCGAACTCCTCCCACACCGTTTGTCCGATTTTCACCAAAATCGAATTGTATCATCTCCAGACTGTGCCGACTAAAAGTTATGGTCTTCGTGTCAATTGACGAAACCGTTTTCGTATAGCGCAGCAGCAAAGTTGAGGCATGATGCTAAAAGCATTATTCAGGCTTTATCTCTGCAATGCCTTGAGATATTGACACCAAACTTTGTACGTGTCATTGTCACTTCACTCTGACCACATCACATCAGTTTTGTTAACTGCGCCACCTATTGGTCGAAAGTGATAATCCATTAAATCATATTTTTAATTATTGTGTCTATGATTTTTCAGGCATTTTGCCTAAAATCCTCTTCAAACGTCTTTAATTGCTCATTGTTGCAGTTGGTCTGACACTTTCAGACATGTCGAAATGTCTTGTCGTCTAATTCTGCTTGGCCCCGGTAATTGCTGCTTGCAGCTATATTTAGGGGCCAAGCACCGAAGGTGCGGAGGCACCTATTGTTTCTGTTCGCGTTATTATTATTATTATTATTATTATTATTATTCTTCTTCTTCTTCCGCCATGGGAGTCTATGGCAGCCCATAGAACCGATTGCGGGAAAGTTGTTTTGGTTTGACATTCTGATAGAGGACCGTCTCAACATTAAATACACCAATTTTGGTGTTTCTAAGTCATTCCCTCTAGCGCCACCACCTGTCCAAAGTTTCACTTTTATTTTGCTAATAACTTTTGAACCGTAAGGCCAATCAGCGAAATTCTTTTTTCCTCTGATTCCTGAGCTCATGGCGATTCGATTGCATCCTATGACGTCATTTGCCGTCATAAAAATATGGCCGCCATCTTGAATTTTCAAAAAAAGCTACTTTTTCGAACTCGTCCTAGACGGTTTGTCCGATTTGCACGAAAATTGAACCAGATCATCTTCAGGTAGTGCTGACAAAAAGTTATGGAATTCAAATGGATTCGTCAAACCGTTTTCGATAAACGCACAAATACATTTTACGTAGCGCTAGCAAAAACAGTCGTAAGGCCGTATCTCCGCAACGGTTTATCGTATTCAGACCAAACTTGGTACTTGTACTCACAAGCATGACCTGAGGCTACATGCTGTGTTTCGGCGCAGCGCCACCTACTGGTCCGGAGATATGAAAAATGGCTATTTTTGCTTATAACTTCTGAACAGTTTGTCCAAAAATCATACAATTGGTCTCGTTAGATTCAGGGCAACATGCCGAGTCGACTGATATCCAATTTGACCATATCGGTCATTTTGGCTGTCGGCCATTTTGAATTTTGTGCTAAAATGCTGTATTTTATCAACGCATGAACGGATTGTTACAAATCTTGGTATGGGTCATCAGCACGATGTCTTGAAGAAGTGTGAGAAGTTTCGAAACAGCGCCACCTAGTGGTGAATTTTTTTTTTCAAATGCTTATAACTTTGGGTGTGGTCGACGTATTTTCACGAAACTCATCTCCTTAGACTCCTGAATCGTTGCCGAGTCCAACGATACCAAACATGCTAGGTTTCGCCTTACGGTTTGTGTAGCGTTGTGATTTAGCGCTTCAAAAACATTAGGCTATATCTTCGAAACCGTTTGTTCGATCGAGACGAAACCACCGTCAGAAGTTTGGAAACATAGGTCGATAGCTATAAGCCAATGCCCAAATGCGAAAATATTGATGTTTAGGGGTAGTAATATTCAATCAAAGTCATGTGTCAGTCATTTTTTACGTGTTTTTTCATATAAATGTCTATAACTCCGAAGCAAATTGAGATTTTTGCACCAAAATCGACACATATATGTATGGGCTCACTCTGAGGACACATAAAAAAAATGGTGGGACTGAGCCTCTTGGTGGCGCTATAATAGAACAAAACATGAAATTCCCATTGACTTCAATGCAGTTTTGTGAAATAAAATGCTATACTTAACAAATGCATTGGTGTAATATTACGAAACTCAGAATGTGCCATCAGCACCATCCCCTGAAGGTACCCAAAATATTTAGAGACAGCGTCACCTAGTGGTCAAAAGTTATAATAGCATTTCCAAAACTGCTAATAACTTTTGAATACATCGGCCTATGTAAATACCACTGGTCTTAATAGATTCCTTGGATCAAGCCGAGAACATATATACCAAATTTTCCTTATTTGGTCAAACTTCTTGTCCGCCATCTTGATTTTCATTCAAAACCTACTTTTTCGAACTCCTCCTAGACCGTTTGTCCGATTTTCACCAAAATCGAATCGTATCATCTCCAGACTGTGCCGACTAAAAGTTATGGATTTCGTGTCGATAGACGAAACCGTTTTCGTATAGCGCAGCAGCAAAGTTGAGACATGATGCTAATAGCACTAATTAAGGCTTTATCTCTGCAATGCCTTGAAATATTGACACCAAACTTTGTATGTGTCATTGTAACTTCATTCTGACCACATCACATCAGTTTTGTAACTGCGCCACCTATTGGTCGAAAGTGATAATCCATCAAATCATATTTTTAATTATTGTTTCTATGATTTTTCAGGCATTTTGCCTAAAATCCTCTTTAAATGTCTTTATTGCTCATTGTTGCAGTTGGTCTGACACTTTCAGACATGTTGGCATGTCTTGTCGTCTTATTCTGCTTGGCCCCGGTAATGGCTGCTTGCAGCTATATTTAGGGGCCAAGCACAGAATGTGCGTAGGCACCTATTGTATCTGTTGGCGTACCAAAAATAATTCTTCTTCTTCTTCCGCTCTGGGAGTCTATGGCAGCCCATAGAACCGATCGCGGGAAAGTTGTAATGGTTTGACATTCTGATAGAGGACAGTCCCAACATTAAATACACCAATTTTGGTGTGTCTAAGTCATTCCCTCTAGCGCCACCAACTGTCCAAAGTTTCACTCATGTTTATTCTAATAACTTTTGAACCACAAGGGCTAGAAACAAAATTCTTTTTTCCTCTGATTCCTGACCCCATGACGATTCGATTGCACCCTATGACGTCATTTTCCGTCATGAAAAGTTTTCCGCCATTTTGAATTTTCCGGAAAAGCTACTTTTTCGAACTCCTCCTAGGCCGTTGCTCCAATTTCCATGAAAATTGAATCAGATCATCTACAGACCATGCCGACAAAAAGTTATGGAATTCAAGTTGATTCGCTTAGCAATTTTCGATAAAACCCACAAACAAATTTTACGTAGCGCTTGCGAAAACAGACGTAAGGCTGTATCTCCGCAACGCTTTATTGGATTCAGACCAAACTTGGCACATGTCATCACAAGCATGACCTGAGGCTACATGCTGCGTTTCGGCGCAGCGCCACCTACTGGTCCGGAGATATGAAAAATGGCTATTTTTGCTTATAACTTCTGAACAGTTTGCCCAAAAATCATCAAATTGGTCTCGTTAGATTCAGGCCAACATGCTGAGTCGACTGATATCCAATTTTACCATATCGGCCATTTTGGCTGTCGACCATTTAGAATTTTGTGCTAAAATGTTGTATTTTAAGAACACATGAATGGATTGTTACGAAACATGGTATGGGTCATCAGCACGATGCCCTGAAGGAGCGTGAGAAGTTTCGAAACAGCGCCACCTTGTGGTCAAAAGTTATAACAACATTTCCAAAAAGGCTAATAACCTTTGAATAAATCTGCCTATTGAAATGCCACTGGTCTTAATAGATTCCCTGGGTCACGCTGAGAACATAGATACCAAGTTTGAGAAATTTGGCCAAACTTCCTGTCCGCCATCTTGATTTTCAGTCAAAACCTACTTTTTCGAACTCCTCCTAGACCGTTTGTCCGAATTTCACCAAAATCGAATCGTATCATCTCCACACTGTACCGACAAAAAGTTATGGAATTCGTGTTGATTCGTCAAACCGTTCTCGAATACCGCGCAAACAAATTTTACGTTGTGCTACAGCTACAGATTTAGTGCAAAAGTACTAAATCGCCCATAACTCCTAGACCGTTTGTCCTAGACTCGAGTGTCTTACAACACTGTGATCCCTGGCTCAAGGCGGACAACATGGCTATCTCCAATTTCAATTTAGGCCAGAAAAATGTTCTGCTATGTCGAATTTTGTCCGAAACCTACTTTTGCCAACTAGTCCTAGGTTTTTCGCCAGATCGGAACCAAACCAGTCTAGGACATTTCTCTGGACTCTCTAGATCAATAATTATCGAAAAAAAAGTTGAACTTTTGCATTTGGGTGGCTGTAACAGGGTCATTTAGAAAAGGGGCGTGGCAAAATACACTAAAAAGCCTATAAATCCCAAATGAAAACTCAGAACTTCACCAGAATTGATGAGCATATGTGTCAGAACATGGTGAGGAAGCATGCAGAGTTTCATGGAGATCGGACCATAGGTGGCGCTATAACTGGCAAAAAGCCTTCATTCTTATTAGGGGTTCAAGCATGAAATGCTGAAACCCTATTGTAATTGTAAGGATTCGTAAAACGCATCGTGCAGGCCAAACCGTAAGGCCTAGAGACGTGAAACCTGGCCAGATGGTAGGCCTCAATTTGGGGACAACCTATCAGAGTATGACCCCGAAAGGCCCATAGGTGGCGCTACAGCAACCAAAAGTTCAAAATTGCTCATAACTCTTAGACCGTTTGTCCCAGGATCAAGTGCCCCATATCGTTGGAATCCTTGGCTCAAGGCGTACAAAATGGCTATCTCCGATTTTGATTTAGGCAGGGACAATTTTCTGCTATGTCGAATTTTGTCCAAAACGTACTTTTGCGAACTAGTCCCTGGTTTTTCGCCCGATCGGAACCAAACCAGTCTAGGACATTTCTCTGGACTCTCTCGATCAATAGTTTTCGAAAAAAAGTAGAATTTTTGCATTTGGTTGGCTATAACAGGGTCATTTGGAAAATGGGCGGGGCAAAATACAGTCGAAAGCCTATAAATCCTAAACAAAAACTCAGAACATCACGAAAATCACTGAGCATATGTGTCATGACATGGTGAACAAGCGTGCCGAGTTTCATGCAGATCGGACCATAGGTGGCGCTATAAATGGCAAAAAGGTTCCCTTATTATTAGGGGCCAAGCACAGAATGTGCGTAGGCACCTATTGTATCTGTTGGCGTACCAAAAATAATTAGGGGCCAAGCACCGAAGGTGCGGAGGCACCTATTGTATCTGTTCCCGTTCTTATTATTATTATTAGGGGCCAAGCACCGAAGGTGCGGAGGCACCTATTGTATCTGTTCCGTTTCTTATTATTAGGGGCCAAGCACCGAAGGTGCGGAGGCACCTATTGTATCTGTTCCCGTTCTTATTATTATTATTCTTCTTTTTTTTCTTCCGACTTGGCGTCTATGGCAGCCCATAGTACCGATTGCGGGAAAGTTGTTTTGGTTTGACATTCTGATAGAGGACAGTCCCAACATTAAATACACCAATTTTGGTGTTTCTAAGTCATTCCCTCTAGCGCCACCAACTGTCCAAAGTTTCACTTTTATTTTGCTAATAACTTTTGAAATGTAAGGCCAATCAACAAAATTATTTTTTCCTCTGATTCCTGAGCTCATGCCGATTCGATTGCATCCTATGACTTCATTTTCCGTAGTAAAATAGGGCCGCCATTTTGAATCATTCGAGAAACCTACTTTTTCGAACTCGTCCTAGACGGTTTGTCCGATTTGCACGAAAATTGAACCAGATCATCTTCAGGCAGTGCTGACAAAAAGTTATGGAATTCAAATTGATTCGTCAAACCGTTTTCGATAAACGCACAAACAAATTTTACGTAGCGCTTGCAAAAACAGTCGTAAGGCTGTATCTCCGCAACGGTTTATCGTATTCAGACCAAACTTGGTACATGTAATCCCAAGCATGACCTGAGGCAACGTGCTGCGTTTCGTCGCAGCGCCACCTACTGGTCCGGAGATATGAAAAATGGCTATTTTTGCTTATAACTTCTGAACAATTTGTCCAAAAATCATAAAATTGGTCTTGTTAGATTCAGAGCAACATGCCGAGTCGACTGATATCCAATTTTACCATATCGGCCATTTTGACTGTCGGCCATTTTGAATTTTGTGCTAAAATGCTGTATTTTAAGAACGCATGAACGGATTGTTACGAAACTTGGTATGGGTCATCAGCACAATGTCCTGAAGGAGTGTGAGAAGTTTCGAAACAGCGCCACCTTGTGGTGAATTTTTTTTTTCAAACGCTTATAACTTTGGGTGTGGTCGACTTATTTTCACGAGACTCATCTAATTAGTATCCTGAAACCTTGCCGAGTCCTACGATACCAAACATGCTAGGTTTCGCCTTACGGTTTGTGTAGCGTTGTGATTTAGCGCTTAAAAAACATTTGGCTATATCTTCGAAACCGATTGTCCGATCGAGACGAAACCTCCGTCAGAAGTTTGAAAACATAGGTCGATAGCTATACGCCAATGCCCAAATGCGAAAATATTGATGTTTAGGGGTAGTAAAATTCAAACAAAGTCTTGTGTCAGTCATTTTTTACGTGTTTTTTCATATAAATGTCTATAACTCTAAAGCAAATTGAGATATTTTCACCAAAACTGACACACATATGTATGGGCTCACTCTGAGGACACGTAAAAAAAATTGTGGGACTGAGCCTCTTGGTGGCGCTATAATAGAACAAAACATGAAATTCCCATTGACTTCAATACAGTTTTGTGATATAAAATGCTATTTTCATTCAAAATCTACTTTTTCGAACTCCTCCCACACCGTTTGTCCGATTTTCACCAAAATCGAATTGTATCATCTCCAGACTGTGCCGACTAAAAGTTATGGATTTCGTGTCAATTGACGAAACCGTTTTCGTATAGCGCAGCAGCAAATTTGAGGCATGATGCTAAAAGCATTATTCAGGCTTTATCTCTGCAATGCCTTGAGATATTGACACCAAACTTTGTACGTGTCATTGTCACTTCACTCTGACCACATCACATCAGTTTTGTAACTGCGCCACCTATTGGTCGAAAGTGATAATCCATCAAATCATATTTTTAATTATTGTTTCTATGATTTTTCAGGCATTTTGCCTAAAATCCTCTTTAAATGTCTTTATTGCTCATTGTTGCAGTTGGTCTGACACTTTCAGACATGTTGGCATGTCTTGTCGTCTTATTCTGCTTGGCCCCGGTAATGGCTGCTTGCAGCTATATTTATTATTATTCTTCTTCTTCCGCCATGGGAGTCTATGGCAGCCCATAGAACCGATTGCGGGAAAGTTGTTTTGGTTTGACATTCTGATAGAGGACAGTCCCAACATTAAGTACACCAATTTTGGTGTGTCTAAGTCATTCCCTCTAGCGCCACCACCTGTCCAAAGTTTCACTTTTACTTTGCTAATAACTTTTGAACCGTAAGGCCAATCAGCGAAATCCTTTTTTCCTCTGATTCCTGAGCTCATGACGATTCGATTGCACCCTATATCGTCATTTTCCGTCATAAAAACATGGCCGCCATTTTGAATTTTCCTAAAAAGGTACTTTTTCGAACTCGTCCTAGACGGTTTGTCCGATTTGCACGAAAATTGAACCGGATCATCTTCAGGCAGGGTTGACAAAAAGTTATTAAAATCTTGTTGATTCGTCAAACCGTTTTTGATAAACGCTCGAACAAATTTTACGTAGCGCTTGCAAAAACAGTCGTAAGGCTGTATCTCCGCAACGGTTTATCGTATTCAGACCAAACTTGGTACATGTACTCACAAGCATGACCTGAGGCTACATGCTGCGTTTCGGCACAGCGCCACCTACAGGTCCGGAGATATGAAAAATGGCTATTTTTGCTTATAACTTCTGAACAGTTTGTCCAAAAATCATAAAATTGGTCTTGATAGATTCAGGGCGTCATGCCGAGTCGACTGATATGCAATTTTGCCATATCAGCCAATTTGACTGTCGGCCATTTTGAGTTTTGTGCTAAAATGCTGTATTTTAACAACGCATGAACGGATTGTTACGAAACTTGGTATGGGTCATCAGCACGATGTCCTGAAGGAGTGTGAGAAGTTTCGAAACAGCGCCACCTAGTGGTGAATTTTTTTTTTCAAATGCTTATAACTTTGGGTGTGATCGACTTATTTTCACGAAACTCATCTCACTGGACTCCTGAATCGTTGCCGAGTCCAACGATACCAAACATGTTAGGTTTCGCCTAACGGTTTGTGTAGCGTTGTGATTTAGCGCTTAAAAAACATTTGGCTATATCTTCGAAACCGCTTGTCCGATCGAGACGAAACCACCGTCAGAAGTTTGGAAACATAGGTCGATAGCTATACGCCAATGCCCAAATGCGAAAATATTGATGTTTAGGGGTAGTAATATTCAATCAAAGTCATGTGTCAGTCATTTTTTTCGTGTTTTTTCATATAAATGTCTATAACTCCGAAGCAAATTGAGATTTTTGCACCAAAATCGACACATATATGTATGGGCTCACTCTGAGGACACATAAAAAAAATGGTGGGACTGAGCCTCTTGGTGGCGCTATAATAGAACAAAACATGAAATTCCCATTGACTTCAATACAGTTTTGTGAGATAAAATGCTATTTTCATTCAAAACCTACTTTTTCGAACTCCTCCCACACCGTTTGTCCGATTTTCACCAAAATCGAATCGTATCATCCCCAGACTGTGCCGACTAAAAGTTATGGATTTCGTGTCAATTGACGAAACCGTTTTCGTATAGCGCAGCAGCAAATTTGAGGCATGATGCTAATAGCACTATTCAGGCTTTATCTCTGCAATGCCTTGACATATTGACACCAAACTTTGTATGTGTCATTGTCTCCTCACTCTGACCACATCACATCAGTTTTGTAACTGCGCCACCTATTTGTCGAAAGTGATAATCCATTAAATCATATTTTTAATTACTGTTTCTATGATTTTTCAGCCATTTCGTCTAAAATCCTCTTTAAATGTCTTTAATTGCTCATTGTTGCAGTTGGTCTGACACTTTCAGACATGTCGGCATGTCTTGTCGTCTTATTCTGCTTGGCCCCGGTAATTGCTGCTTGCAGCTATATTTAGGGGCCAAGCACCGAAGGTGCGGAGGCACCTATTGTTTCTGTTCGCGTTCTTATTATTATTAGGGGCCAAGCACCGAAGGTGCGGAGGCACCTATTGTTTCTGTTCGCGTTCTTATTATTAGGGGCCAAGCACCGAAGGTGCGGAGGCACCTATTGTTTCTGTTCGCGTTCTTATTATTATTATTATTATTATTATTATTCTTCTTCTTCTTCCGCCATGGGAGTCTATGGCAGCCCATAGAACCGATTGCGGGAAAGTTGTTTTGGTTTGACATTCTGATAGAGGACCGTCTCAACATTAAATACACCAATTTTGGTGTTTCTAAGTCATTCCCTCTAGCGCCACCACCTGTCCAAATTTTCACTTTTATTTTGCTAATAACTTTTGAACCGTAAGGCCAATCAGCGAAATTCTTTTTTCCTCTGATTCCTGAGCTCATGGCGATTCGATTGCACCCTATGACGTCATTTGCCGTCATAAAAATATGGCCGCCATCTTGAATTTTCAAAAAAAGCTACTTTTTCGAACTCGTCCTAGACGGTTTGTCCGATTTGCACGAAAATTGAACCAGATCATCTTCAGGTAGTGCTGACAAAAAGTTATGGAATTCAAATGGATTCGTCAAACCGTTTTCGATAAACGCACAAATACATTTTACGTAGCGCTAGCAAAAACAGTCGTAAGGCCGTATCTCCGCAACGGTTTATCGTATTCAGACCAAACTTGGTACTTGTACTCACAAGCATGACCTGAGGCTACATGCTGTGTTTCGGCGCAGCGCCACCTACTGGTCCGGAGATATGAAAAATGGCTATTTTTGCTTTTAACTTCTGAACAGTTTGTCCAAAAATCATACAATTGGTCTCGTTAGATTCAGGGCAACATGCCGAGTCGACTGATATCCAATTTGACCATATCGGTCATTTTGGCTGTCGGCCATTTTGAATTTTGTGCTAAAATGCTGTATTTTAACAACGCATGAACGGATTGTTACAAATCTTGGTATGGGTCATCAGCACGATGTCTTGAAGAAGTGTGAGAAGTTTCGAAACAGCGCCACCTAGTGGTGAATTTTTTTTTTCAAATGCTTATAACTTTGGGTGTGGTCGACGTATTTTCACGAAACTCATCTCCTTAGACTCCTGAATCGTTGCCGAGTCCAACGATACCAAACATGCTAGGTTTCGCCTTACGGTTTGTGTAGCGTTGTGATTTAGCGCTTAAAAAACATTAGGCTATATCTTCGAAACCGTTTGTCCGATCGAGACGAAACCACCGTCAGAAGTTTGGAAACATAGGTCGATAGCTATACGTCAATGCCCAAATGCGAAAATATTGATGTTTAGGGGTAGTAATATTCAATCAAAGTCATGTGTCAGTCATTTTTTACGTGTTTTTTCATATAAATGTCTATAACTCCGAAGCAAATTGAGATTTTTGCACCAAAATCGACACATATATGTATGGGCTCACTCTGAGGACACATAAAAAAAATGGTGGGACTGAGCCTCTTGGTGGCGCTATAATAGAACAAAACATGAAATTCCCATTGACTTCAATGCAGTTTTGTGAAATAAAATGCTATACTTAACAAATGCATTGGTGTAATATTACGAAACTCAGAATGTGCCATCAGCACCATCCCCTGAAGGTACCCAAAATATTTAGAGACAGCGTCACCTAGTGGTCAAAAGTTATAATAGCATTTCCAAAACTGCTAATAACTTTTGAATACATCGGCCTATGTAAATACCACTGGTCTTAATAGATTCCTTGGATCAAGCCGAGAACATATATACCAAATTTTCCTTATTTGGTCAAACTTCTTGTCCGCCATCTTGATTTTCATTCAAAACCTACTTTTTCGAACTCCTCCTAGACCGTTTGTCCGATTTTCACCAAAATCGAATCGTATCATCTCCAGACTGTGCCGACTAAAAGTTATGGATTTCGTGTCGATAGACGAAACCGTTTTCGTATAGCGCAGCAGCAAAGTTGAGACATGATGCTAATAGCACTAATTAAGGCTTTATCTCTGCAATGCCTTGAAATATTGACACCAAACTTTGTATGTGTCATTGTAACTTCATTCTGACCACATCACATCAGTTTTGTAACTGCGCCACCTATTGGTCGAAAGTGATAATCCATCAAATCATATTTTTAATTATTGTTTCTATGATTTTTCAGGCATTTTGCCTAAAATCCTCTTTAAATGTCTTTATTGCTCATTGTTGCAGTTGGTCTGACACTTTCAGACATGTTGGCATGTCTTGTCGTCTTATTCTGCTTGGCCCCGGTAATGGCTGCTTGCAGCTATATTTATTATTATTATTATTATTATTCTTCTTCTTCTTCCGCCATGGGAGTCTATGGCAGCCCATAGAACCGATTGCGGGAAAGTTGTTTTGGTTTGACATTCTGATAGAGGACCGTCTCAACATTAAATACACCAATTTTGGTGTTTCTAAGTCATTCCCTCTAGCGCCACCACCTGTCCAAAGTTTCACTTTTATTTTGCTAATAACTTTTGAACCGTAAGGCCAATCAGCGAAATTCTTTTTTCCTCTGATTCCTGAGCTCATGGCGATTCGATTGCACCCTATGACGTCATTTGCCGTCATAAAAATATGGCCGCCATCTTGAATTTTCAAAAAAAGCTACTTTTTCGAACTCGTCCTAGACGGTTTGTCCGATTTGCACGAAAATTGAACCAGATCATCTTCAGGTAGTGCTGACAAAAAGTTATGGAATTCAAATGGATTCGTCAAACCGTTTTCGATAAACGCACAAATACATTTTACGTAGCGCTAGCAAAAACAGTCGTAAGGCCGTATCTCCGCAACGGTTTATCGTATTCAGACCAAACTTGGTACTTGTACTCACAAGCATGACCTGAGGCTACATGCTGTGTTTCGGCGCAGCGCCACCTACTGGTCCGGAGATATGAAAAATGGCTATTTTTGCTTATAACTTCTGAACAGTTTGTCCAAAAATCATACAATTGGTCTCGTTAGATTCAGGGCAACATGCCGAGTCGACTGATATCCAATTTGACCATATCGGTCATTTTGGCTGTCGGCCATTTTGAATTTTGTGCTAAAATGCTGTATTTTAACAACGCATGAACGGATTGTTACAAATCTTGGTATGGGTCATCAGCACGATGTCTTGAAGAAGTGTGAGAAGTTTCGAAACAGCGCCACCTAGTGGTGAATTTTTTTTTTCAAATGCTTATAACTTTGGGTGTGGTCGACGTATTTTCACGAAACTCATCTCCTTAGACTCCTGAATCGTTGCCGAGTCCAACGATACCAAACATGCTAGGTTTCGCCTTACGGTTTGTGTAGCGTTGTGATTTAGCGCTTAAAAAACATTAGGCTATATCTTCGAAACCGTTTGTCCGATCGAGACGAAACCACCGTCAGAAGTTTGGAAACATAGGTCGATAGCTATACGCCAATGCCCAAATGCGAAAATATTGATGTTTAGGGGTAGTAATATTCAATCAAAGTCATGTGTCAGTCATTTTTTACGTGTTTTTTCATATAAATGTCTATAACTCCGAAGCAAATTGAGATTTTTGCACCAAAATCGACACATATATGTATGGGCTCACTCTGAGGACACATAAAAAAAATGGTGGGACTGAGCCTCTTGGTGGCGCTATAATAGAACAAAACATGAAATTCCCATTGACTTCAATGCAGTTTTGTGAAATAAAATGCTATACTTAACAAATGCATTGGTGTAATATTACGAAACTCAGAATGTGCCATCAGCACCATCCCCTGAAGGTACCCAAAATATTTAGAGACAGCGTCACCTAGTGGTCAAAAGTTATAATAGCATTTCCAAAACTGCTAATAACTTTTGAATACATCGGCCTATGTAAATACCACTGGTCTTAATAGATTCCTTGGATCAAGCCGAGAACATATATACCAAATTTTCCTTATTTGGTCAAACTTCTTGTCCGCCATCTTGATTTTCATTCAAAACCTACTTTTTCGAACTCCTCCTAGACCGTTTGTCCGATTTTCACCAAAATCGAATCGTATCATCTCCAGACTGTGCCGACTAAAAGTTATGGATTTCGTGTCGATAGACGAAACCGTTTTCGTATAGCGCAGCAGCAAAGTTGAGACATGATGCTAATAGCACTAATTAAGGCTTTATCTCTGCAATGCCTTGAAATATTGACACCAAACTTTGTATGTGTCATTGTAACTTCATTCTGACCACATCACATCAGTTTTGTAACTGCGCCACCTATTGGTCGAAAGTGATAATCCATCAAATCATATTTTTAATTATTGTTTCTATGATTTTTCAGGCATTTTGCCTAAAATCCTCTTTAAATGTCTTTATTGCTCATTGTTGCAGTTGGTCTGACACTTTCAGACATGTTGGCATGTCTTGTCGTCTTATTCTGCTTGGCCCCGGTAATGGCTGCTTGCAGCTATATTTATTATTATTATTATTATTATTCTTCTTCCGCCATGGGAGTCTATGGCAGCCCATAGAACCGATTGCGGGAAAGTTGTTTTGGTTTGACATTCTGATAGAGGACAGTCCCAACATTAAATACACCAATTTTTGTGTTTCTAAGTCATTCCCTCTAGCGCCACCACCTGTCCAAAGTTTCACTTTTATTTTGCTAATAACTTTTGAACCGTAAGGCCAATCAACAAAATTCTTTTTTCCTCTTATTTCTGAGCTCATGCCGATTCGATTGCACCCTATGACGTCATTTTCCGTCATATAAATATGGCCGCCATTTTTAATTTTCTGAAAAAGCTACTTTTTCGAACTCGTCCTAGACGGTTTGTCCGATTTGCACGAAAATTGAACCAGATCATCTTCAGGCAGTGCTGACCAAAAGTTATGGAATTCAAATTGATTCGTCAAACCGTTTTCAATAAACGCACGAACAAATTTTACGTAGCGCCTGCAAAAACAGTCGTAAGGCTGTATCTCTGCAACGGTTTATCGTATTCAGACCAAACTTGGTACATGTCATCACAAGCATGACCTGAGGCTACATGCTGCGTTTCGGCGCAGCGCCTCCTACTTGTCCGGAGATATGAAAAATGGCTATTTTTGCTTATAACTTCTGAACAGTTTGTCCAAAAATCATAAAATTGGTCTCGTTAGATTCAGGGCGACATGCCGAGTCGACTGATATCCAATTTTACCATATCGGCCATTTTGACTGTCGGCCATTTTGAATTATGTGCTAAAATGCTGTATTTTATGAACGCATGAACGGATTGTTACGAAACTTGGCATGGGTCATCAGCACGATGTCCTGAAGGAGTGTGAGAAGTTTCGAAACAGCGCCACCTAGTGGGGAATTTTTTTTTTCAAATGCTTATAACTTTGGGTGCGGTCGACTTATTTTCACGAGACTCATCTAATTAGACTCCTGAAACCTTGCCGAGTCCTACGATACCAAACATGCTAGGTTTCGCCTTACGGTTTGTGTAGCGTTGTGATTTAGCGCTTAAAAAACATTAGGCTATATCTTCGAAACCGCTTGTCCGATCGAGACGAAACCACCGTCAGAAGTTTGGAAACATAGGTCGATAGCTATACGCCAATGCCCAAATGCGAAAATATTGATGTTTAGGGGTAGTAAAATTCAAACAAAGTCATGTGTCAGTCATTTTTTACGTGTTTTTTCATATAAATGTTTATAACTCTAAAGCAAATTGAGATATTTTCACCAAAACTGACACACATATGTATGGGCTCACTCTGAGGACACGTAAAAAAAATTGTGGGACTGAGCCTCTTGGTGGCGCTATAATAGAACAAAACATGAAATTCCCATTGACTTCAATACAGTTTTGTGAGATAAAATGCTATTTTCATTCAAAACCTACTTTTTCGAACTCCTCCCACACCGTTTGTCCGATTTTCACCAAAATCGAATCGTATCATCCCCAGACTGTGCCGACTAAAAGTTATGGATTTCGTGTCAATTGACGAAACCGTTTTCGTATAGCGCAGCAGCAAATTTGAGGCATGATGCTAATAGCACTATTCAGGCTTTATCTCTGCAATGCCTTGACATATTGACACCAAACTTTGTATGTGTCATTGTCTCCTCACTCTGACCACATCACATCAGTTTTGTAACTGCGCCACCGATTTGTCGAAAGTGATAATCCATTAAATCATATTTTTAATTACTGTTTCTATGATTTTTCAGCCATTTCGTCTAAAATCCTCTTTAAATGTCTTTAATTGCTCATTGTTGCAGTTGGTCTGACACTTTCAGACATGTCGGCATGTCTTGTCGTCTTATTCTGCTTGGCCCCGGTAATTGCTGCTTGCAGCTATATTTATTAGGGGCCAAGCACCGAAGGTGCGGAGGCACCTATTGTTTCTGTTCGCGTTCTTATTATTATTATTATTAGGGGCCAAGCACCGAAGGTGCGGAGGCACCTATTGTTTCTGTTCGCGTTCTTATTATTATTATTATTAGGGGCCAAGCACCGAAGGTGCGGAGGCACCTATTGTATCTGTTCCGTTTCTTATTATTAGGGGCCAAGCACCGAAGGTGCGGAGGCACCTATTGTTTCTGTTCGCGTTCTTATTATTATTAGGGGCCAAGCACCGAAGGTGCGGAGGCACCTATTGTATCTGTTCCGTTTCTTATTATTATTATTATTATTATTATTATTATTATTCTTCCGCCATGGGAGTCTATGGCAGCCCATAGAACCGATTGCGGGAAAGTTGTTTTGGTTTGACATTCTGATAGAGGACCGTCTCAACATTAAATACACCAATTTTGGTGTTTCTAAGTCATTCCCTCTAGCGCCACCACCTGTCCAAAGTTTCACTTTTATTTTGCTAATAACTTTTGAACCAAAAGGCCAATCAGCGAAATTCTTTTTTCCTCTGATTCCTGAGCTCATGGCGATTCGATTGCACCCTATGACGTCATTTGCCGTCATAAAAATATGGCCGCCATCTTGAATTTTCAAAAAAAGCTACTTTTTCGAACTCGTCCTAGACGGTTTGTCCGATTTGCACGAAAATTGAACCAGATCATCTTCAGGTAGTGCTGACAAAAAGTTATGGAATTCAAATGGATTCGTCAAACCGTTTTCAATAAACGCACAAATACATTTTACGTAGCGCTAGCAAAAACAGTCGTAAGGCCGTATCTCCGCAACGGTTTATCGTATTCAGACCAAACTTGGTACTTGTACTCACAAGCATGACCTGAGGCTACATGCTGTGTTTCGGCGCAGCGCCACCTACTGGTCCGGAGATATGAAAAATGGCTATTTTTGCTTATAACTTCTGAACAGTTTGTCCAAAAATCATACAATTGGTCTCGTTAGATTCAGGGCAACATGCCGAGTCGACTGATATCCAATTTGACCATATCGGTCATTTTGGCTGTCGGCCATTTTGAATTTTGTGCTAAAATTCTGTATTTTATGAACGCATGAACGGATTGTTACGAAACGTGGTATGGGTCATCAGCACAATGCCCTGAATGAGCCTGAGAAGTTTCGAAACAGCGCCACCTAGTGGTGAATTTTTTTTTTCAAATGCTTATAACTTTGGGTGTGGTCGACTTATTTTCACGAAACTCATCTTTTTAGACTCCTGAATCGTTGCCGAGTCCTACGATACCAAACATGCTAGGTTTCGCCTTACGGTTTGTGTAGCGTTGTGATTTAGCGCTTAAAAAACATTTGGCTATATCTTTGAAACCGCTAGTCCGATCGAGACGAAACCACCGTCAGAAGTTTGGAAACATAGGTCGATAGCTATACGCCAATGCCCAAATGCGAAAATATTGATGTTTAGGGGTACTAATTTCCAATCAAAGTCATGTGTCAGTCATTTTTTTCGTGTTTTTTCATATAAATGTCTATAACTCCGAAGCGAATTGAGATATTTTCACCAAAATTGACACACATATGTATGGGCTCACTCTGAGGACACGTAAAAAAAATTGTGGGACTGAGCCTCTTGGTGGCGCTATAATTGAACAAAATATGAAATTCCCATTGACTTCAATACAGTTTTGTGAAATAAAATGCTATACTAAACAAATGCATTGGTGTAATATTACGAAACTCAGATTGTGTCATCAGCACCATCCCCTGAAGGCAACCAAAATATTTCAAGACAGCGCCACCTAGTGGTCAAAAGTTATAACAAAATTTCCAAAAAGGCTAATAACTTTTGAATAAATCTGGCTATTGAAATTCCACCGTTCTTAATAGATTCCTTGGGTCAAGCCGAGAACATAGATACCAAGTTTTCCTTATTTGGCCAAACTTCCTGTCCGCCATCTTGATTTTCATTCAAAACCTACTTTTTCGAACTCCTCCTAGACCGTTTGTCCGATTTTCACCAAAATCGAATCGTATCATCTCCAGACTGTGCCGACAAAAAGTTATGGATTTCGTGTCGATTGATGAAACCGTTTTCGTATAGCACAGCAGCAAAGTTGAGGCATGATGCCAAAATGACTATTCAGGCTTTATATCTGCAATGCCTCGACATATTGACACAAAACTTTGTATGTGTCACTGTCTCCTTACTCTGACCACACCACATCAATTTTGTAACAGCGCCACCTTTTGGTCAAAAGTGACAATCCATTAAATCATATTTTGAATCACTTTTTACATGATTTTTCAGCCATTTCGCCTAAAATCCTCTTTAAATGTCTTTAATTGCTCATTGTTGCAGTTGGTCTGACACTTTCAGACATGTTGGCATGTGTTGTCGTCTTATTCTGCTTGGCCCCGGTAATTGCTGCTTGCAGCTATATTTATTATTATTATTATTATTCTTCTTCTTCTTCCGCCATGGGAGTCTATGGCAGCCCATAGAACCGATTGCGGGAAAGTTGTTTTGGTTTGACATTCTGATAGAGGACCGTCTCAACATTAAATACACCAATTTTGGTGTTTCTAAGTCATTCCCTCTAGCGCCACCACCTGTCCAAAGTTTCACTTTTATTTTGCTAATAACTTTTGAACCGTAAGGCCAATCAGCGAAATTCTTTTTTCCTCTGATTCCTGAGCTCATGGCGATTCGATTGCACCCTATGACGTCATTTGCCGTCATAAAAATATGGCCGCCATCTTGAATTTTCAAAAAAAGCTACTTTTTCGAACTCGTCCTAGACGGTTTGTCCGATTTGCACGAAAATTGAACCAGATCATCTTCAGGTAGTGCTGACAAAAAGTTATGGAATTCAAATGGATTCGTCAAACCGTTTTCGATAAACGCACAAATACATTTTACGTAGCGCTAGCAAAAACAGTCGTAAGGCCGTATCTCCGCAACGGTTTATCGTATTCAGACCAAACTTGGTACTTGTACTCACAAGCATGACCTGAGGCTACATGCTGTGTTTCGGCGCAGCGCCACCTACTGGTCCGGAGATATGAAAAATGGCTATTTTTGCTTATAACTTCTGAACAGTTTGTCCAAAAATCATACAATTGGTCTCGTTAGATTCAGGGCAACATGCCGAGTCGACTGATATCCAATTTGACCATATCGGTCATTTTGGCTGTCGGCCATTTTGAATTTTGTGCTAAAATGCTGTATTTTAACAACGCATGAACGGATTGTTACAAATCTTGGTATGGGTCATCAGCACGATGTCTTGAAGAAGTGTGAGAAGTTTCGAAACAGCGCCACCTAGTGGTGAATTTTTTTTTTCAAATGCTTATAACTTTGGGTGTGGTCGACGTATTTTCACGAAACTCATCTCCTTAGACTCCTGAATCGTTGCCGAGTCCAACGATACCAAACATGCTAGGTTTCGCCTTACGGTTTGTGTAGCGTTGTGATTTAGCGCTTAAAAAACATTAGGCTATATCTTCGAAACCGTTTGTCCGATCGAGACGAAACCACCGTCAGAAGTTTGAAAACATAGGTCGATAGCTATATGCCAATGCCCAAATGCGAAAATATTGATGTTTAGGGGTAGTAATATTCAATCAAAGTCATGTGTCAGTCATTTTTTACGTGTTTTTTCATATAAATGTCTATAACTCCGAAGCAAATTGAGATTTTTGCACCAAAATCGACACATATATGTATGGGCTCACTCTGAGGACACATAAAAAAAATGGTGGGACTGAGCCTCTTGGTGGCGCTATAATAGAACAAAACATGAAATTCCCATTGACTTCAATGCAGTTTTGTGAAATAAAATGCTATACTTAACAAATGCATTGGTGTAATATTACGAAACTCAGAATGTGCCATCAGCACCATCCCCTGAAGGTACCCAAAATATTTAGAGACAGCGTCACCTAGTGGTCAAAAGTTATAATAGCATTTCCAAAACTGCTAATAACTTTTGAATACATCGGCCTATGTAAATACCACTGGTCTTAATAGATTCCTTGGATCAAGCCGAGAACATATATACCAAATTTTCCTTATTTGGTCAAACTTCTTGTCCGCCATCTTGATTTTCATTCAAAACCTACTTTTTCGAACTCCTCCTAGACCGTTTGTCCGATTTTCACCAAAATCGAATCGTATCATCTCCAGACTGTGCCGACTAAAAGTTATGGATTTCGTGTCGATAGACGAAACCGTTTTCGTATAGCGCAGCAGCAAAGTTGAGACATGATGCTAATAGCACTAATTAAGGCTTTATCTCTGCAATGCCTTGAAATATTGACACCAAACTTTGTATGTGTCATTGTAACTTCATTCTGACCACATCACATCAGTTTTGTAACTGCGCCACCTATTGGTCGAAAGTGATAATCCATCAAATCATATTTTTAATTATTGTTTCTATGATTTTTCAGGCATTTTGCCTAAAATCCTCTTTAAATGTCTTTATTGCTCATTGTTGCAGTTGGTCTGACACTTTCAGACATGTTGGCATGTCTTGTCGTCTTATTCTGCTTGGCCCCGGTAATGGCTGCTTGCAGCTATATTTATTATTATTATTCTTCCGCCATGGGAGTCTATGGCAGCCCATAGAACCGATTGCGGGAAAGTTGTTTTGGTTTGACATTCTGATAGAGGACCGTCTCAACATTAAATACACCAATTTTGGTGTTTCTAAGTCATTCCCTCTAGCGCCACCACCTGTCCAAAATTTCACTTTTATTTTGCTAATAACTTTTGAACCAAAAGGCCAATCAGCGAAATTCTTTTTTCCTCTGATTCCTGAGCTCATGGCGATTCGATTGCACCCTATGACGTCATTTGCCGTCATAAAAATATGGCCGCCATCTTGAATTTTCAAAAAAAGCTACTTTTTCGAACTCGTCCTAGACGGTTTGTCCGATTTGCACGAAAATTGAACCAGATCATCTTCAGGTAGTGCTGACAAAAAGTTATGGAATTCAAATGGATTCGTCAAACCGTTTTCAATAAACGCACAAATACATTTTACGTAGCGCTAGCAAAAACAGTCGTAAGGCCGTATCTCCGCAACGGTTTATCGTATTCAGACCAAACTTGGTACTTGTACTCACAAGCATGACCTGAGGCTACATGCTGTGTTTCGGCGCAGCGCCACCTACTGGTCCGGAGATATGAAAAATGGCTATTTTTGCTTATAACTTCTGAACAGTTTGTCCAAAAATCATACAATTGGTCTCGTTAGATTCAGGGCAACATGCCGAGTCGACTGATATCCAATTTGACCATATCGGTCATTTTGGCTGTCGGCCATTTTGAATTTTGTGCTAAAATTCTGTATTTTATGAACGCATGACCGGATTGTTACGAAACGTGGTATGGGTCATCAGCACAATGCCCTGAATGAGCCTGAGAAGTTTCGAAACAGCGCCACCTAGTGGTGATTTTTTTTTTTCAAATGCTTATAACTTTGGGTGTGGTCGACTTATTTTCACGAAACTCATCTTTTTAGACTCCTGAATCGTTGCCGAGTCCTACGATACCAAACATGCTAGGTTTCGCCTTACGGTTTGTGTAGCGTTGTGATTTAGCGCTTAAAAAACATTTGGCTATATCTTTGAAACCGCTAGTCCGATCGAGACGAAACCACCGTCAGAAGTTTGGAAACATAGGTCGATAGCTATATGCCAATGCCCAAATGCGAAAATATTGATGTTTAGGGGTACTAATTTCCAATCAAAGTCATGTGTCAGTCATTTTTTTCGTGTTTTTTCATATAAATGTCTATAACTCCGAAGCGAATTGAGATATTTTCACCAAAATTGACACACATATGTATGGGCTCACTCTGAGGACACGTAAAAAAAATTGTGGGACTGAGCCTCTTGGTGGCGCTATAATTGAACAAAATATGAAATTCCCATTGACTTCAATACAGTTTTGTGAAATAAAATGCTATACTAAACAAATGCATTGGTGTAATATTACGAAACTCAGATTGTGTCATCAGCACCATCCCCTGAAGGCAACCAAAATATTTCAAGACAGCGCCACCTAGTGGTCAAAAGTTATAACAAAATTTCCAAAAAGGCTAATAACTTTTGAATAAATCTGGCTATTGAAATTCCACGGCTCTTAATAGATTCCTTGGGTCAAGCCGAGAACATAGATACCAAGTTTTCCTTATTTGGCCAAACTTCCTGTCCGCCATCTTGATTTTCATTCAAAACCTACTTTTTCGAACTCCTCCTAGACCGTTTGTCCGATTTTCACCAAAATCGAATCGTATCATCTCCAGACTGTGCCGACAAAAAGTTATGGATTTCGTGTCGATTGATGAAACCGTTTTCGTATAGCACAGCAGCAAAGTTGAGGCATGATGCCAAAATGACTATTCAGGCTTTATATCTGCAATGCCTCGACATATTGACACAAAACTTTGTATGTGTCACTGTCTCCTTACTCTGACCACACCACATCAATTTCGTAACAGCGCCACCTTTTGGTCAAAAGTGACAATCCATTAAATCATATTTTGAATCACTTTTTACATGATTTTTCAGCCATTTCGCCTAAAATCCTCTTTAAATGTCTTTAATTGCTCATTGTTGCAGTTGGTCTGACACTTTCAGACATTTTGGCATGTCTTGTCGTCTTATTCTGCTTGGCCCCGGTAATTGCTGCTTGTTATTATTCTTCTTCTTCTTCCGCCATGGGAGTCTATGGCAGCCCATAGAACCGATTGCGGGAAAGTTGTTTTGGTTTGACATTCTGATAGAGGACAGTCCCAACATTAAATACACCAATTTTTGTGTTTCTAAGTCATTCCCTCTAGCGCCACCACCTGTCCAAAGTTTCACTTTTATTTTGCTAATAACTTTTGAACCGTAAGGCCAATCAACAAAATTCTTTTTTCCTCTTATTTCTGAGCTCATGCCGATTCGATTGCACCCTATGACGTCATTTTCCGTCATATAAATATGGCCGCCATTTTTAATTTTCTGAAAAAGCTACTTTTTCGAACTCGTCCTAGACGGTTTGTCCGATTTGCACGAAAATTGAACCAGATCATCTTCAGGCAGTGCTGACCAAAAGTTATGGAATTCAAATTGATTCGTCAAACCATTTTCAATAAACGCACGAACAAATTTTACGTAGCGCCTGCAAAAACAGTCGTAAGGCTGTATCTCTGCAACGGTTTATCGTATTCAGACCAAACTTGGTACATGTCATCACAAGCATGACCTGAGGCTACATGCTGCGTTTCGGCGCAGCGCCACCTACTGGTCCGGAGATATGAAAAATGGATATTTTTGCTTATAACTTCTGAACAGTTTGTCCAAAAATCATAAAATTGGTCTCGTTAGATTCAGGGCGACATGCCGAGTCGACTGATATCCAATTTTACCATATCGGCCATTTTGACTGTCGGCCATTTTGAATTATGTGCTAAAATGCTGTATTTTATGAACGCATGAACGGATTGTTACGAAACTTGGCATGGGTCATCAGCACGATGTCCTGAAGGAGTGTGAGAAGTTTCGAAACAGCGCCACCTAGTGGGGAATTTTTTTTTTCAAATGCTTATAACTTTGGGTGCGGTCGACTTATTTTCACGAGACTCATCTAATTAGACTCCTGAAACCTTGCCGAGTCCTACGATACCAAACATGCTAGGTTTCGCCTTACGGTTTGTGTAGCGTTGTGATTTAGCGCTTAAAAAACATTAGGCTATATCTTCGAAACCGCTTGTCCGATCGAGACGAAACCACCGTCAGAAGTTTGGAAACATAGGTCGATAGCTAAACGCCAATGCCCAAATGCGAAAATATTGATGTTTAGGGGTAGTAAAATTCAAACAAAGTCATGTGTCAGTCATTTTTTACGTGTTTTTTCATATAAATGTTTATAACTCTAAAGCAAATTGAGATATTTTCACCAAAACTGACACACATATGTATGGGCTCACTCTGAGGACACGTAAAAAAAATTGTGGGACTGAGCCTCTTGGTGGCGCTATAATAGAACAAAACATGAAATTCCCATTGACTTCAATACAGTTTTGTGAGATAAAATGCTATTTTCATTCAAAACCTACTTTTTCGAACTCCTCCCACACCGTTTGTCCGATTTTCACCAAAATCGAATCGTATCATCCCCAGACTGTGCCGACTAAAAGTTATGGATTTCGTGTCAATTGACGAAACCGTTTTCGTATAGCGCAGCAGCAAATTTGAGGCATGATGCTAATAGCACTATTCAGGCTTTATCTCTGCAATGCCTTGACATATTGACACCAAACTTTGTATGTGTCATTGTCTCCTCACTCTGACCACATCACATCAGTTTTGTAACTGCGCCACCTATTTGTCGAAAGTGATAATCCATTAAATCATATTTTTAATTACTGTTTCTATGATTTTTCAGCCATTTCGTCTAAAATCCTCTTTAAATGTCTTTAATTGCTCATTGTTGCAGTTGGTCTGACACTTTCAGACATGTCGGCATGTCTTGTCGTCTTATTCTGCTTGGCCCCGGTAATTGCTGCTTGCAGCTATATTTATTATTATTCTTCTTCTTCTTCCGCCATGGGAGTCTATGGCAGCCCATAGAACCGATTGCGGGAAAGTTGTTTTGGTTTGACATTCTGATAGAGGACCGTCTCAACATTAAATACACCAATTTTGGTGTTTCTAAGTCATTCCCTCTAGCGCCACCACCTGTCCAAAGTTTCACTTTTATTTTGCTAATAACTTTTGAACCGTAAGGCCAATCAGCGAAATTCTTTTTTCCTCTGATTCCTGAGCTCATGGCGATTCGATTGCACCCTATGACGTCATTTGCCGTCATAAAAATATGGCCGCCATCTTGAATTTTCAAAAAAAGCTACTTTTTCGAACTCGTCCTAGACGGTTTGTCCGATTTGCACGAAAATTGAACCAGATCATCTTCAGGTAGTGCTGACAAAAAGTTATGGAATTCAAATGGATTCGTCAAACCGTTTTCGATAAACGCACAAATACATTTTACGTAGCGCTAGCAAAAACAGTCGTAAGGCCGTATCTCCGCAACGGTTTATCGTATTCAGACCAAACTTGGTACTTGTACTCACAAGCATGACCTGAGGCTACATGCTGTGTTTCGGCGCAGCGCCACCTACTGGTCCGGAGATATGAAAAATGGCTATTTTTGCTTATAACTTCTGAACAGTTTGTCCAAAAATCATACAATTGGTCTCGTTAGATTCAGGGCAACATGCCGAGTCGACTGATATCCAATTTGACCATATCGGTCATTTTGGCTGTCGGCCATTTTGAATTTTGTGCTAAAATGCTGTATTTTAACAACGCATGAACGGATTGTTACAAATCTTGGTATGGGTCATCAGCACGATGTCTTGAAGAAGTGTGAGAAGTTTCGAAACAGCGCCACCTAGTGGTGAATTTTTTTTTTCAAATGCTTATAACTTTGGGTGTGGTCGACGTATTTTCACGAAACTCATCTCCTTAGACTCCTGAATCGTTGCCGAGTCCAACGATACCAAACATGCTAGGTTTCGCCTTACGGTTTGTGTAGCGTTGTGATTTAGCGCTTAAAAAACATTAGGCTATATCTTCGAAACCGTTTGTCCGATCGAGACGAAACCACCGTCAGAAGTTTGGAAACATAGGTCGATAGCTATACGCCAATGCCCAAATGCGAAAATATTGATGTTTAGGGGTAGTAATATTCAATCAAAGTCATGTGTCAGTCATTTTTTACGTGTTTTTTCATATAAATGTCTATAACTCCGAAGCAAATTGAGATTTTTGCACCAAAATCGACACATATATGTATGGGCTCACTCTGAGGACACATAAAAAAAATGGTGGGACTGAGCCTCTTGGTGGCGCTATAATAGAACAAAACATGAAATTCCCATTGACTTCAATGCAGTTTTGTGAAATAAAATGCTATACTTAACAAATGCATTGGTGTAATATTACGAAACTCAGAATGTGCCATCAGCACCATCCCCTGAAGGTACCCAAAATATTTAGAGACAGCGTCACCTAGTGGTCAAAAGTTATAATAGCATTTCCAAAACTGCTAATAACTTTTGAATACATCGGCCTATGTAAATACCACTGGTCTTAATAGATTCCTTGGATCAAGCCGAGAACATATATACCAAATTTTCCTTATTTGGTCAAACTTCTTGTCCGCCATCTTGATTTTCATTCAAAACCTACTTTTTCGAACTCCTCCTAGACCGTTTGTCCGATTTTCACCAAAATCGAATCGTATCATCTCCAGACTGTGCCGACTAAAAGTTATGGATTTCGTGTCGATAGACGAAACCGTTTTCGTATAGCGCAGCAGCAAAGTTGAGACATGATGCTAATAGCACTAATTAAGGCTTTATCTCTGCAATGCCTTGAAATATTGACACCAAACTTTGTATGTGTCATTGTAACTTCATTCTGACCACATCACATCAGTTTTGTAACTGCGCCACCTATTGGTCGAAAGTGATAATCCATCAAATCATATTTTTAATTATTGTTTCTATGATTTTTCAGGCATTTTGCCTAAAATCCTCTTTAAATGTCTTTATTGCTCATTGTTGCAGTTGGTCTGACACTTTCAGACATGTTGGCATGTCTTGTCGTCTTATTCTGCTTGGCCCCGGTAATGGCTGCTTGAAGCTATATTTAGGGGCCAAGCACCGAAGGTGCGGAGGCACCTATTGTTTCTGTTCGCGTTCTTATTATTATTATTATTATTAGGGGCCAAGCACCGAAGGTGCGGAGGCACCTATTGTATCTGTTCCGTTTCTTATTATTCTTATTATTATTATTAGGGGCCAAGCACCGAAGGTGCGGAGGCACCTATTGTATCTGTTCCCGTTCTTATTATTATTATTCTTCTTCTTCCGCCATGGGAGTCTATGGCAGCCCATAGAACCGATTGCGGGAAAGTTGTTTTGGTTTGACATTCTGATAGAGGACAGTCCCAACATTAAGTACACCAATTTTGGTGTGTCTAAGTCATTCCCTCTAGCGCCACCACCTGTCCAAAGTTTCACTTTTACTTTGCTAATAACTTTTGAACCGTAAGGCCAATCAGCGAAATCCTTTTTTCCTCTGATTCCTGAGCTCATGACGATTCGATTGCACCCTATATCGTCATTTTCCGTCATAAAAACATGGCCGCCATTTAGAATTTTCCTAAAAAGGTACTTTTTCGAACTCGTCCTAGACGGTTTGTCCGATTTGCACGAAAATTGAATCGGATCATCTTCAGGCAGGGGTGACAAAAAGTTATTAAAATCTTGTTGATTCGTCAAACCGTTTTCGATAAACGCTCGAACAAATTTTACGTAGCGCTTGCAAAAACAGTCGTAAGGCTGTATCTCCGCAACGGTTTATCGTATTCAGACCAAACTTGGTACATGTACTCACAAGCATGACCTGAGGCTACATGCTGCGTTTCGGCACAGCGCCACCTACAGGTCCGGAGATATGAAAAATGGCTATTTTTGCTTATAACTTCTGAACAGTTTGTCCAAAAATCATAAAATTGGTCTTGATAGATTCAGGGCGTCATGCCGAGTCGACTGATATCCAATTTTGCCATATCGGCCAATTTGACTGTCGGCCATTTTAAATTTTGTGCTAAAATGCTGTATTTTAACAACGCATGAACGGATTGTTACGAAACTTGGTATGGGTCATCAGCACGATGTCCTGAAGGAGTGTGAGAAGTTTCGAAACAGCGCCACCTAGTGGTGAATTTTTTTTTTCAAATGCTTATAACTTTGGGTGTGATCGACTTATTTTCACGAAACTCATCTCATTGGACTCCTGAATCGTTGCCGAGTCCAACGATACCAAACATGTTAGGTTTCGCCTAACGGTTTGTGTAGCATTGTGATTTAGCGCTTAAAAAACATTAGGCTATATCTTCGAAACCGTTTGTCCGATTGAGACGAAACCACCGTCAGAAGTTTGGAATCATAGCTTGTTAACTATACACTAATGCCCAAATGTGAAAATATTGATGTTTAGGGGTAGTAATATTCAATCAAAGTCATGTGTCAGTAATTTTTTACATGTTTTTTCATATAAATGTCTATAACTCCGAAGCAAATTGAGATTTTTGCACCAAAATCGACACATATATGTATGGGCTCACTCTGATGACACATAAAAAAAATGGTGGGACTGAGCCTCTTGGTGGCGCTATAATAGAACAAAACATGAAATTCCCATTGATTTCAATAGAGTTTTGTGAAATAAAATGCTATACTAAACAAATGCATTGGTGTAATATTACGAAACTCAGAATGTGCCTTCAGCACCATCCCCTGAAGGTACTCAAAATATTTCGAAACAGCGCCACCTAGTGGTCAAAAGTTATAACAAAATTTCCAAAAAGGCTAATAACTTTTGAATAAATCTGTCTATTGAAATGCCACTGGTCTTAATAGATTCCTTGGGTCAAGCCGAGAACATAGATACCAAGTTTTCCTTATTTGGCCGAACTTCCTGTCCGCCATCTTGATGTTCAGTCAAAACCTACTTTTTCGAACTCCTCCTAGACCGTTTGTCCGATTTTCACCAAAATCGAATCGTATCATCTCCAGACCGTGCCGACTAAAAGTTATGGATTTCGTGTCGATAGACGAAACCGTTTTCGTATAGCGCAGCAGCAAAGTTGAGGCATGATGCTAATAGCACTATTCAGGCTTTATCTCTGCAATGCCTTGACATATTGACACCAAACTTTGTATGTGTCATTGTCACTTCACTCTGACCACATCACATCAGTTTTGTAACTGCGCCACCTATTGGTCGAAAGTGATAATCCATAAAATCATATTTTTAATTATTGTTTCTATGATTTTTCAGGCATTTTGCATAAAATCCTCTTTAAAGTCTATAATTTCTCATTGTTGCAGTTGGTCTGACACTTTCAGACATGTTGGCATGTCTTGTCGTCTTATTCTGCTTGGCCCCGGTAATTGCTGCTTGCAGCTATATTTATTATTATTCTTCTTCTTCTTCCGCCATGGGAGTCTATGGCAGCCCATAGAACCGATTGCGGGAAAGTTGTTTTGGTTTGACATTCTGATAGAGGACCGTCTCAACATTAAATACACCAATTTTGGTGTTTCTAAGTCATTCCCTCTAGCGCCACCACCTGTCCAAAGTTTCACTTTTACTTTGCTAATAACTTTTGAACCGTAAGGCCAATCAGCGAAATTCTTTTTTTCTCTGATTCCTGAGCTCATGGCGATTCGATTGCACCCTATGACGTCATTTTCCGTCATAAAAATATGGCCGCCATCTTGAATTTTCAAAAAAAGCTACTTTTTCGAACTCGTCCTAGACGGTTTGTCCGATTTGCACGAAAATTGAACCAGATCATCTTCAGGTAGTGCTGACAAAAAGTTATGGAATTCAAATGGATTCGTCAAACCGTTTTCGATAAACGCACAAATACATTTTACGTAGCGCTAGCAAAAACAGTCGTAAGGCCGTATCTCCGCAACGGTTTATCGTATTCAGACCAAACTTGGTACTTGTACTCACAAGCATGACCTGAGGCTACATGCTGTGTTTCGGCGCAGCGCCACCTACTGGTCCGGAGATATGAAAAATGGCTATTTTTGCTTATAACTTCTGAACAGTTTGTCCAAAAATCATACAATTGGTCTCGTTAGATTCAGGGCAACATGCCGAGTCGACTGATATCCAATTTGACCATATCGGTCATTTTGGCTGTCGGCCATTTTGAATTTTGTGCTAAAATGCTGTATTTTAACAACGCATGAACGGATTGTTACAAATCTTGGTATGGGTCATCAGCACGATGTCTTGAAGAAGTGTGAGAAGTTTCGAAACAGCGCCACCTAGTGGTGAATTTTTTTTTTCAAATGCTTATAACTTTGGGTGTGGTCGACGTATTTTCACGAAACTCATCTCCTTAGACTCCTGAATCGTTGCCGAGTCCAACGATACCAAACATGCTAGGTTTCGCCTTACGGTTTGTGTAGCGTTGTGATTTAGCGCTTAAAAAACATTAGGCTATATCTTCGAAACCGTTTGTCCGATCGAGACGAAACCACCGTCAGAAGTTTGGAAACATAGGTCGATAGCTATACGCCAATGCCCAAATGCGAAAATATTGATGTTTAGGGGTAGTAATATTCAATCAAAGTCATGTGTCAGTCATTTTTTACGTGTTTTTTCATATAAATGTCTATAACTCCGAAGCAAATTGAGATTTTTGCACCAAAATCGACACATATATGTATGGGCTCACTCTGAGGACACATAAAAAAAATGGTGGGACTGAGCCTCTTGGTGGCGCTATAATAGAACAAAACATGAAATTCCCATTGACTTCAATGCAGTTTTGTGAAATAAAATGCTATACTTAACAAATGCATTGGTGTAATATTACGAAACTCAGAATGTGCCATCAGCACCATCCCCTGAAGGTACCCAAAATATTTAGAGACAGCGTCACCTAGTGGTCAAAAGTTATAATAGCATTTCCAAAACTGCTAATAACTTTTGAATACATCGGCCTATGTAAATACCACTGGTCTTAATAGATTCCTTGGATCAAGCCGAGAACATATATACCAAATTTTCCTTATTTGGTCAAACTTCTTGTCCGCCATCTTGATTTTCATTCAAAACCTACTTTTTCGAACTCCTCCTAGACCGTTTGTCCGATTTTCACCAAAATCGAATCGTATCATCTCCAGACTGTGCCGACTAAAAGTTATGGATTTCGTGTCGATAGACGAAACCGTTTTCGTATAGCGCAGCAGCAAAGTTGAGACATGATGCTAATAGCACTAATTAAGGCTTTATCTCTGCAATGCCTTGAAATATTGACACCAAACTTTGTATGTGTCATTGTAACTTCATTCTGACCACATCACATCAGTTTTGTAACTGCGCCACCTATTGGTCGAAAGTGATAATCCATCAAATCATATTTTTAATTATTGTTTCTATGATTTTTCAGGCATTTTGCCTAAAATCCTCTTTAAATGTCTTTATTGCTCATTGTTGCAGTTGGTCTGACACTTTCAGACATGTTGGCATGTCTTGTCGTCTTATTCTGCTTGGCCCCGGTAATGGCTGCTTGCAGCTATATTTAGGGGCCAAGCACCGAAGGTGCGGAGGCACCTATTGTATCTGTTCCCGTTCTTATTATTATTCTTCTTTTTCTTCCGACTTGGCGTCTATGGCAGCCCATAGAGCCGATTGCGGGAAAGTTGTTTTGATTTGACATTCTGATAGAGGACAGTGCCAACATTAAATACACCAATTTTGGTGTTTCTAAGTCATTCCCTCTAGCGCCACCACCTGTCCAAAATTTCACTTTCATTTTGCTAATAACTTTTGAACCGTAAGGCCAATCAGTAAAATCCTTTTTTACTCTTATTCGTGAGCTCATGACGATTCGATTGCACCCTATGAAGTCATTTTCCGTCATAAAAATATGGCTGCCATTTTGAAGTTTTCGAAAAACCTACTTTTTCGAACTCGTCCTAGACGGTTTGTCCGATTTGCATGAAAATTGAACCAGATCATCTTCAGGCAGTGCTGACCAAAAGTTATGGAATTCAAGTTGATTCGCTTAACCATTTTCAATAAACGCACAAACAAATTTTACGTAGAGCTAGGAAAAACAGTTGTAAGGCTGTATCTCCGCAACGGTTTATCGTATTCAGACCAAACTTGGTACATGTACTCACAAGCATGACCTGAGGCAACATGCTGCGTTTCGGCGCAGCGCCACCTACTGGTCCGGAGATATGAAAAATGGCTATTTTTGCTTATAACTTCTGAATGGTTTGTCCAAAAATCATAAAATTGGTCTCGTTAGATTCAGGGCGACATGCCGAGTTGACTGATATCCAATTTTACCATATCGGCCATTTTGACTGTCGGCCATTTTGAATTTTGTGCTAAAATGCTGTATTTTAAGAACGCATGAACGGATTGTTATGAAACTTGGTATGGGTCATCAGCACAATGTCCTGAAGGAGCGTGAGAAGTTTCGAAACAGCGCCACCTAGTGGTGAATTTTTTTTTTCAAACGCTTATAACTTTGGGTGTGGTCGACTTATTTTCACAAGACTCATCTAGTTAGTCTCCTGAAACCTTCCCAAGTCCTACGATACCAAACATGCTAGGTTTCGCCTTACGGTTTGTGTAGCGTTGTGATTTAGCGCTTAAAAAACATTTGGCTATATCTTTGAAACCGCTAGTCCGATCGAGACGAAACCACCGTCAGAAGTTTGGAAACATAGGTCGATAGCTATTCGCCAATGCCCAAATGCGAAAATATTGATGTTTAGGGGTACTAATTTCCAATCAAAGTCATGTGTCAGTCATTTTTTTCGTGTTTTTTCATATAAATGTCTATAACTCCGAAGCGAATTGAGATATTTTCACCAAAATTGACACACATATGTATGGGCTCACTCTGAGGACACGTAAAAAAAATTGTGGGACTGAGCCTCTTGGTGGCGCTATAATTGAACAAAATATGAAATTCCCATTGACTTCAATACAGTTTTGTGAAATAAAATGCTATACTAAACAAATGCATTGGTGTAATATTACGAAACTCAGATTGTGTCATCAGCACCATCCCCTGAAGGCAACCAAAATATTTCAAGACAGCGCCACCTAGTGGTCAAAAGTTATAACAAAATTTCCAAAAAGGCTAATAACTTTTGAATAAATCTGGCTATTGAAATGCCACGGGTCTTAATAGATTCCTTGGGTCAAGCAGAGAACATAGATACCAAGTTTTCCTTATTTGGCCAAACTTCCTGTCCGCCATCTTGATTTTCATTCAAAACCTACTTTTTCTAACTCCTCCTAGACCGTTTGTCCGATTTTCACCAAAATCGAATCGTATCATATCCAGACTGTGCCGACAAAAAGTTATGGATTTCGTGTCGATTGATGAAACCGTTTTCGTATAGCACAGCAGCAAAGTTGAGGCATGATGCCAAAATGACTATTCAGGCTTTATATCTGCAATGCCTCGACATATTGACACAAAACTTTGTATGTGTCACTGTCTCCTTACTCTGACCACACCACATCAATTTCGTAACAGCGCCACCTTTTGGTCAAAAGTGACAATCCATTAAATCATATTTTGAATCACTTTTTACATGATTTTTCAGCCATTTCGCCTAAAATCCTCTTTAAATGTCTTTAATTGCTCATTGTTGCAGTTGGTCTGACACTTCCAGACATGTTGGCATGTCTTGTCGTCTTATTCTGCTTGGCCCCGGTAATTGCTGCTTGCAGCTATATTTATTATTATTATTCTTCTTCCGACTGGGCGTCTATGGCAGCCCATAGAACCGATTGCGGGAAAGTTGTTTTGGTTTGACATTCTGATAGAGGACAGTCCCAACATTAAATACACCAATTTTTGTGTTTCTAAGTCATTCCCTCTAGCGCCACCACCTGTCCAAAGTTTCACTTTTATTTTGCTAATAACTTTTGAACCGTAAGGCCAATCAACAAAATTCTTTTTTCTTCTGATTCCTGAGCTCATGCCGATTCGATTGCACCCTATGACGTCATTTTCCGTCATATAAATATGGCCGCCATCTTGAATTTTCTGAAAAATCTACTTTTTCGAACTCGTCCTAGACGGTTTGTCCGATTTGCACGAAAATTGAACCAGATCATCTTCAGGCAGTGGTGACCAAAAGTTATGGAATTCAAATTGATTCGTCAAACCGTTTTCGATAAACGCACGAATACATTTTACGTAGCACTAGCAAAAACAGTCGTAAGGCTGTATCTCCGCAACGGTTTATCGTATTCAGACCAAACTTGGTACATGTACTCACAAGCATGACCTGAGGCAACATGCTGCGTTTCGGCGCAGCGCCATCTACTGGTCCGGAGATATGAAAAATGGCTATTTTTGCTTATAACTTCTGAACAATTTGTCTAAAAATCATAAAATTGGTCTCGTTAGATTCAGGGCAACATGCCGAGTCGACTGATATCCAATTTTACCATATCGGTCATTTTGGCTGTCGGCCATTTTGGATTTTGTGCTAAAATTCTGTATTTTATGAACGCATGAACGGATTGTTACGAAACGTGGTATGGATCATCAGCACAATGCCCTGAATGAGCCTGAGAAGTTTCGAAACAGCGCCACCTAGTGGTGAATTTTTTTTTTCAAACGCTTATAACTTTGGGTGTGGTCGACTTATTTTCACGAGACTAGTCTAATTAGTCTCCTGAAAGCTTGCCGAGTCCTACAATACCAAACATGCTAGGTTTCGCCTTACGGTTTGTGTAGCGTTGTGATTTAGCGCTTAAAAAACATTAGGCTATATCTTCGAAACCGTTTGTCCGATCGAGACGAAACCATCGTCAGAAGTTTGGAAACATAGGTCGATAGCTAAACGCCAATGCCCAAATGCGAAAATATTGATGTTTAGGGGTAGTAAAATTCAATCAAAGTCATGTGTCAGTCATTTTTTACGTGTTTTTTCATATAAATGTCTATAACTCTAAAGCGAATTGAGATATTTTCACCAAAACTGACACACATATGCATGGGCTCACTCTGAGGACAAGTAAAAAAAATTGTGTGACTGAGCCTCTTGGTGGCGCTATAACAGAACAAAACATGAAATTCCCATTGACTTCAATACAGTTTTGTGAAATAAAATGCTATTTTCATTCACAATCTACTTTTTCGAACTCCTCCCACACCGTTTGTCCGATTTTCACCAAAATCGAATCATATCATCTCCAGACTGTGCCGACTAAAAGTTATGGATTTCGTGTCGATTGACGAAACCGTTTTCGTATAGCGCAGCAGCAAAGTTGAGGCATGATGCTAAAAGCATTATTCAGGCTTTATCTCTGCAATGCCTTGACATATTGACACCAAACTTTGTATGTGTCATTGTCACTTCACTCTGACCACATCACATCAGTTTTGTAACTGCGCCACCTATTGGTCGAAAGTGATAATCCATTAAATCATATTTTTATATACTGTTTCTATGATTTTTCAGGCATTTTGCCTAAAATCCTCTTTAATTGTCTTTAATTGCTCATTGCCGCAGTTGGTCTGACACTTTCAGACATGTTGGCATGTCTTGTCGTCTTATTCTGCTTGGCCCCGGTAATTGCTGCTTGCAGCTATATTTAGGGGCCAAGCACCGAAGGTGCGGAGGCACCTATTGTATCTGTTCCCGTTCTTATTATTATTATTCTTCTTCTTCCGCCATGGGAGTCTATGGCAGCCCATAGAACCGATTGCGGGAAAGTTGTTTTGGTGTGACATTCTGATAGAGGACAGTCCCAACATTAAGTACACCAATTTTGGTGTGTCTAAGTCATTCCCTCTAGCGCCACCACCTGTCCAAAGTTTCACTTTTACTTTGCTAATAACTTTTGAACCGTAAGGCCAATCAGCGAAATTCTTTTTTCCTCTGATTCCTGAGCTCATGGCGATTCGATTGCACCCTATGACGTCATTTGCCGTCATAAAAATATGGCCGCCATCTTGAATTTTCAAAAAAAGCTACTTTTTCGAACTCGTCCTAGACGGTTTGTCCGATTTGCACGAAAATTGAACCAGATCATCTTCAGGTAGTGCTGACAAAAAGTTATGGAATTCAAATGGATTCGTCAAACCGTTTTCGATAAACGCACAAATACATTTTACGTAGCGCTAGCAAAAACAGTCGTAAGGCCGTATCTCCGCAACGGTTTATCGTATTCAGACCAAACTTGGTACTTGTACTCACAAGCATGACCTGAGGCTACATGCTGTGTTTCGGCGCAGCGCCACCTACTGGTCCGGAGATATGAAAAATGGCTATTTTTGCTTATAACTTCTGAACAGTTTGTCCAAAAATCATACAATTGGTCTCGTTAGATTCAGGGCAACATGCCGAGTCGACTGATATCCAATTTGACCATATCGGTCATTTTGGCTGTCGGCCATTTTGAATTTTGTGCTAAAATGCTGTATTTTAACAACGCATGAACGGATTGTTACAAATCTTGGTATGGGTCATCAGCACGATGTCTTGAAGAAGTGTGAGAAGTTTCGAAACAGCGCCACCTAGTGGTGAATTTTTTTTTTTCAAATGCTTATAACTTTGGGTGTGGTCGACGTATTTTCACGAAACTCATCTCCTTAGACTCCTGAATCGTTGCCGAGTCCAACGATACCAAACATGCTAGGTTTCGCCTTACGGTTTGTGTAGCGTTGTGATTTAGCGCTTAAAAAACATTAGGCTATATCTTCGAAACCATTTGTCCGATCGAGACGAAACCACCGTCAGAAGTTTGGAAACATAGGTCGATAGCTATACGCCAATGCCCAAATGCGAAAATATTGATGTTTAGGGGTAGTAATATTCAATCAAAGTCATGTGTCAGTCATTTTTTACGTGTTTTTTCATATAAATGTCTATAACTCCGAAGCAAATTGAGATTTTTGCACCAAAATCGACACATATATGTATGGGCTCACTCTGAGGACACATAAAAAAAATGGTGGGACTGAGCCTCTTGGTGGCGCTATAATAGAACAAAACATGAAATTCCCATTGACTTCAATGCAGTTTTGTGAAATAAAATGCTATACTTAACAAATGCATTGGTGTAATATTACGAAACTCAGAATGTGCCATCAGCACCATCCCCTGAAGGTACCCAAAATATTTAGAGACAGCATCACCTAGTGGTCAAAAGTTATAATAGCATTTCCAAAACTGCTAATAACTTTTGAATACATCGGCCTATGTAAATACCACTGGTCTTAATAGATTCCTTGGATCAAGCCGAGAACATATATACCAAATTTTCCTTATTTGGTCAAACTTCTTGTCCGCCATCTTGATTTTCATTCAAAACCTACTTTTTCGAACTCCTCCTAGACCGTTTGTCCGATTTTCACCAAAATCGAATCGTATCATCTCCAGACTGTGCCGACTAAAAGTTATGGATTTCGTGTCGATAGACGAAACCGTTTTCGTATAGCGCAGCAGCAAAGTTGAGACATGATGCTAATAGCACTAATTAAGGCTTTATCTCTGCAATGCCTTGAAATATTGACACCAAACTTTGTATGTGTCATTGTAACTTCATTCTGACCACATCACATCAGTTTTGTAACTGCGCCACCTATTGGTCGAAAGTGATAATCCATCAAATCATATTTTTAATTATTGTTTCTATGATTTTTCAGGCATTTTGCCTAAAATCCTCTTTAAATGTCTTTATTGCTCATTGTTGCAGTTGGTCTGACACTTTCAGACATGTTGGCATGTCTTGTCGTCTTATTCTGCTTGGCCCCGGTAATGGCTGCTTGCAGCTATATTTATTATTATTATTATTAGGGGCCAAGCACCGAAGGTGCGGAGGCACCTATTGTTTCTGTTCGCGTTCTTATTATTATTAGGGGCCAAGCACCGAAGGTGCGGAGGCACCTATTGTTTCTGTTCGCGTTCTTATTATTATTATTATTATTATTATTATTATTCTTCTTCCGCCATGGGAGTCTATGGCAGCCCATAGAACCGATTGCGGGAAAGTTGTTTTGGTTTGACATTCTGATAGAGGACCGTCTCAACATTAAATACACCAATTTTGGTGTTTCTAAGTCATTCCCTCTAGCGCCACCACCTGTCCAAAGTTTCACTTTTATTTTGCTAATAACTTTTGAACCGTAAGGCCAATCAGCGAAATTCTTTTTTCCTCTGATTCCTGAGCTCATGGCGATTCGATTGCACCCTATGACGTCATTTGCCGTCATAAAAATATGGCCGCCATCTTGAATTTTCAAAAAAAGCTACTTTTTCGAACTCGTCCTAGACGGTTTGTCCGATTTGCACGAAAATTGAACCAGATCATCTTCAGGTAGTGCTGACAAAAAGTTATGGAATTCAAATGGATTCGTCAAACCGTTTTCGATAAACGCACAAATACATTTTACGTAGCGCTAGCAAAAACAGTCGTAAGGCCGTATCTCCGCAACGGTTTATCGTATTCAGACCAAACTTGGTACTTGTACTCACAAGCATGACCTGAGGCTACATGCTGTGTTTCGGCGCAGCGCCACCTACTGGTCCGGAGATATGAAAAATGGCTATTTTTGCTTATAACTTCTGAACAGTTTGTCCAAAAATCATACAATTGGTCTCGTTAGATTCAGGGCAACATGCCGAGTCGACTGATATCCAATTTGACCATATCGGTCATTTTGGCTGTCGGCCATTTTGAATTTTGTGCTAAAATGCTGTATTTTAACAACGCATGAACGGATTGTTACAAATCTTGGTATGGGTCATCAGCACGATGTCTTGAAGAAGTGTGAGAAGTTTCGAAACAGCGCCACCTAGTGGTGAATTTTTTTTTTCAAATGCTTATAACTTTGGGTGTGGTCGACGTATTTTCACGAAACTCATCTCCTTAGACTCCTGAATCGTTGCCGAGTCCAACGATACCAAACATGCTAGGTTTCGCCTTACGGTTTGTGTAGCGTTGTGATTTAGCGCTTAAAAAACATTAGGCTATATCTTCGAAACCGTTTGTCCGATCGAGACGAAACCACCGTCAGAAGTTTGGAAACATAGGTCGATAGCTATATGCCAATGCCCAAATGCGAAAATATTGATGTTTAGGGGTAGTAATATTCAATCAAAGTCATGTGTCAGTCATTTTTTACGTGTTTTTTCATATAAATGTCTATAACTCCGAAGCAAATTGAGATTTTTGCACCAAAATCGACACATATATGTATGGGCTCACTCTGAGGACACATAAAAAAAATGGTGGGACTGAGCCTCTTGGTGGCGCTATAATAGAACAAAACATGAAATTCCCATTGACTTCAATGCAGTTTTGTGAAATAAAATGCTATACTTAACAAATGCATTGGTGTAATATTACGAAACTCAGAATGTGCCATCAGCACCATCCCCTGAAGGTACCCAAAATATTTAGAGACAGCGTCACCTAGTGGTCAAAAGTTATAATAGCATTTCCAAAACTGCTAATAACTTTTGAATACATCGGCCTATGTAAATACCACTGGTCTTAATAGATTCCTTGGATCAAGCCGAGAACATATATACCAAATTTTCCTTATTTGGTCAAACTTCTTGTCCGCCATCTTGATTTTCATTCAAAACCTACTTTTTCGAACTCCTCCTAGACCGTTTGTCCGATTTTCACCAAAATCGAATCGTATCATCTCCAGACTGTGCCGACTAAAAGTTATGGATTTCGTGTCGATAGACGAAACCGTTTTCGTATAGCGCAGCAGCAAAGTTGAGACATGATGCTAATAGCACTAATTAAGGCTTTATCTCTGCAATGCCTTGAAATATTGACACCAAACTTTGTATGTGTCATTGTAACTTCATTCTGACCACATCACATCAGTTTTGTAACTGCGCCACCTATTGGTCGAAAGTGATAATCCATCAAATCATATTTTTAATTATTGTTTCTATGATTTTTCAGGCATTTTGCCTAAAATCCTCTTTAAATGTCTTTATTGCTCATTGTTGCAGTTGGTCTGACACTTTCAGACATGTTGGCATGTCTTGTCGTCTTATTCTGCTTGGCCCCGGTAATGGCTGCTTGCAGCTATATTTATTATTAGGGGCCAAGCACCGAAGGTGCGGAGGCACCTATTGTTTCTGTTCGCGTTCTTATTATTATTATTATTATTATTATTCTTCTTCTTCTTCTTCCGCCATGGGAGTCTATGGCAGCCCATAGAACCGATTGCGGGAAAGTTGTTTTGGTTTGACATTCTGATAGAGGACAGTCCCAACATTAAATACACCAATTTTTGTGTTTCTAAGTCATTCCCTCTAGCGCCACCACCTGTCCAAAGTTTCACTTTTATTTTGCTAATAACTTTTGAACCGTAAGGCCAATCAACAAAATTCTTTTTTCCTCTTATTTCTGAGCTCATGCCGATTCGATTGCACCCTATGACGTCATTTTCCGTCATATAAATATGGCCGCCATTTTTAATTTTCTGAAAAAGCTACTTTTTCGAACTCGTCCTAGACGGTTTGTCCGATTTGCACGAAAATTGAACCAGATCATCTTCAGGCAGTGTTGACCAAAAGTTATGGAATTCAAATTGATTCGTCAAACCGTTTTCGATAAACGCACGAATACATTTTACGTAGCGCTAGCAAAAACAGTCGTAAGGCTGTATCTCCGCAAAGGTTTATCGTATTCAGACCAAACTTGGTACATGTACTCACAAGCATGACCTGAGGCTACATGCTGCGTTTCGGCGCAGCGCCACCTACTGGTCCGGAGATATGAAAAATGGCTATTTTTGCTTATAACTTCTGAACAGTTTGTCCAAAAATCATACAATTGGTCTCGTTAGATTCAGGGCAACATGCCGAGTCGACTGATATCCAATTTGACCATATCGGTCATTTTGGCTGTCGGCCATTTTGAATTTTGTGCTAAAATTCTGTATTTTATGAACGCATGAACGGATTGTTACGAAACGTGGTATGGGTCATCAGCACAATGCCCTGAATGAGCCTGAGAAGTTTCGAAACAGCGCCACCTAGTGGTGAATTTTTTTTTTCAAATGCTTATAACTTTGGGTGTGGTCGACTTATTTTCACGAAACTCATCTTTTTAGACTCCTGAATCGTTGCCGAGTCCTACGATACCAAACATGCTAGGTTTCGCCTTACGGTTTGTGTAGCGTTGTGATTTAGCGCTAAAAAAACATTTGGCTATATCTTTGAAACCGCTAGTCCGATCGAGACGAAACCACCGTCAGAAGTTTGGAAACATAGGTCGATAGCTATACGCCAATGCCCAAATGCGAAAATATTGATGTTTAGGGGTACTAATTTCCAATCAAAGTCATGTGTCAGTCATTTTTTTCGTGTTTTTTCATATAAATGTCTATAACTCCGAAGCGAATTGAGATATTTTCACCAAAATTGACACACATATGTATGGGCTCACTCTGAGGACACGTAAAAAAAATTGTGGGACTGAGCCTCTTGGTGGCGCTATAATTGAACAAAATATGAAATTCCCATTGACTTCAATACAGTTTTGTGAAATACAATGCTATACTAAACAAATGCATTGGTGTAATATTACGAAACTCAGATTGTGTCATCAGCACCATCCCCTGAAGGCAACCAAAATATTTCAAGACAGCGCCACCTAGTGGTCAAAAGTTATAACAAAATTTCCAAAAAGGCTAATAACTTTTGAATAAATCTGGCTATTGAAATTCCACGGTTCTTAATAGATTCCTTGGGTCAAGCCGAGAACATAGATACCAAGTTTTCCTTATTTGGCCAAACTTCCTGTCCGCCATCTTGATTTTCATTCAAAACCTACTTTTTCGAACTCCTCCTAGACCGTTTGTCCGATTTTCACCAAAATCGAATCGTATCATCTCCAGACTGTGCTGACAAAAAGTTATGGATTTCGTGTCGATTGATGAAACCGTTTTCGTATAGCACAGCAGCAAAGTTGAGGCATGATGCCAAAATGACTATTCAGGCTTTATATCTGCAATGCCTCGACATATTGACACAAAACTTTGTATGTGTCACTGTCTACTTACTCTGACCACACCACATCAATTTCGTAACAGCGCCACCTTTTGGTCAAAAGTGACAATCCATTAAATCATATTTTGAATCACTTTTTACATGATTTTTCAGCCATTTCGCCTAAAATCCTCTTTAAATGTCTTTAATTGCTCATTGTTGCAGTTGGTCTGACACTTTCAGACATTTTGGCATGTCTTGTCGTCTTATTCTGCTTGGCCCCGGTAATTGCTGCTTGCAGCTATATTTATTATTATTATTCTTCTTCTTCTTCCGCCATGGGAGTCTATGGCAGCCCATAGAACCGATTGCGGGAAAGTTGTTTTGGTTTGACATTCTGATAGAGGACAGTCCCAACATTAAATACACCAATTTTTGTGTTTCTAAGTCATTCCCTCTAGCGCCACCACCTGTCCAAAGTTTCACTTTTATTTTGCTAATAACTTTTGAACCGTAAGGCCAATCAACAAAATTCTTTTTTCCTCTTATTTCTGAGCTCATGCCGATTCGATTGCACCCTATGACGTCATTTTCCGTCATATAAATATGGCCGCCATTTTTAATTTTCTGAAAAAGCTACTTTTTCGAACTCGTCCTAGACGGTTTGTCCGATTTGCACGAAAATTGAACCAGATCATCTTCAGGCAGTGCTGACCAAAAGTTATGGAATTCAAATTGATTCGTCAAACCGTTTTCAATAAACGCACGAACAAATTTTACGTAGCGCCTGCAAAAACAGTCGTAAGGCTGTATCTCTGCAACGGTTTATCGTATTCAGACCAAACTTGGTACATGTCATCACAAGCATGACCTGAGGCTACATGCTGCGTTTCGGCGCAGCGCCACCTACTGGTCCGGAGATATGAAAAATGGCTATTTTTGCTTATAACTTCTGAACAGTTTGTCCAAAAATCATAAAATTGGTCTCGTTAGATTCAGGGCGACATGCCGAGTCGACTGATATCCAATTTTACCATATCGGCCATTTTGACTGTCGGCCATTTTGAATTATGTGCTAAAATGCTGTATTTTATGAACGCATGAACGGATTGTTACGAAACTTGGCATGGGTCATCAGCACGATGTCCTGAAGGAGTGTGAGAAGTTTCGAAACAGCGCCACCTAGTGGGGAATTTTTTTTTTCAAATGCTTATAACTTTGGGTGCGGTCGACTTATTTTCACGAGACTCATCTATTTAGACTCCTGAAACCTTGCCGAGTCCTACGATACCAAACATGCTAGGTTTCGCCTTACGGTTTGTGTAGCGTTGTGATTTAGCGCTTAAAAAACATTAGGCTATATCTTCGAAACCGCTTGTCCGATCGAGACGAAACCACCGTCAGAAGTTTGGAAACATAGGTCGATAGCTAAACGCCAATGCCCAAATGCGAAAATATTGATGTTTAGGGGTAGTAAAATTCAAACAAAGTCATGTGTCAGTCATTTTTTACGTGTTTTTTCATATAAATGTTTATAACTCTAAAGCAAATTGAGATATTTTCACCAAAACTGACACACATATGTATGGGCTCACTCTGAGGACACGTAAAAAAAATTGTGGGACTGAGCCTCTTGGTGGCGCTATAATAGAACAAAACATGAAATTCCCATTGACTTCAATACAGTTTTGTGAGATAAAATGCTATTTTCATTCAAAACCTACTTTTTCGAACTCCTCCCACACCGTTTGTCCGATTTTCACCAAAATCGAATCGTATCATCCCCAGACTGTGCCGACTAAAAGTTATGGATTTCGTGTCAATTGACGAAACCGTTTTCGTATAGCGCAGCAGCAAATTTGAGGCATGATGCTAATAGCACTATTCAGGCTTTATCTCTGCAATGCCTTGACATATTGACACCAAACTTTGTATGTGTCATTGTCTCCTCACTCTGACCACATCACATCAGTTTTGTAACTGCGCCACCTATTTGTCGAAAGTGATAATCCATTAAATCATATTTTTAATTACTGTTTCTATGATTTTTCAGCCATTTCGTCTAAAATCCTCTTTAAATGTCTTTAATTGCTCATTGTTGCAGTTGGTCTGACACTTTCAGACATGTCGGCATGTCTTGTCGTCTTATTCTGCTTGGCCCCGGTAATTGCTGCTTGCAGCTATATTTATTATTATTATTATTATTCTTCCGCCATGGGAGTCTATGGCAGCCCATAGAACCGATTGCGGGAAAGTTGTTTTGGTTTGACATTCTGATAGAGGACTGTCTCAACATTAAATACACCAATTTTGGTGTTTCTAAGTCATTCCCTCTAGCGCCACCACCTGTCCAAAGTTTCACTTTTATTTTGCTAATAACTTTTGAACCGTAAGGCCAATCAGCGAAATTCTTTTTTTCTCTGATTCCTGAGCTCATGGCGATTCGATTGCACCCTATGACGTCATTTGCCGTCATGAAAATATGGCCGCCATCTTGAATTTTCAAAAAAAGCTACTTTTTCGAACTCGTCCTAGACGGTTTGTCCGATTTGCACGAAAATTGAACCAGATCATCTTCAGGTAGTGCTGACAAAAAGTTATGGAATTCAAATGGATTCGTCAAACCGTTTTCGATAAACGCACAAATACATTTTACGTAGCGCTAGCAAAAACAGTCGTAAGGCCGTATCTCCGCAACGGTTTATCGTATTCAGACCAAACTTGGTACTTGTACTCACAAGCATGACCTGAGGCTACATGCTGTGTTTCGGCGCAGCGCCACCTACTGGTCCGGAGATATGAAAAATGGCTATTTTTGCTTATAACTTCTGAACAGTTTGTCCAAAAATCATACAATTGGTCTCGTTAGATTCAGGGCAACATGCCGAGTCGACTGATATCCAATTTGACCATATCGGTCATTTTGGCTGTCGGCCATTTTGAATTTTGTGCTAAAATGCTGTATTTTAACAACGCATGAACGGATTGTTACAAATCTTGGTATGGGTCATCAGCACGATGTCTTGAAGAAGTGTGAGAAGTTTCGAAACAGCGCCACCTAGTGGTGAATTTTTTTTTTCAAATGCTTATAACTTTGGGTGTGGTCGACGTATTTTCACGAAACTCATCTCCTTAGACTCCTGAATCGTTGCCGAGTCCAACGATACCAAACATGCTAGGTTTCGCCTTACGGTTTGTGTAGCGTTGTGATTTAGCGCTTAAAAAACATTAGGCTATATCTTCGAAACCGTTTGTCCGATCGAGACGAAACCACCGTCAGAAGTTTGGAAACATAGGTCGATAGCTATACGCCAATGCCCAAATGCGAAAATATTGATGTTTAGGGGTAGTAATATTCAATCAAAGTCATGTGTCAGTCATTTTTTACGTGTTTTTTCATATAAATGTCTATAACTCCGAAGCAAATTGAGATTTTTGCACCAAAATCGACACATATATGTATGGGCTCACTCTGAGGACACATAAAAAAAATGGTGGGACTGAGCCTCTTGGTGGCGCTATAATAGAACAAAACATGAAATTCCCATTGACTTCAATGCAGTTTTGTGAAATAAAATGCTATACTTAACAAATGCATTGGTGTAATATTACGAAACTCAGAATGTGCCATCAGCACCATCCCCTGAAGGTACCCAAAATATTTAGAGACAGCGTCACCTAGTGGTCAAAAGTTATAATAGCATTTCCAAAACTGCTAATAACTTTTGAATACATCGGCCTATGTAAATACCACTGGTCTTAATAGATTCCTTGGATCAAGCCGAGAACATATATACCAAATTTTCCTTATTTGGTCAAACTTCTTGTCCGCCATCTTGATTTTCATTCAAAACCTACTTTTTCGAACTCCTCCTAGACCGTTTGTCCGATTTTCACCAAAATCGAATCGTATCATCTCCAGACTGTGCCGACTAAAAGTTATGGATTTCGTGTCGATAGACGAAACCGTTTTCGTATAGCGCAGCAGCAAAGTTGAGACATGATGCTAATAGCACTAATTAAGGCTTTATCTCTGCAATGCCTTGAAATATTGACACCAAACTTTGTATGTGTCATTGTAACTTCATTCTGACCACATCACATCAGTTTTGTAACTGCGCCACCTATTGGTCGAAAGTGATAATCCATCAAATCATATTTTTAATTATTGTTTCTATGATTTTTCAGGCATTTTGCCTAAAATCCTCTTTAAATGTCTTTATTGCTCATTGTTGCAGTTGGTCTGACACTTTCAGACATGTTGGCATGTCTTGTCGTCTTATTCTGCTTGGCCCCGGTAATGGCTGCTTGCAGCTATATTTATTATTATTCTTCTTTTTTTTCTTCCGACTTGGCGTCTATGGCAGCCCATAGTACCGATTGCGGGAAAGTTGTTTTGGTTTGACATTCTGATAGAGGACAGTCCCAACATTAAATACACCAATTTTGGTGTTTCTAAGTCATTCCCTCTAGCGCCACCAACTGTCCAAAGTTTCACTTTTATTTTGCTAATAACTTTTGAAATGTAAGGCCAATCAACAAAATTATTTTTTCCTCTGATTCCTGAGCTCATGCCGATTCGATTGCATCCCATGACTTCATTTTCCGTAGTAAAATAGGGCCGCCATTTTGAATCATTCGAGAAACCTACTTTTTCGAACTCGTCCTAGACGGTTTGTCCGATTTGCACGAAAATTGAACCAGATCATCTTCAGGCAGTGCTGACAAAAAGTTATGGAATTCAAATTGATTCGTCAAACCGTTTTCGATAAACGCACAAACAAATTTTACGTAGTGCTTGCAAAAACAGTCGTAAGGCTGTATCTCCGCAACGGTTTATCGTATTCAGACCAAACTTGGTACATGTAATCCCAAGCATGACCTGAGGCAACATGCTGCGTTTCGTCGCAGCGCCACCTACTGGTCCGGAGATATGAAAAATGGCTATTTTTGCTTATAACTTCTGAACAATTTGTCCAAAAATCATAAAATTGGTCTTGTTAGATTCAGAGCAACATGCCGAGTCGACTGATATCCAATTTTACCATATCGGCCATTTTGACTGTCGGCCATTTTGAATTTTGTGCTAAAATGCTGTATTTTAAGAACGCATGAACGGATTGTTACGAAACTTGGTATGGGTCATCAGCACAATGTCCTGAAGGAGCGTGAGAAGTTTCGAAACAGCGCCACCTTGTGGTGAATTTTTTTTTTCAAACGCTTATAACTTTGGGTGTGGTCGACTTATTTTCACGAGACTCATCTAATTAGTATCCTGAAACCTTGCCGAGTCCTACGATACCAAACATGCTAGGTTTTGCCATACAGTTTGTGTAGCGTTGTGATTTAGCGCTTAAAAAACATTTGGCTATATCTTCGAAACCGATTGTCCGATCGAGACGAAACCTCCGTCAGAAGTTTGGAAACATAGGTCGATAGCTATACGCCAATGCCCAAATGCGAAAATATTGATGTTTAGGGGTAGTAAAATTCAAACAAAGTCTTGTGTCAGTCATTTTTTACGTGTTTTTTCATATAAATGTCTATAACTCTAAAGCAAATTGAGATATTTTCACCAAAACTGACACACATATGTATGGGCTCACTCTGAGGACACGTAAAAAAAATTGTGGGACTGAGCCTCTTGGTGGCGCTATAATAGAACAAAACATGAAATTCCCATTGACTTCAATACAGTTTTGTGATATAAAATGCTATTTTCATTCAAAATCTACTTTTTCGAACTCCTCCCACACCGTTTGTCCGATTTTCACCAAAATCGAATTGTATCATCTCCAGACTGTGCCGACTAAAAGTTATGGATTTCGTGTCAATTGACGAAACCGTTTTCGTATAGCGCAGCAGCAAAGTTGAGGCATGATGCTAAAAGCATTATTCAGGCTTTATCTCTGCAATGCCTTGAGATATTGACACCAAACTTTGTACGTGTCATTGTCACTTCACTCTGACCACATCACATCAGTTTTGTTAACTGCGCCACCTATTGGTCGAAAGTGATAATCCATTAAATCATATTTTTAATTATTGTGTCTATGATTTTTCAGGCATTTTGCCTAAAATCCTCTTCAAACGTCTTTAATTGCTCATTGTTGCAGTTGGTCTGACACTTTCAGACATGTCGAAATGTCTTGTCGTCTAATTCTGCTTGGCCCCGGTAATTGCTGCTTGCAGCTATATTTATTAGGGGCCAAGCACCGAAGGTGCGGAGGCACCTATTGTTTCTGTTCGCGTTCTTATTATTATTATTATTATTATTATTATTCTTCTTCTTCTTCCGCCATGGGAGTCTATGGCAGCCCATAGAACCGATTGCGGGAAAGTTGTTTTGGTTTGACATTCTGATAGAGGACCGTCTCAACATTAAATACACCAATTTTGGTGTTTCTAAGTCATTCCCTCTAGCGCCACCACCTGTCCAAAGTTTCACTTTTATTTTGCTAATAACTTTTGAACCGTAAGGCCAATCAGCGAAATTCTTTTTTCCTCTGATTCCTGAGCTCATGGCGATTCGATTGCACCCTATGACGTCATTTGCCGTCATAAAAATATGGCCGCCATCTTGAATTTTCAAAAAAAGCTACTTTTTCGAACTCGTCCTAGACGGTTTGTCCGATTTGCACGAAAATTGAACCAGATCATCTTCAGGTAGTGCTGACAAAAAGTTATGGAATTCAAATGGATTCGTCAAACCGTTTTCGATAAACGCACAAATACATTTTACGTAGCGCTAGCAAAAACAGTCGTAAGGCCGTATCTCCGCAACGGTTTATCGTATTCAGACCAAACTTGGTACTTGTACTCACAAGCATGACCTGAGGCTACATGCTGTGTTTCGGCGCAGCGCCACCTACTGGTCCGGAGATATGAAAAATGGCTATTTTTGCTTATAACTTCTGAACAGTTTGTCCAAAAATCATACAATTGGTCTCGTTAGATTCAGGGCAACATGCCGAGTCGACTGATATCCAATTTGACCATATCGGTCATTTTGGCTGTCGGCCATTTTGAATTTTGTGCTAAAATGCTGTATTTTAACAACGCATGAACGGATTGTTACAAATCTTGGTATGGGTCATCAGCACGATGTCTTGAAGAAGTGTGAGAAGTTTCGAAACAGCGCCACCTAGTGGTGAATTTTTTTTTTCAAATGCTTATAACTTTGGGTGTGGTCGACGTATTTTCACGAAACTCATCTCCTTAGACTCCTGAATCGTTGCCGAGTCCAACGATACCAAACATGCTAGGTTTCGCCTTACGGTTTGTGTAGCGTTGTGATTTAGCGCTTCAAAAACATTAGGCTATATCTTCGAAACCGTTTGTTCGATCGAGACGAAACCACCGTCAGAAGTTTGGAAACATAGGTCGATAGCTATACGCCAATGCCCAAATGCGAAAATATTGATGTTTAGGGGTAGTAATATTCAATCAAAGTCATGTGTCAGTCATTTTTTACGTGTTTTTTCATATAAATGTCTATAACTCCGAAGCAAATTGAGATTTTTGCACCAAAATCGACACATATATGTATGGGCTCACTCTGAGGACACATAAAAAAAATGGTGGGACTGAGCCTCTTGGTGGCGCTATAATAGAACAAAACATGAAATTCCCATTGACTTCAATGCAGTTTTGTGAAATAAAATGCTATACTTAACAAATGCATTGGTGTAATAATACGAAACTCAGAATGTGCCATCAGCACCATCCCCTGAAGGTACCCAAAATATTTAGAGACAGCGTCACCTAGTGGTCAAAAGTTATAATAGCATTTCCAAAACTGCTAATAACTTTTGAATACATCGGCCTATGTAAATACCACTGGTCTTAATAGATTCCTTGGATCAAGCCGAGAACATATATACCAAATTTTCCTTATTTGGTCAAACTTCTTGTCCGCCATCTTGATTTTCATTCAAAACCTACTTTTTCGAACTCCTCCTAGACCGTTTGTCCGATTTTCACCAAAATCGAATCGTATCATCTCCAGACTGTGCCGACTAAAAGTTATGGATTTCGTGTCGATAGACGAAACCGTTTTCGTATAGCGCAGCAGCAAAGTTGAGACATGATGCTAATAGCACTAATTAAGGCTTTATCTCTGCAATGCCTTGAAATATTGACACCAAACTTTGTATGTGTCATTGTAACTTCATTCTGACCACATCACATCAGTTTTGTAACTGCGCCACCTATTGGTCGAAAGTGATAATCCATCAAATCATATTTTTAATTATTGTTTCTATGATTTTTCAGGCATTTTGCCTAAAATCCTCTTTAAATGTCTTTATTGCTCATTGTTGCAGTTGGTCTGACACTTTCAGACATGTTGGCATGTCTTGTCGTCTTATTCTGCTTGGCCCCGGTAATGGCTGCTTGCAGCTATATTTATTCTTCTTCTTCTTCCGCCATGGGAGTCTATGGCAGCCCATAGAACCGATTGCGGGAAAGTTGTTTTGGTTTGACATTCTGATAGAGGACCGTCTCAACATTAAATACACCAATTTTGGTGTTTCTAAGTCATTCCCTCTAGCGCCACCACCTGTCCAAAGTTTCACTTTTATTTTGCTAATAACTTTTGAACCGTAAGGCCAATCAGCGAAATTCTTTTTTCCTCTGATTCCTGAGCTCATGGCGATTCGATTGCACCCTATGACGTCATTTGCCGTCATAAAAATATGGCCGCCATCTTGAATTTTCAAAAAAAGCTACTTTTTCGAACTCGTCCTAGACGGTTTGTCCGATTTGCACGAAAATTGAACCAGATCATCTTCAGGTAGTGCTGACAAAAAGTTATGGAATTCAAATGGATTCGTCAAACCGTTTTCGATAAACGCACAAATACATTTTACGTAGCGCTAGCAAAAACAGTCGTAAGGCCGTATCTCCGCAACGGTTTATCGTATTCAGACCAAACTTGGTACTTGTACTCACAAGCATGACCTGAGGCTACATGCTGTGTTTCGGCGCAGCGCCACCTACTGGTCCGGAGATATGAAAAATGGCTATTTTTGCTTATAACTTCTGAACAGTTTGTCCAAAAATCATACAATTGGTCTCGTTAGATTCAGGGCAACATGCCGAGTCGACTGATATCCAATTTGACCATATCGGTCATTTTGGCTGTCGGCCATTTTGAATTTTGTGCTAAAATTCTGTATTTTATGAACGCATGAACGGATTGTTACGAAACGTGGTATGGGTCATCAGCACAATGCCCTGAATGAGCCTGAGAAGTTTCGAAACAGCGCCACCTAGTGGTGAATTTTTTTTTTCAAATGCTTATAACTTTGGGTGTGGTCGACGTATTTTCACGAAACTCATCTCCTTAGACTCCTGAATCGTTGCCGAGTCCAACGATACCAAACATGCTAGGTTTCGCCTTACGGTTTGTGTAGCGTTGTGATTTAGCGCTTAAAAAACATTAGGCTATATCTTCGAAACCGTTTGTCCGATCGAGACGAAACCACCGTCAGAAGTTTGGAAACATAGGTCGATAGCTATACGCCAATGCCCAAATGCGAAAATATTGATGTTTAGGGGTAGTAATATTCAATCAAAGTCATGTGTCAGTCATTTTTTACGTGTTTTTTCATATAAATGTCTATAACTCCGAAGCAAATTGAGATTTTTGCACCAAAATCGACACATATATGTATGGGCTCACTCTGAGGACACATAAAAAAAATGGTGGGACTGAGCCTCTTGGTGGCGCTATAATAGAACAAAACATGAAATTCCCATTGACTTCAATGCAGTTTTGTGAAATAAAATGCTATACTTAACAAATGCATTGGTGTAATATTACGAAACTCAGAATGTGCCATCAGCACCATCCCCTGAAGGTACCCAAAATATTTAGAGACAGCGTCACCTAGTGGTCAAAAGTTATAATAGCATTTCCAAAACTGCTAATAACTTTTGAATACATCGGCCTATGTAAATACCACTGGTCTTAATAGATTCCTTGGATCAAGCCGAGAACATATATACCAAATTTTCCTTATTTGGTCAAACTTCTTGTCCGCCATCTTGATTTTCATTCAAAACCTACTTTTTCGAACTCCTCCTAGACCGTTTGTCCGATTTTCACCAAAATCGAATCGTATCATCTCCAGACTGTGCCGACTAAAAGTTATGGATTTCGTGTCGATAGACGAAACCGTTTTCGTATAGCGCAGCAGCAAAGTTGAGACATGATGCTAATAGCACTAATTAAGGCTTTATCTCTGCAATGCCTTGAAATATTGACACCAAACTTTGTATGTGTCATTGTAACTTCATTCTGACCACATCACATCAGTTTTGTAACTGCGCCACCTATTGGTCGAAAGTGATAATCCATCAAATCATATTTTTAATTATTGTTTCTATGATTTTTCAGGCATTTTGCCTAAAATCCTCTTTAAATGTCTTTATTGCTCATTGTTGCAGTTGGTCTGACACTTTCAGACATGTTGGCATGTCTTGTCGTCTTATTCTGCTTGGCCCCGGTAATGGCTGCTTGCAGCTATATTTAGGGGCCAAGCACCGAAGGTGCGGAGGCACCTATTGTTTTCGTTCGCGTTCTTATTATTATTATTATTATTATTATTCTTCCTTCTTCCGACTGGGAGTCTATGGCAGCCCATAGAACCGATCGCGGGAAAGTTGTAATGGTTTGACATTCTAATAGAGGACAGTCCCAACATTAAATACACCAATTTTGGTGTGTCTAAGTCATTCCCTCTAGCGCCACCAACTGTCCAAAGTTTCACTCATGTTTATGCTAATAATTTTTGAACCACAAGGGCTAGAAACAAAATTCTTTTTTTCTCAGATTCCTGAGCTCATGGCGATTCGAGGGCACCATATGACGTCATTTTCCGTCATAATAATTTTTCCGCCATTTCGAATTTTCCGAAAAAGCTACTTTTTCGAACTCCTCCTAGGCCGTTTCTCCAATTTCCACGAAAATTGAATCAGATCATCTTCAGACCATGCTGACAAAAAGTTATGGAATTCGTGTTGATTCGTCAAACCGTTCTCGAATACCGCGCAAACAAATTTTATGTAGCACTTGCAAAAATAGACACAAGCCAGTATCTCCTCAACACTTTATCATATTCAGACCAAACTTGGTACATGTCATCACAAGCATGACCTGAGGCTACATGCTGCGTTTCGGCGCAGCGCCACCTACTGGTCCGGAGATATGAAAAATGGCTGTTTTTGCTTATAACTTCTGAATGGTTTGTCCAAAAATCATAAAAGTGGTCTCGTTAGATTCAGGGCAGCATGCTGAGTCGACTGATATCCAATTTTCCCCGATCAGCCATTTTGGCTGTCGGCCATTTTGAATTATGTGCTAAAATGCTGTATTTTAGGAATGCATGAACGTATCGTTACAAAACTCGGTATGGGTCATCAGTACAAGGCCCTGAAGGTACTCAAAAGATTACGAGACAGCGCCACCTTTTGGTCAAAAGTTATAATTAAATTCCCAAAAATGCTAATAACTGTTTACTACGTACGCTTACGCTTGTGGGAATGTTATGAAATTTGGCACACTGACAGAGGAGAGTCTGATCTATCAGCATAGCAAATTTGGAGTCTCCAACTCATTCCCTCTAGCGCCACCAACTGTCCAAAGTTGCACTCATGTTTATGCTAATAACTTTTGAACCACAAGGGTTAGAAACAAAATTCTTTTTTCCTCTTATTCCTTAGCTCAAGACGATTCGATTGCATCCTATGACGTCATTTTCCGTCATGGAAAGTTTTCCGCCATTTTGAATTTTCCGAAAAACCTACTTTTTCGAACTCCTCCTAGACCGTTGCTCCGATTTTCACCAAAATCGAATCGTATCATCTCCAGACTGTGCTGACTAAAAGTTATGGATTTCGTGTCAATAGACGAAACCGTTTTCGTATAGTGCAGCAGCAAATTTGAGGCATGATGCCAAAAGCACTATTCAGGCTTTATCTCTGCAATGCCTTGACATATTGACACCAAACTTTGTATGTGTCATTGTCACTTCACTCTGACCACATTACATCAGTTTTGTAACTGCGCCACCTATTGGTCGAAAGTGATAATCCATTAAATCATATTTTGAATGACAATTTATGTGATTTTTCAGCCATTTCACCTAAAATCCTCTTTAAATGTATTTAATTGCTCATTGTTGCAGTTGGTCTGACACCTTCAGCCATGTTGGCATATCCTGTCATCTGCTTGCGCTTGGCCCCGATAATTGCTGCTTGCAGCTATATTTATTATTATTCTTCTTCCGACTGGGCGTCTATGGCAGCCCATAGAACCGATTGCGGGAAAGTTGTTTTGGTTTGACATTCTGATAGAGGACAGTCCCAACATTAAATACACCAATTTTTGTGTTTCTAAGTCATTCCCTCTAGCGCCACCACCTGTCCAAAGTTTCACTTTTATTTTGCTAATAACTTTTGAACCGTAAGGCCAATCAACAAAATTCTTTTTTCCTCTTATTTCTGAGCTCATGCCGATTCGATTGCACCCTATGACGTCATTTTACGTCATATAAATATGGCCGCCATCTTGAATTTTCTGAAAAAGCTACTTTTTCGAACTCGTCCTAGACGGTTTGTCCGATTTGCACGAAAATTGAACCAGATCATCTTCAGGCAGTGTTGACCAAAAGTTATGGAATTCAAATTGATTCGTCAAACCATTTTCGATAAACGCACGAATACATTTTACGTAGCGCTAGCAAAAACAGTCGTAAGGCTGTATCTCCGCAAAGGTTTATCGTATTCAGACCAAACTTGGTACATGTACTCACAAGCATGACCTGAGGCTACATGCTGCGTTTCGGCGCAGTGCCACCTACTGGTCCGGAGATATGAAAAATGGCTATTTTTGCTTATAACTTCTGAACAGTTTGTCCAAAAATCATAAAATTGGTATCGTTAGATTCAGGGCAATATGCCGATTCGTATGATATCCAGTTTTACCATATCGGCCCTTTTGACTGTCGGCCATTTTGAATTTTGTGCTAAAATGCTGTATTTTAAGAACGCATGAACGAATTGTTACAAAACTTGGTATGGGTCATCAGCACGTTGTCCTGAAGGAGCGTGAGAAGTTTCGAAACAGCGCCACCTAGTGGTGAAATTATTTTTTCAAATGCTTATAACTTTGGGTGTGGTCAACTTATTTTCACGAGACTCATCTAATTAGACTCCTGAAACCTTGCCGAGTCCTACGATACCAAACATGCTAGGTTTTGCCTTACGGTTTGTGTAGCGTTGTGATTTAGCGCTTAAAAAACATTTGGCTATATCTTCGAAACCGCTAGTCCGATCGAGACGAAACCACCATCAGAAGTTTGGAAACATAGGTCGATAGCTATACGCCAATGCCCAAATGCGAAAATATTGATGTTTAGGGGTAGTAAATTCCAAACAAAGTCATGTGTCAGTCATTTTTTACGTGTTTTTTCATATAAATGCCTATAACTCTGAAGCAAATTGAGATTTTTTCACCAAAACTGACACACATATGTATGGGCTCACTCTGAGGACACGTAAAAAAAATTGTGAGACTGAGCCTCTTGGTGGCGCTATAATAGAACAAAACATGAAATTCCCATTGACTTCAATACAGTTTTGTGAAATAAAATGCTATTTTCATTAAAAACCTACTTTTTCGAACTCCTCCTACACCGTTTGTCCGATTTTCACCAAAATCGAATCATATCATCTCCAGACCGTGCCGACTGAAAGTTATGGATTTCGTGTCGATTGACGAAACCGTTTTCGTATAGCGCAGCAGCAAATTTGAGGCATGATGCTAAAAGCATTATTCAGGCTTTATGTCTGCAATGCCTTGACATATTGACACCAAACTTTGCATGTGTCATTGTCACTTCACTCTGACCACATCACATCAGTTTTGTAACTGCACCACCTATTGGTCGAAAGTGATAATCCATTACATCATATTTTTAATTATTGTTTCTATGATTTTTCAGCCATTTTGCCTAAAATCCTCTTTAACCCTCTGGGGTCTGAGGGGTTTTTGGGGTCCTTGAGATGTTCTGACATGCCCTGACATTTGTGCTTTTTTCAGTTGCTTATAAACATATTAATGGCAAAGGTGTAAATTCACTCTATTTAGCACAAACAGGGCTACCATAATATGTGAACAACTTGCATGTACATGTTTGTATTTTTGATAGAATAATGTTTATGCATGGTTTTTTAAAAAACAAAAAACTAAAGTTTCTGAAATAAGGCCATAAAACACATTCTAAATATATGTAAATAAGACTTTTGACTAATGGATGTCGTTGCCTAGAATTTTTTCTTCAAAAATATGTGAAAATCATCCTGCCTAATCATTCACATAACACAATACATTGATTTAAATCTTGTAAAACACTTTTTGTTTGGAAAGGCCATATGCGGGTGGGCGTGATTCACACCTGAGTCAATGGGGCCCGCATAATGAGGCTGCATACGTAATGAGCCTTTCATTCAGGTGTGTGACTGAGCCACAAGAATGCAAGGACAATATATAACTGGTTTGTTGTTTTTTCCACAAATTTTGCTTGCAAATTGTACAATATCCAAGGTAAACATTTCTAGTAATTGTGCAGTTAATTGTTCTCATACTGTATTTTCAGATTTGGAATATATTCTCTTCCCAAATGTGTCACTAATAAAGCATAATAAAATTATTTAAAGATAAGGCTTATAATGACCTTTTAAGATTTTGTTTACATCTATCCTTATATATATATATATATATATATATTTTTTTTTTTTTTTTTTTTTTTTTAAGGTTATACAATTACAACAACATTTAAAATTGTAACAATATTTCCAGTGTAATCTTTCTTTGTATTCGCGATTCATATTAAAACAGTATTTTTGCCAGCTGTAGTAGCTCCACAACAGCACGCATCTTTGCGTTCATTCATCATAGTAACGCGATTCATATTAAAACAGTATTTTTGCCAGCTGTAGGCTAGTAGCTCCACAACAGCACGCATCTTTGCGTTCATTCATTCATAGTAACGCGATTCATATTAAAACAGTATTTTTGCCAGCTGTAGTAGCTCCACAACAGCACGCATCTGTGCGTTCATTCATTCATAGTAACGCGATTCATATTAAAACAGTATTTTTGCCAGCTGTAGTAGCTCCACAACAGCACGCATCTTTGCGTTCATTCATTCCGATTAGAACAAAGCAAACAGAACTGACCTAATTCCTCAGCGGGATCCGTTTGCTCCTCGAAATGATACTTCCAGAACTTCTGAGGTAAATTTTTGCAGGATTATTATCAAGATAGTATTATTCCTCACAGCATCCTAAAGTACATAAGTCTGAAATTGAACTCGCGGTGTGTGTTATCCAGCTGATGGGCGTTTTACAGGTTTGTTTGGATCGGCTCACATTTGCGTTTGAATAGCGCGTGCTCTCCGTGGGCGGAGCACATTAAAACTTAATTAGCTGAGATGAGAACGACTGACACCTCTCTCTTTGCATACATATTACATAAACTGTGAATATTTGTTTTTTATAAAAATTACTTCGTTTAAAAGAAGATAATTCAACCTTCATGCCTGTATGTCTGAATGGCTGTTTGACTGAGTATTCGCTGAGTTTTGGTTCATTTTCGGACGCGTTTCAGAATGGACTACACTGACAGAGAGGAGGCAGAACTCGCTTCGTGTTTATTTTTCTTTATTTGGCAAAAAGCACAACACTTTGTTTTTATTGTGAGTATACACAAAAATAATACACATTTAACAGAATCGATTGATGTATGAAACTTGTTTTGTAAAATCAAAGTCAAAAGAGTATTTTGGGTCTCAATTCAACTCATAAGGAAAAAAGCGAGCAGATCACGCCGGCGTGATCTCCGACCTCTGAGGGTTAAATGTCTTTAATTGCTCATTGTTGCAGTTGGTCTGACACTTTCAAACATGTCGAAATGTCTTGTCGTCTTATTCTGCTTGGCCCCGGTAATTGCTGCTTGCAGCTATATTTAGGGGCCAAGCACCGAAGGTGCGGAGGCACCTATTGTATCTGTTCCGTTTCTTATTAGGGGCCAAGCACCGAAGGTGCGGAGGCACCTATTGTTTCTGTTCGCGTTCTTATTATTATTATTAGGGGCCAAGCACCGAAGGTGCGGAGGCACCTATTGTATCTGTTCCGTTTCTTATTATTATTATTATTATTATTATTCTTCCGCCATGGGAGTCTATGGCAGCCCATAGAACCGATTGCGGGAAAGTTGTTTTGGTTTGACATTCTGATAGAGGACCGTCTCAACATTAAATACACCAATTTTGGTGTTTCTAAGTCATTCCCTCTAGCGCCACCACCTGTCCAAAGTTTCACTTTTATTTTGCTAATAACTTTTGAACCGTAAGGCCAATCAGCGAAATTCTTTTTTCCTCTGATTCCTGAGCTCATGGCGATTCGATTGCACCCTATGACGTCATTTGCCGTCATAAAAATATGGCCGCCATCTTGAATTTTCAAAAAAAGCTACTTTTTCGAACTCGTCCTAGACGGTTTGTCCGATTTGCACGAAAATTGAACCAGATCATCTTCAGGTAGTGCTGACAAAAAGTTATGGAATTCAAATGGATTCGTCAAACCGTTTTCGATAAACGCACAAATACATTTTACGTAGCGCTAGCAAAAACAGTCGTAAGGCCGTATCTCCGCAACGGTTTATCGTATTCAGACCAAACTTGGTACTTGTACTCACAAGCATGACCTGAGGCTACATGCTGTGTTTCGGCGCAGCGCCACCTACTGGTCCGGAGATATGAAAAATGGCTATTTTTGCTTATAACTTCTGAACAGTTTGTCCAAAAATCATACAATTGGTCTCGTTAGATTCAGGGCAACATGCCGAGTCGACTGATATCCAATTTGACCATATCGGTCATTTTGGCTGTCGGCCATTTTGAATTTTGTGCTAAAATGCTGTATTTTAACAACGCATGAACGGATTGTTACAAATCTTGGTATGGGTCATCAGCACGATGTCTTGAAGAAGTGTGAGAAGTTTCGAAACAGCGCCACCTAGTGGTGAATTTTTTTTTTTCAAATGCTTATAACTTTGGGTGTGGTCGACGTATTTTCACGAAACTCATCTCCTTAGACTCCTGAATCGTTGCCGAGTCCAACGATACCAAACATGCTAGGTTTCGCCTTACGGTTTGTGTAGCGTTGTGATTTAGCGCTTAAAAAACATTAGGCTATATCTTCGAAACCATTTGTCCGATCGAGACGAAACCACCGTCAGAAGTTTGGAAACATAGGTCGATAGCTATATGCCAATGCCCAAATGCGAAAATATTGATGTTTAGGGGTAGTAATATTCAATCAAAGTCATGTGTCAGTCATTTTTTACGTGTTTTTTCATATAAATGTCTATAACTCCGAAGCAAATTGAGATTTTTGCACCAAAATCGACACATATATGTATGGGCTCACTCTGAGGACACATAAAAAAAATGGTGGGACTGAGCCTCTTGGTGGCGCTATAATAGAACAAAACATGAAATTCCCATTGACTTCAATGCAGTTTTGTGAAATAAAATGCTATACTTAACAAATGCATTGGTGTAATATTACGAAACTCAGAATGTGCCATCAGCACCATCCCCTGAAGGTACCCAAAATATTTAGAGACAGCGTCACCTAGTGGTCAAAAGTTATAATAGCATTTCCAAAACTGCTAATAACTTTTGAATACATCGGCCTATGTAAATACCACTGGTCTTAATAGATTCCTTGGATCAAGCCGAGAACATATATACCAAATTTTCCTTATTTGGTCAAACTTCTTGTCCGCCATCTTGATTTTCATTCAAAACCTACTTTTTCGAACTCCTCCTAGACCGTTTGTCCGATTTTCACCAAAATCGAATCGTATCATCTCCAGACTGTGCCGACTAAAAGTTATGGATTTCGTGTCGATAGACGAAACCGTTTTCGTATAGCGCAGCAGCAAAGTTGAGACATGATGCTAATAGCACTAATTAAGGCTTTATCTCTGCAATGCCTTGAAATATTGACACCAAACTTTGTATGTGTCATTGTAACTTCATTCTGACCACATCACATCAGTTTTGTAACTGCGCCACCTATTGGTCGAAAGTGATAATCCATCAAATCATATTTTTAATTATTGTTTCTATGATTTTTCAGGCATTTTGCCTAAAATCCTCTTTAAATGTCTTTATTGCTCATTGTTGCAGTTGGTCTGACACTTTCAGACATGTTGGCATGTCTTGTCTTATTCTGCTTGGCCCCGGTAATGGCTGCTTGCAGCTATATTTATTATTATTATTATTCTTCTTCTTCTTCCGCCATGGGAGTCTATGGCAGCCCATAGAACCGATTGCGGGAAAGTTGTTTTGGTTTGACATTCTGATAGAGGACCGTCTCAACATTAAATACACCAATTTTGGTGTTTCTAAGTCATTCCCTCTAGCGCCACCACCTGTCCAAAGTTTCACTTTTATTTTGCTAATAACTTTTGAACCGTAAGGCCAATCAGCGAAATTCTTTTTTCCTCTGATTCCTGAGCTCATGGCGATTCGATTGCATCCTATGACGTCATTTGCCGTCATAAAAATATGGCCGCCATCTTGAATTTTCAAAAAAAGCTACTTTTTCGAACTCGTCCTAGACGGTTTGTCCGATTTGCACGAAAATTGAACCAGATCATCTTCAGGTAGTGCTGACAAAAAGTTATGGAATTCAAATGGATTCGTCAAACCGTTTTCGATAAACGCACAAATACATTTTACGTAGCGCTAGCAAAAACAGTCGTAAGGCCGTATCTCCGCAACGGTTTATCGTATTCAGACCAAACTTGGTACTTGTACTCACAAGCATGACCTGAGGCTACATGCTGTGTTTCGGCGCAGCGCCACCTACTGGTCCGGAGATATGAAAAATGGCTATTTTTGCTTATAACTTCTGAACAGTTTGTCCAAAAATCATACAATTGGTCTCGTTAGATTCAGGGCAACATGCCGAGTCGACTGATATCCAATTTGACCATATCGGTCATTTTGGCTGTCGGCCATTTTGAATTTTGTGCTAAAATGCTGTATTTTAACAACGCATGAACGGATTGTTACAAATCTTGGTATGGGTCATCAGCACGATGTCTTGAAGAAGTGTGAGAAGTTTCGAAACAGCGCCACCTAGTGGTGAATTTTTTTTTTCAAATGCTTATAACTTTGGGTGTGGTCGACGTATTTTCACGAAACTCATCTCCTTAGACTCCTGAATCGTTGCCGAGTCCAACGATACCAAACATGCTAGGTTTCGCCTTACGGTTTGTGTAGCGTTGTGATTTAGCGCTTCAAAAACATTAGGCTATATCTTCGAAACCGTTTGTTCGATCGAGACGAAACCACCGTCAGAAGTTTGGAAACATAGGTCGATAGCTATACGCCAATGCCCAAATGCGAAAATATTGATGTTTAGGGGTACTAATTTCCAATCAAAGTCATGTGTCAGTCATTTTTTTCGTGTTTTTTCATATAAATGTCTATAACTCCGAAGCGAATTGAGATATTTTCACCAAAATTGACACACATATGTATGGGCTCACTCTGAGGACACGTAAAAAAAATTGTGGGACTGAGCCTCTTGGTGGCGCTATAATTGAACAAAATATGAAATTCCCATTGACTTCAATACAGTTTTGTGAAATAAAATGCTATACTAAACAAATGCATTGGTGTAATATTACGAAACTCAGATTGTGTCATCAGCACCATCCCCTGAAGGCAACCAAAATATTTCAAGACAGCGCCACCTAGTGGTCAAAAGTTATAACAAAATTTCCAAAAAGGCTAATAACTTTTGAATAAATCTGGCTATTGAAATGCCACGGGTCTTAATAGATTCCTTGGGTCAAGCCGAGAACATAGATACCAAGTTTTCCTTATTTGGCCAAACTTCCTGTCCGCCATCTTGATTTTCATTCAAAACCTACTTTTTCGAACTCCTCCTAGACCGTTTGTCCGATTTTCACCAAAATCGAATCGTATCATCTCCAGACTGTGCCGACAAAAAGTTATGGATTTCGTGTCGATTGATGAAACCGTTTTCGTATAGCACAGCAGCAAAGTTGAGGCATGATGCCAAAATGACTATTCAGGCTTTATATCTGCAATGCCTCGACATATTGACACACAACTTTGTATGTGTCACTGTCTCCTTACTCTGACCACACCACATCAATTTCTTAACAGCGCCACCTTTTGGTAAAAAGTGACAATCCATTAAATCATATTTTGAATCACTTTTTACATGATTTTTCAGCCATTTCGCCTAAAATCCTCTTTAAATGTCTTTAATTGCTCATTGTTGCAGTTGGTCTGACACTTTCAGACATGTTGGCATGTCTTGTCGTCTTATTCTGCTTGGCCCCGGTAATTGCTGCTTGCAGCTATATTTATTATTATTATTATTATTATTCTTCCGCCATGGGAGTCTATGGCAGCCCATAGAACCGATTGCGGGAAAGTTGTTTTGGTTTGACATTCTGATAGAGGACCGTCTCAACATTAAATACACCAATTTTGGTGTTTCTAAGTCATTCCCTCTAGCGCCACCACCTGTCCAAAGTTTCACTTTTATTTTGCTAATAACTTTTGAACCGTAAGGCCAATCAGCGAAATTCTTTTTTCCTCTGATTCCTGAGCTCATGGCGATTCGATTGCACCCTATGACGTCATTTGCCGTCATAAAAATATGGCCGCCATCTTGAATTTTCAAAAAAAGCTACTTTTTCGAACTCGTCCTAGACGGTTTGTCCGATTTGCACGAAAATTGAACCAGATCATCTTCAGGTAGTGCTGACAAAAAGTTATGGAATTCAAATGGATTCGTCAAACCGTTTTCGATAAACGCACAAATACATTTTACGTAGCGCTAGCAAAAACAGTCGTAAGGCCGTATCTCCGCAACGGTTTATCGTATTCAGACCAAACTTGGTACTTGTACTCACAAGCATGACCTGAGGCTACATGCTGTGTTTCGGCGCAGCGCCACCTACTGGTCCGGAGATATGAAAAATGGCTATTTTTGCTTATAACTTCTGAACAGTTTGTCCAAAAATCATACAATTGGTCTCGTTAGATTCAGGGCAACATGCCGAGTCGACTGATATCCAATTTGACCATATCGGTCATTTTGGCTGTCGGCCATTTTGAATTTTGTGCTAAAATGCTGTATTTTAACAACGCATGAACGGATTGTTACAAATCTTGGTATGGGTCATCAGCACGATGTCTTGAAGAAGTGTGAGAAGTTTCGAAACAGCGCCACCTAGTGGTGAATTTTTTTTTTCAAATGCTTATAACTTTGGGTGTGGTCGACGTATTTTCACGAAACTCATCTCCTTAGACTCCTGAATCGTTGCCGAGTCCAACGATACCAAACATGCTAGGTTTCGCCTTACGGTTTGTGTAGCGTTGTGATTTAGCGCTTAAAAAACATTAGGCTATATCTTCGAAACCGTTTGTCCGATCGAGACGAAACCACCGTCAGAAGTTTGGAAACATAGGTCGATAGCTATACGCCAATGCCCAAATGCGAAAATATTGATGTTTAGGGGTAGTAATATTCAATCAAAGTCATGTGTCAGTCATTTTTTACGTGTTTTTTCATATAAATGTCTATAACTCCGAAGCAAATTGAGATTTTTGCACCAAAATCGACACATATATGTATGGGCTCACTCTGAGGACACATAAAAAAAATGGTGGGACTGAGCCTCTTGGTGGCGCTATAATAGAACAAAACATGAAATTCCCATTGACTTCAATGCAGTTTTGTGAAATAAAATGCTATACTTAACAAATGCATTGGTGTAATATTACGAAACTCAGAATGTGCCATCAGCACCATCCCCTGAAGGTACCCAAAATATTTAGAGACAGCGTCACCTAGTGGTCAAAAGTTATAATAGCATTTCCAAAACTGCTAATAACTTTTGAATACATCGGCCTATGTAAATACCACTGGTCTTAATAGATTCCTTGGATCAAGCCGAGAACATATATACCAAATTTTCCTTATTTGGTCAAACTTCTTGTCCGCCATCTTGATTTTCATTCAAAACCTACTTTTTCGAACTCCTCCTAGACCGTTTGTCCGATTTTCACCAAAATCGAATCGTATCATCTCCAGACTGTGCCGACTAAAAGTTATGGATTTCGTGTCGATAGACGAAACCGTTTTCGTATAGCGCAGCAGCAAAGTTGAGACATGATGCTAATAGCACTAATTAAGGCTTTATCTCTGCAATGCCTTGAAATATTGACACCAAACTTTGTATGTGTCATTGTAACTTCATTCTGACCACATCACATCAGTTTTTTAACTGCGCCACCTATTGGTCGAAAGTGATAATCCATCAAATCATATTTTTAATTATTGTTTCTATGATTTTTCAGGCATTTTGCCTAAAATCCTCTTTAAATGTCTTTATTGCTCATTGTTGCAGTTGGTCTGACACTTTCAGACATGTTGGCATGTCTTGTCGTCTTATTCTGCTTGGCCCCGGTAATGGCTGCTTGCAGCTATATTTAGGGGCCAAGCACCGAAGGTGCGGAGGCACCTATTGTTTCTGTTCGCGTTCTTATTATTAGGGGCCAAGCACCGAAGGTGCGGAGGCACCTATTGTATCTGTTCCGTTTCTTATTATTATTATTATTATTATTATTATTATTATTCTTCCGCCATGGGAGTCTATGGCAGCCCATAGAACCGATTGCGGGAAAGTTGTTTTGGTTTGACATTCTGATAGAGGACCGTCTCAACATTAAATACACCAATTTTGGTGTTTCTAAGTCATTCCCTCTAGCGCCACCACCTGTCCAAAATTTCACTTTTATTTTGCTAATAACTTTTGAACCGTAAGGCCAATCAGCGAAATTCTTTTTTCCTCTGATTCCTGAGCTCATGGCGATTCGATTGCACCCTATGACGTCATTTGCCGTCATAAAAATATGGCCGCCATCTTGAATTTTCAAAAAAAGCTACTTTTTCGAACTCGTCCTAGACGGTTTGTCCGATTTGCACGAAAATTGAACCAGATCATCTTCAGGTAGTGCTGACAAAAAGTTATGGAATTCAAATGGATTCGTCAAACCGTTTTCGATAAACGCACAAATACATTTTACGTAGCGCTAGCAAAAACAGTCGTAAGGCCGTATCTCCGCAACGGTTTATCGTATTCAGACCAAACTTGGTACTTGTACTCACAAGCATGACCTGAGGCTACATGCTGTGTTTCGGCGCAGCGCCACCTACTGGTCCGGAGATATGAAAAATGGCTATTTTTGCTTATAACTTCTGAACAGTTTGTCCAAAAATCATACAATTGGTCTCGTTAGATTCAGGGCAACATGCCGAGTCGACTGATATCCAATTTGACCATATCGGTCATTTTGGCTGTCGGCCATTTTGAATTTTGTGCTAAAATTCTGTATTTTATGAACGCATGAACGGATTGTTACGAAACGTGGTATGGGTCATCAGCACAATGCCCTGAATGAGCCTGAGAAGTTTCGAAACAGCGCCACCTAGTGGTGAATTTTTTTTTTCAAATGCGTATAACTTTGGGTGTGGTCGACTTATTTTCACGAAACTCATCTTTTTAAACTCCTGAATCGTTGCCGAGTCCTACGATACCAAACATGCTAGGTTTTGCCTTACGGTTTGTGTAGCGTTGTGATTTAGCGCTTAAAAAACATTTGGCTATATCTTTGAAACCGCTAGTCCGATCGAGACGAAACCACCGTCAGAAGTTTGGAAACATAGGTCGATAGCTATACACCAATGCCCAAATGCGAAAATATTGATGTTTAGGGGTACTAATTTCCAATCAAAGTCATGTGTCAGTCATTTTTTTCGTGTTTTTTCATATAAATGTCTATAACTCCGAAGCGAATTGAGATATTTTCACCAAAATTGACACACATATGTATGGGCTCACTCTGAGGACACGTAAAAAAAAATTGTGGGACTGAGCCTCTTGGTGGCGCTATAATTGAACAAAATATGAAATTCCCATTGACTTCAATACAGTTTTGTGAAATAAAATGCTATACTAAACAAATGCATTGGTGTAATATTACGAAACTCAGATTGTGTCATCAGCACCATCCCCTGAAGGCAACCAAAATATTTCAAGACAGCGCCACCTAGTGGTCAAAAGTTATAACAAAATTTCCAAAAAGGCTAATAACTTTTGAATAAATCTGGCTATTGAAATGCCACGGGTCTTAATAGATTCCTTGGGTCAAGCCGAGAACATAGATACCAAGTTTTCCTTATTTGGCCAAACTTCCTGTCCGCCATCTTGATTTTCATTCAAAACCTACTTTTTCGAACTCCTCCTAGACCGTTTGTCCGATTTTCACCAAAATCGAATCGTATCATCTCCAGACTGTGCCGACAAAAAGTTATGGATTTCGTGTCGATTGATGAAACCGTTTTCGTATAGCACAGCAGCAAAGTTGAGACATGATGCTAATAGCACTAATTAAGGCTTTATCTCTGCAATGCCTTGAAATATTGACACCAAACTTTGTATGTGTCATTGTAACTTCACTCTGACCACATCACATCAGTTTTGTAACTGCGCCACCTATTGGTCGAAAGTGATAATCCATCAAATCATATTTTTAATTATTGTTTCTATGATTTTTCAGGCATTTTGCCTAAAATCCTCTTTAAATGTCTTTATTGCTCATTGTTGCAGTTGGTCTGACACTTTCAGACATGTTGGCATGTCTTGTCGTCTTATTCTGCTTGGCCCCGGTAATGGCTGCTTGCAGCTATATTTATTATTATTATTATTATTATTCTTCTTCTTCTTCCGCCATGGGAGTCTATGGCAGCCCATAGAACCGATTGCGGGAAAGTTGTTTTGGTTTGACATTCTGATAGAGGACAGTCCCAACATTAAATACACCAATTTTTGTGTTTCTAAGTCATTCCCTCTAGCGCCACCACCTGTCCAAAGTTTCACTTTTATTTTGCTAATAACTTTTGAACCGTAAGGCCAATCAACAAAATTCTTTTTTCCTCTTATTTCTGAGCTCATGCCGATTCGATTGCACCCTATGATGTCATTTTCCGTCATATAAATATGGCCGCCATTTTTAATTTTCTGAAAAAGCTACTTTTTCGAACTCGTCCTAGACGGTTTGTCCGATTTGCACGAAAATTGAACCAGATCATCTTCAGGCAGTGCTGACCAAAAGTTATGGAATTCAAATTGATTCGTCAAACCGTTTTCAATAAACGCACGAACAAATTTTACGTAGCGCCTGCAAAAACAGTCGTAAGGCTGTATCTCTGCAACGGTTTATCGTATTCAGACCAAACTTGGTACATGTCATCACAAGCATGACCTGAGGCTACATGCTGCGTTTCGGCGCAGCGCCACCTACTGGTCCGGAGATATGAAAAATGGCTATTTTTGCTTATAACTTCTGAACAGTTTGTCCAAAAATCATAAAATTGGTCTCGTTAGATTCAGGGCGACATGCCGAGTCGACTGATATCCAATTTTACCATATCGGCCATTTTGACTGTCGGCCATTTTGAATTATGTGCTAAAATGCTGTATTTTATGAACGCATGAACGGATTGTTACGAAACTTGGCATGGGTCATCAGCACGATGTCCTGAAGGAGTGTGAGAAGTTTCGAAACAGCGCCACCTAGTGGGGAATTTTTTTTTTCAAATGCTTATAACTTTGGGTGCGGTCGACTTATTTTCACGAGACTCATCTAATTAGACTCCTGAAACCTTGCCGAGTCCTACGATACCAAACATGCTAGGTTTCGCCTTACGGTTTGTGTAGCGTTGTGATTTAGCGCTTAAAAAACATTAGGCTATATCTTCGAAACCGCTTGTCCGATCGAGACGAAACCACCGTCAGAAGTTTGGAAACATAGGTCGATAGCTATACACCAATGCCCAAATGCGAAAATATTGATGTTTAGGGGTAGTAAAATTCAAACAAAGTCATGTGTCAGTCATTTTTTACGTGTTTTTTCATATAAATGTTTATAACTCTAAAGCAAATTGAGATATTTTCACCAAAACTGACACACATATGTATGGGCTCACTCTGAGGACACGTAAAAAAAATTGTGGGACTGAGCCGCTTGGTGGCGCTATAATAGAACAAAACATGAAATTCCCATTGACTTCAATACAGTTTTGTGAGATAAAATGCTATTTTCATTCAAAACCTACTTTTTCGAACTCCTCCCACACCGTTTGTCCGATTTTCACCAAAATCGAATCGTATCATCCCCAGACTGTGCCGACTAAAAGTTATGGATTTCGTGTCAATTGACGAAACCGTTTTCGTATAGCGCAGCAGCAAATTTGAGGCATGATGCTAATAGCACTATTCAGGCTTTATCTCTGCAATGCCTTGACATATTGACACCAAACTTTGTATGTGTCATTGTCTCCTCACTCTGACCACATCACATCAGTTTTGTAACTGCGCCACCTATTTGTCGAAAGTGATAATCCATTAAATCATATTTTTAATTACTGTTTCTATGATTTTTCAGCCATTTCGTCTAAAATCCTCTTTAAATGTCTTTAATTGCTCATTGTTGCAGTTGGTCTGACACTTTCAGACATGTCGGCATGTCTTGTCGTCTTATTCTGCTTGGCCCCGGTAATTGCTGCTTGCAGCTATATTTATTATTATTATTCTTCCGCCATGGGAGTCTATGGCAGCCCATAGAACCGATTGCGGGAAAGTTGTTTTGGTTTGACATTCTGATAGAGGACCGTCTCAACATTAAATACACCAATTTTGGTGTTTCTAAGTCATTCCCTCTAGCGCCACCACCTGTCCAAAATTTCACTTTTATTTTGCTAATAACTTTTGAACCGTAAGGCCAATCAGCGAAATTCTTTTTCCCTCTGATTCCTGAGCTCATGGCGATTCGATTGCACCCTATGTCGTCATTTGCCATCATAAAAATATGGCCGCCATCTTGAATTTTCAAAAAAAGCTACTTTTTCGAACTCGTCCTAGACGGTTTGTCCGATTTGCACGAAAATTGAACCAGATCATCTTCAGGTAGTGTTGACAAAAAGTTATGGAATTCAAATGGATTCGTCAAACCGTTTTCGATAAACGCACAAATACATTTTAAGTAGCGCTAGCAAAAACAGTCGTAAGGCCGTATCTCCGCAACGGTTTATCGTATTCAGACCAAACTTGGTACTTGTACTCACAAGCATGACCTGAGGCTACATGCTGTGTTTCGGCGCAGCGCCACCTACTGGTCCGGAGATATGAAAAATGGCTATTTTTGCTTATAACTTCTGAACAGTTTGTCCAAAAATCATACAATTGGTCTCGTTAGATTCAGGGCAACATGCCGAGTCGACTGATATCCAATTTGACCATATCGGTCATTTTGGCTGTCGGCCATTTTGAATTTTGTGCTAAAATGCTGTATTTTAACAACGCATGAACGGATTGTTACAAATCTTGGTATGGGTCATCAGCACGATGTCTTGAAGAAGTGTGAGAAGTTTCGAAACAGCGCCACCTAGTGGTGAATTTTTTTTTTCAAATGCTTATAACTTTGGGTGTGGTCGACGTATTTTCACGAAACTCATCTCCTTAGACTCCTGAATCGTTGCCGAGTCCAACGATACCAAACATGCTAGGTTTCGCCTTACGGTTTGTGTAGCGTTGTGATTTAGCGCTTAAAAAACATTAGGCTATATCTTCGAAACCGTTTGTCCGATCGAGACGAAACCACCGTCAGAAGTTTGGAAACATAGGTCGATAGCTATACGCCAATGCCCAAATGCGAAAATATTGATGTTTAGGGGTAGTAATATTCAATCAAAGTCATGTGTCAGTCATTTTTTACGTGTTTTTTCATATAAATGTCTATAACTTCGAAGCAAATTGAGATTTTTGCACCAAAATCGACACATATATGTATGGGCTCACTCTGAGGACACATAAAAAAAATGGTGGGACTGAGCCTCTTGGTGGCGCTATAATAGAACAAAACATGAAATTCCCATTGACTTCAATGCAGTTTTGTGAAATAAAATGCTATACTTAACAAATGCATTGGTGTAATATTACGAAACTCAGAATGTGCCATCAGCACCATCCCCTGAAGGTACCCAAAATATTTAGAGACAGCGTCACCTAGTGGTCAAAAGTTATAATAGCATTTCCAAAACTGCTAATAACTTTTGAATACATCGGCCTATGTAAATACCACTGGTCTTAATAGATTCCTTGGATCAAGCCGAGAACATATATACCAAATTTTCCTTATTTGGTCAAACTTCTTGTCCGCCATCTTGATTTTCATTCAAAACCTACTTTTTCGAACTCCTCCTAGACCGTTTGTCCGATTTTCACCAAAATCGAATCGTATCATCTCCAGACTGTGCCGACTAAAAGTTATGGATTTCGTGTCGATAGACGAAACCGTTTTCGTATAGCGCAGCAGCAAAGTTGAGACATGATGCTAATAGCACTAATTAAGGCTTTATCTCTGCAATGCCTTGAAATATTGACACCAAACTTTGTATGTGTCATTGTAACTTCATTCTGACCACATCACATCAGTTTTGTAACTGCGCCACCTATTGGTCGAAAGTGATAATCCATCAAATCATATTTTTAATTATTGTTTCTATGATTTTTCAGGCATTTTGCCTAAAATCCTCTTTAAATGTCTTTATTGCTCATTGTTGCAGTTGGTCTGACACTTTCAGACATGTTGGCATGTCTTGTCGTCTTATTCTGCTTGGCCCCGGTAATGGCTGCTTGCAGCTATATTTATTAGGGGCCAAGCACCGAAGGTGCGGAGGCACCTATTGTTTCTGTTCGCGTTCTTATTATTATTATTAGGGGCCAAGCACCGAAGGTGCGGAGGCACCTATTGTATCTGTTCCGTTTCTTATTAGGGGCCAAGCACCGAAGGTGCGGAGGCACCTATTGTATCCGTTCGCGTTCTTATTATTATTCTTCTTCTTCTTCTTCTTCTTCTTCCGCTCTTGGAGTCTATGGCAGCCCATAGAACCGATTGCGGGAAAGTTGTTTTGGTTTGACATTCTGATAGAGCACAGTCCCAACATTAAATACACCAATTTTGGTGTTTCTAAGTCATTCCCTCTAGCGCCACCACCTGTCCAAAGTTTCACTTTTATTTTGCTAATAACTTTTGAACCGTAAGGCCAATCAACAAAATTATTTTTTCCTCTGATTCCTGAGCTCATGCCGATTCGATTGCATCCTATGACTTCATTTTTTGTAATAAAAATATGGCCGCCATTTTGATTCATTCGAAAAACCTACTTTTTCGAACTCGTCCTAGACGGTTTGTCCGATTTGCACGAAAATTTAACCAGATCATCTTCAGGCAGTGCTGACCAAAAGTTATGGAATTCAAATTGATTCGTCAAACCGTTTTCAATAAACGCACGAACAAATTTTACGTAGCGCCTGCAAAAACAGTCGTAAGGCTGTATCTCCGCAACGGTTTATCGTATTCAGACCAAACTTGGTACATGTCATCACAAGCATGACCTGAGGCTACATGCTGCGTTTCGGCGCAGCGCCACCTACTGGTCCGGAGATATGAAAAATGGCTATTTTTGCTTATAACTTCTGAACAGTTTGTCCAAAAATCATAAAATTGGTCTCGTTAGATTCAGGGCGACATGCCGAGTCGACTGATATCCAATTTTACCATATCGGCCATTTTGACTGTCGGCCATTTTGAATTATGTGCTAAAATGCTGTATTTTATGAACGCATGAACGGATTGTTACGAAACTTGGCATGGGTCATCAGCACGATGTCCTGAAGGAGTGTGAGAAGTTTCGAAACAGCGCCACCTAGTGGGGAATTTTTTTTTTCAAATGCTTATAACTTTGGGTGCGGTCGACTTATTTTCACGAGACTCATCTAATTAGACTCCTGAAACCTTGCCGAGTCCTACGATACCAAACATGCTAGGTTTCGCCTTACGGTTTGTGTAGCGTTGTGATTTAGCGCTTAAAAAACATTAGGCTATATCTTCGAAACCGCTTGTCCGATCGAGACGAAACCACCGTCAGAAGTTTGGAAACATAGGTCGATAGCTATACGCCAATGCCCAAATGCGAAAATATTGATGTTTAGGGGTAGTAAAATTCAAACAAAGTCATGTGTCAGTCATTTTTTTCGTGTTTTTTCATATAAATGTTTATAACTCTAAAGCAAATTGAGATATTTTCACCAAAACTGACACACATATGTATGGGCTCACTCTGAGGACACGTAAAAAAAATTGTGGGACTGAGCCTCTTGGTGGCGCTATAATAGAACAAAACATGAAATTCCCATTGACTTCAATACAGTTTTGTGAGATAAAATGCTATTTTCATTCAAAACCTACTTTTTCGAACTCCTCCCACACCGTTTGTCCGATTTTCACCAAAATCGAATCGTATCATCCCCAGACTGTGCCGACTAAAAGTTATGGATTTCGTGTCAATTGACGAAACCGTTTTCGTATAGCGCAGCAGCAAATTTGAGGCATGATGCTAATAGCACTATTCAGGCTTTATCTCTGCAATGCCTTGACATATTGACACCAAACTTTGTATGTGTCATTGTCTCCTCACTCTGACCACATCACATCAGTTTTGTAACTGCGCCACCTATTTGTCGAAAGTGATAATCCATTAAATCATATTTTTAATTACTGTTTCTATGATTTTTCAGCCATTTCGTCTAAAATCCTCTTTAAATGTCTTTAATTGCTCATTGTTGCAGTTGGTCTGACACTTTCAGACATGTCGGCATGTCTTGTCGTCTTATTCTGCTTGGCCCCGGTAATTGCTGCTTGCAGCTATATTTATTATTATTATTATTATTATTCTTCCGCCATGGGAGTCTATGGCAGCCCATAGAACCGATTGCGGGAAAGTTGTTTTGGTTTGACATTCTGATAGAGGACCGTCTCAACATTAAATACACCAATTTTGGTGTTTCTAAGTCATTCCCTCTAGCGCCACCACCTGTCCAAAGTTTCACTTTTATTTTGCTAATAACTTTTGAACCGTAAGGCCAATCAGCGAAATTCTTTTTTCCTCTGATTCCTGAGCTCATGGCGATTCGATTGCACCCTATGAGGTCATTTGACGTCATAAAAATATGGCCGCCATCTTGAATTTTCAAAAAAAGCTACTTTTTCGAACTCGTCCTAGACGGTTTGTCCGATTTGCACGAAAATTGAACCAGATCATCTTCAGGTAGTGCTGACAAAAAGTTATGGAATTCAAATGGATTCGTCAAACCGTTTTCAATAAACGCACAAATACATTTTACGTAGCGCTAGCAAAAACAGTCGTAAGGCCGTATCTCCGCAACGGTTTATCGTATTCAGACCAAACTTGGTACTTGTACTCACAAGCATGACCTGAGGCTACATGCTGTGTTTCGGCGCAGCGTCACCTACTGGTCCGGAGTTATGAAAATTGGCTATTTTTGCTTATAACTTCTGAACAGTTTGTCCAAAAATCATACAATTCGTCTCGTTAGATTCAGGGCAACATGCCGAGTCGACTGATATCCAATTTGACCATATCGGTCATTTTGGCTGTCGGCCATTTTGAATTTTGTGCTAAAATTCTGTATTTTATGAACGCATGAACAGATTGTTACGAAACGTGGTATGGGTCATCAGCACAATGCCCTGAATGAGCCTGAGAAGTTTCGAAACAGCGCCACCTAGTGGTGAATTTTTTTTTTCAAATGCTTATAACTTTGGGTGTGGTCGACTTATTTTCACGAAACTCATCTTTTTAGACTCCTGAATCGTTGCCGAGTCCTACGATACCAAACATGCTAGGTTTTGCCTTACGGTTTGTGTAGCGTTGTGATTTAGCGCTTAAAAAACATTTGGCTATATCTTTGAAACCGCTAGTCCGATCGAGACGAAACCACCGTCAGAAGTTTGGAAACATAGGTCGATAGCTATATGCCAATGCCCAAATGCGAAAATATTGATGTTTAGGGGTACTAATTTCCAATCAAAGTCATGTGTCAGTCATTTTTTCGTGTTTTTTCATATAAATGTCTATAACTCCGAAGCGAATTGAGATATTTTCACCAAAATTGACACACATATGTATGGGCTCACTCTGAGGACACGTAAAAAAAATTGTGGGACTGAGCCTCTTGGTGGCGCTATAATTGAACAAAATATGAAATTCCCATTGACTTCAATACAGTTTTGTGAAATAAAATGCTATACTAAACAAATGCATTGGTGTAATATTACGAAACTCAGATTGTGTCATCAGCACCATCCCCTGAAGGCAACCAAAATATTTTAAGACAGCGCCACCTAGTGGTCAAAAGTTATAACAAAATTTCCAAAAAGGCTAATAACTTTTGAATAAATCTGGCTATTGAAATGCCACGGGTCTTAATAGATTCCTTGGGTCAAGCCGAGAACATAGATACCAAGTTTTCCTTATTTGGCCAAACTTCCTGTCCGCCATCTTGATTTTCATTCAAAACCTACTTTTTCGAACTCCTCCTAGACCGTTTGTCCGATTTTCACCAAAATCGAATCGTATCATCTCCAGACTGTGCCGGCAAAAAGTTATGGATTTCGTGTCGATTGATGAAACCGTTTTCGTATAGCACAGCAGCAAAGTTGAGGCATGATGCCAAAATGACTATTCAGGCTTTATATCTGCAATGCCTCGACATATTGACACAAAACTTTGTATGTGTCACTGTCTCCTTACTCTGACCACACCACATCAATTTCGTAACAGCGCCACCTTTTGGTCAAAAGTGACAATCCATTAAATCATATTTTGAATCACTTTTTACATGATTTTTCAGCCATTTCGCCTAAAATCCTCTTTAAATGTCTTTAATTGCTCATTGTTGCAGTTGGTCTGACACTTTCAGACATTATTTTCACGAGACTCATCTAATTAGACTCCTGAAACCTTGCCGAGTCCTACGATACCAAACATGCTAGGTTTCGCCTTACGGTTTGTGTAGCGTTGTGATTTAGCGCTTAAAAAACATTAGGCTATATCTTCGAAACCGCTTGTCCGATCGAGACGAAACCACCGTCAGAAGTTTGGAAACATAGGTCGATAACTAAATGCCAATGCCCAAATGCGAAAATATTGATGTTTAGGGGTAGTAAAATTCAAACAAAGTCATGTGTCAGTCATTTTTTACGTGTTTTTTCATATAAATGTTTATAACTCTAAAGCAAATTGAGATATTTTCACCAAAACTGACACACATATGTATGGGCTCACTCTGAGGACACGTAAAAAAAATTGTGGGACTGAGCCTCTTGGTGGCGCTATAATAGAACAAAACATGAAATTCCCATTGACTTCAATACAGTTTTGTGAGATAAAATGCTATTTTCATTCAAAACCTACTTTTTCGAACTCCTCCCACACCGTTTGTCCGATTTTCACCAAAATCGAATCGTATCATCCCCAGACTGTGCCGACTAAAAGTTATGGATTTCGTGTCAATTGACGAAACCGTTTTCGTATAGCGCAGCAGCAAATTTGAGGCATGATGCTAATAGCACTATTCAGGCTTTATCTCTGCAATGCCTTGACATATTGACACCAAACTTTGTATGTGTCATTGTCTCCTCACTCTGACCACATCACATCAGTTTTGTAACTGCGCCACCTATTTGTCGAAAGTGATAATCCATTAAATCATATTTTTAATTACTGTTTCTATGATTTTTCAGCCATTTCGTCTAAAATCCTCTTTAAATGTCTTTAATTGCTCATTGTTGCAGTTGGTCTGACACTTTCAGACATGTCGGCATGTCTTGTCGTCTTATTCTGCTTGGCCCCGGTAATTGCTGCTTGCAGCTATATTTAGGGGCCAAGCACCGAAGGTGCGGAGGCACCTATTGTATCTGTTCCCGTTCTTATTATTATTCTTCTTTTTCTTCCGACTGGGCGTCTATGGGAGCCCATAGAGCCGATTGCGGGAAAGTTGTTTTGATTTGACATTCTGATAGAGGACAGTGCCAACATTAAATACACCAATTTTAGTGTTTCTAAGTCATTCCCTCTAGCGCCACCACCTGTCCAAAATTTCACTTTTACTTTGCCAATAACATTTGAACCGTAAGGCCAATCAACAAAATATTTTTTCCTCAGATTCCTGAGCTCATGACGATTCGATTGCACCCTATGACGTCATTTTCCGGCATATAAATATGGCCGCCATTTGGAATATTCCGAAAAAGCTACTTTTTCGAACTCGTCCTAGACGGTTTGTCCGATTTGCACGAAAATTGAACCAGATCATCTTCAGGCCGTGCTGACCAAAAGTTATGGAATTCAAGTTGATTCGCTTAACCGTTTTCAATAAACACACAAAAAAATTTTACGTAGCGCTAGGAAAAACAGTCGTAAGGCTGTATCTCCGCAACGGTTTATCGTATTCAGACCAAACTTGGTACATGTACTCACAAGCATGACCTGAGGCAACATGCTGCGTTTCGGCGCAGCTCCACCTACTGGTCCGGAGATATGAAAAATGGCTATTTTTGCTTATAACTTCTGAACAGTTTGTCCAAAAATCATAAAATTGGTCTCGTTAGATTCAGGGCGATATGCCGAGTCGACTGATATCCAATTTTACCATATCGGCCATTTTGACTGTCGGCCATTTTGAGTTTTGTGCTAAAATGCTGTATTTTAAGAACGCATGAACGGATTGTTACGAAACTTGGTATGGGTCATCAGCACGATGTCCTGAAGGAGCGTGAGAAGTTTCGAAACAGCGCCACCTAGTGGTGAATTTTTTTTTTCAAACGCTTATAACTTTGGGTGTGGTCGACTTATTTTCACGAATCTCATCTTTTTAGACTCCTGAATCGTTGCCGAGTCCTACGATACCAAACATGCTAGGTTTCGCCTTACGGTTTGTGTAGCGTTGTGATTTAGCGCTTAAAAAACATTTGGCTATATCTTTGAAACCGCTAGTCCGATCGAGATGAAACCACCGTCAGAAGTTTGGAAACATAGGTCGATAGCTATATGCCAATGCCCAAATGCGAAAATATTGATGTTTAGGGGTACTAATTTCCAATCAAAGTCATGTGTCAGTCATTTTTTTCGTGTTTTTTCATATAAATGTCTATAACTCCGAAGCGAATTGAGATATTTTCACCAAAATTGACACACATATGTATGGGCTCACTCTGAGGACACGTAAAAAAAATTGTGGGACTGAGCCTCTTGGTGGCGCTATAATTGAACAAAATATGAAATTCCCATTGACTTCAATACAGTTTTGTGAAATAAAATGCTATACTAAACAAATGCATTGGTGTAATATTACGAAACTCAGATTGTGTCATCGGCACCATCCCCTGAAGGTATTCAAAATATTTCAAGACAGCGCCACCTAGTGGTCAAAAGTTATAACAAAATTTCCAAAAAGGCTAATAACTTTTGAATAAATCTGGCTATTGAAATGCCACGGGTCTTAATAGAGTCCTTGGGTCAAGCTGAGAACATAGATACCAAGTTTTCCTTATTTGGCCAAACTTCCTGTCCGCCATCTTGATTTTCAGTCAAAACCTACTTTTTCGAACTCCTCCTAGACCGTTTGTCCGATTTTCACCAAAATCGAATCGTATCATCTCCAGACTGTGCCGACAAAAAGTTATGGATTTCGTGTCGATTGATGAAACCGTTTTCGTATAGCACAGCAGCAAAGTTGAGGCATGATGCCAAAATGACTATTCAGGCTTTATATCTGCAATGCCTCGACATATTGACACAAAACTTTGTACGTGTCACTGTCTCCTTACTCTGACCACACCACATCAATTTCTTAACAGCGCCACCTTTTGGTCAAAAGTGACAATCCATTAAATCATATTTTGAATCACTTTTTACATGATTTTTCAGCCATTTCGCCTAAAATCCTCTTTAAATGTCTTTAATTGCTCATTATTGCAGTTGGTCTGACACTTTCAGACATGTTGGCATGTCTTGTCGTCTTATTCTGCTTGGCCCCGGTAATTGCTGCTTGTTATTATTCTTCTTCTTCTTCTTCTTCTTCTTCCGCTCTTGGAGTCTATGGCAGCCCATAGAACCGATTGCGGGAAAGTTGTTTTGGTTTGACATTCTGATAGAGCACAGTCCCAACATTAAATACACCAATTTTGGTGTTTCTAAGTCATTCCCTCTAGCGCCACCACCTGTCCAAAGTTTCACTTTTATTTTGCTAATAACTTTTGAACCGTAAGGCCAATCAACAAAATTATTTTTTCCTCTGATTCCTGAGCTCATGCCGATTCGATTGCATCCTATGACTTCATTTTTTGTAATAAAAATATGGCCGCCATTTTGATTCATTCGAAAAACCTACTTTTTCGAACTCGTCCTAGACGGTTTGTCCGATTTGCACGAAAATTGAACCAGATCATCTTCAGGCAGTGCTGACCAAAAGTTATGGAATTCAAATTGATTCGTCAAACCGTTTTCAATAAACGCACGAACAAATTTTACGTAGCGCCTGCAAAAACAGTCGTAAGGCTGTATCTCCGCAACGGTTTATCGTATTCAGACCAAACTTGGTACATGTCATCACAAGCATGACCTGAGGCTACATGCTGCGTTTCGGCGCAGCGCCACCTACTGGTCCGGAGATATGAAAAATGGCTATTTTTGCTTATAACTTCTGAACAGTTTGTCCAAAAATCATAAAATTGGTCTCGTTAGATTCAGGGCGACATGCCGAGTCGACTGATATCCAATTTTACCATATCGGCCATTTTGACTGTCGGCCATTTTGAATTATGTGCTAAAATGCTGTATTTTATGAACGCATGAACGGATTGTTACGAAACTTGGCATGGGTCATCAGCACGATGTCCTGAAGGAGTGTGAGAAGTTTCGAAACAGCGCCACCTAGTGGGGAATTTTTTTTTTCAAATGCTTATAACTTTGGGTGCGGTCGACTTATTTTAACGAGACTTATCTAATTAGACTCCTGAAACCTTGCCGAGTCCTACGATACCAAACATGCTAGGTTTCGCCTTACGGTTTGTGTAGCGTTGTGATTTAGCGCTTAAAAAACATTAGGCTATATCTTCGAAACCGCTTGTCCGATCGAGACGAAACCACCGTCAGAAGTTTGAAAACATAGGTCGATAGCTATATGCCAATGCCCAAATGCGAAAATATTGATGTTTAGGGGTAGTAAAATTCAAACAAAGTCATGTGTCAGTCATTTTTTACGTGTTTTTTCATATAAATGTTTATAACTCTAAAGCAAATTGAGATATTTTCACCAAAACTGACACACATATGTATGGGCTCACTCTGAGGACACGTAAAAAAAATTGTGGGACTGAGCCTCTTGGTGGCGCTATAATAGAACAAAACATGAAATTCCCATTGACTTCAATACAGTTTTGTGAGATAAAATGCTATTTTCATTCAAAACCTACTTTTTCGAACTCCTCCCACACCGTTTGTCCGATTTTCACCAAAATCGAATCGTATCATCCCCAGACTGTGCCGACTAAAAGTTATGGATTTCGTGTCAATTGACGAAACCGTTTTCGTATAGCGCAGCAGCAAATTTGAGGCATGATGCTAATAGCACTATTCAGGCTTTATCTCTGCAATGCCTTGACATATTGACACCAAACTTTGTATGTGTCATTGTCTCCTCACTCTGACCACATCACATCAGTTTTGTAACTGCGCCACCTATTTGTCGAAAGTGATAATCCATTAAATCATATTTTTAATTACTGTTTCTATGATTTTTCAGCCATTTCGTCTAAAATCCTCTTTAAATGTCTTTAATTGCTCATTGTTGCAGTTGGTCTGACACTTTCAGACATGTCGGCATGTCTTGTCGTCTTATTCTGCTTGGCCCCGGTAATGGCTGCTTGCAGCTATATTTATTATTATTATTCTTCTTCTTCTTCCGCCATGGGAGTCTATGGCAGCCCATAGAACCGATTGCGGGAAAGTTGTTTTGGTTTGACATTCTGATAGAGGACCGTCTCAACATTAAATACACCAATTTTGGTGTTTCTAAGTCATTCCCTCTAGCGCCACCACCTGTCCAAAGTTTCACTTTTATTTTGCTAATAACTTTTGAACCGTAAGGCCAATCAGCGAAATTCTTTTTTCCTCTGATTCCTGAGCTCATGGCGATTCGATTGCACCCTATGACGTCATTTGCCGTCATAAAAATATGGCCGCCATCTTGAATTTTCAAAAAAAGCTACTTTTTCGAACTCGTCCTAGACGGTTTGTCCGATTTGCACGAAAATTGAACCAGATCATCTTCAGGTAGTGCTGACAAAAAGTTATGGAATTCAAATGGATTCGTCAAACCGTTTTCGATAAACGCACAAATACATTTTACGTAGCGCTAGCAAAAACAGTCGTAAGGCCGTATCTCCGCAACGGTTTATCGTATTCAGACCAAACTTGGTACTTGTACTCACAAGCATGACCTGAGGCTACATGCTGTGTTTCGGCGCAGCGCCACCTACTGGTCCGGAGATATGAAAAATGGCTATTTTTGCTTATAACTTCTGAACAGTTTGTCCAAAAATCATACAATTGGTCTCGTTAGATTCAGGGCAACATGCCGAGTCGACTGATATCCAATTTGACCATATCGGTCATTTTGGCTGTCGGCCATTTTGAATTTTGTGCTAAAATGCTGTATTTTAACAACGCATGAACGGATTGTTACAAATCTTGGTATGGGTCATCAGCACGATGTCTTGAAGAAGTGTGAGAAGTTTCGAAACAGCGCCACCTAGTGGTGAATTTTTTTTTTCAAATGCTTATAACTTTGGGTGTGGTCGACGTATTTTCACGAAACTCATCTCCTTAGACTCCTGAATCGTTGCCGAGTCCAACGATACCAAACATGCTAGGTTTCGCCTTACGGTTTGTGTAGCGTTGTGATTTAGCGCTTAAAAAACATTAGGCTATATCTTCGAAACCGTTTGTCCGATCGAGACGAAACCACCGTCAGAAGTTTGGAAACATAGGTCGATAGCTATACGCCAATGCCCAAATGCGAAAATATTGATGTTTAGGGGTAGTAATATTCAATCAAAGTCATGTGTCAGTCATTTTTTACGTGTTTTTTCATATAAATGTCTATAACTCCGAAGCAAATTGAGATTTTTGCACCAAAATCGACACATATATGTATGGGCTCACTCTGAGGACACATAAAAAAAATGGTGGGACTGAGCCTCTTGGTGGCGCTATAATAGAACAAAACATGAAATTCCCATTGACTTCAATGCAGTTTTGTGAAATAAAATGCTATACTTAACAAATGCATTGGTGTAATATTACGAAACTCAGAATGTGCCATCAGCACCATCCCCTGAAGGTACCCAAAATATTTAGAGACAGCGTCACCTAGTGGTCAAAAGTTATAATAGCATTTCCAAAACTGCTAATAACTTTTGAATACATCGGCCTATGTAAATACCACTGGTCTTAATAGATTCCTTGGATCAAGCCGAGAACATATATACCAAATTTTCCTTATTTGGTCAAACTTCTTGTCCGCCATCTTGATTTTCATTCAAAACCTACTTTTTCGAACTCCTCCTAGACCGTTTGTCCGATTTTCACCAAAATCGAATCGTATCATCTCCAGACTGTGCCGACTAAAAGTTATGGATTTCGTGTCGATAGACGAAACCGTTTTCGTATAGCGCAGCAGCAAAGTTGAGACATGATGCTAATAGCACTAATTAAGGCTTTATCTCTGCAATGCCTTGAAATATTGACACCAAACTTTGTATGTGTCATTGTAACTTCATTCTGACCACATCACATCAGTTTTGTAACTGCGCCACCTATTGGTCGAAAGTGATAATCCATCAAATCATATTTTTAATTATTGTTTCTATGATTTTTCAGGCATTTTGCCTAAAATCCTCTTTAAATGTCTTTATTGCTCATTGTTGCAGTTGGTCTGACACTTTCAGACATGTTGGCATGTCTTGTCGTCTTATTCTGCTTGGCCCCGGTAATGGCTGCTTGCAGCTATTTTTATTAGGGGCCAAGCACCGAAGGTGCGGAGGCACCTATTGTATTTGTTCCGGTTCTTATTATTATTATTATTATTAGGGGCCAAGCACCGAAGGTGCGGAGGCACCTATTGTTTCTGTTCGCGTTCTTATTATTATTAGGGGCCAAGCACCGAAGGTGCGGAGGCACCTATTGTTTCTGTTCGCGTTCTTATTATTAGGGGCCAAGCACCGAAGGTGCGGAGGCACCTATTGTATCTGTTCCGTTTCTTATTATTATTATTATTATTATTATTATTATTATTCTTCCGCCATGGGAGTCTATGGCAGCCCATAGAACCGATTGCGGGAAAGTTGTTTTGGTTTGACATTCTGATAGAGGACCGTCTCAACATTAAATACACCAATTTTGGTGTTTCTAAGTCATTCCCTCTAGCGCCACCACCTGTCCAAAGTTTCACTTTTATTTTGCTAATAACTTTTGAACCAAAAGGCCAATCAGCGAAATTCTTTTTTCCTCTGATTCCTGAGCTCATGGCGATTCGATTGCACCCTATGACGTCATTTGCCGTTATAAAAATATGGCCGCCATCTTGAATTTTCAAAAAAAGCTACTTTTTCAAACTCGTCCTAGACGGTTTGTCCGATTTGCACGAAAATTGAACCAGATCATCTTCAGGTAGTGCTGACAAAAAGTTATGGAATTCAAATGGATTCGTCAAACCGTTTTCAATAAACGCACAAATACATTTTACGTAGCGCTAGCAAAAACAGTCGTAAGGCCATATCTCCGCAACGGTTTATCGTATTCAGACCAAACTTGGTACTTGTACTCACAAGCATGACCTGAGGCTACATGCTGTGTTTCGGCGCAGCGCCACCTACTGGTCCGGAGATATGAAAAATGGCTATTTTTGCTTATAACTTCTGAACAGTTTGTCCAAAAATCATACAATTGGTCTCGTTAGATTCAGGGCAACATGCCGAGTCGACTGATATCCAATTTGACCATATCGGTCATTTTGGCTGTCGGCCATTTTGAATTTTGTGCTAAAATTCTGTATTTTATGAACGCATGAACGGATTGTTACGAAACGTGGTATGGGTCATCAGCACAATGCCCTGAATGAGCCTGAGAAGTTTCGAAACAGCGCCACCTAGTGGTGAATTTTTTTTTTCAAATGCTTATAACTTTGGGTGTGGTCGACTTATTTTCACGAAACTCATCTTTTTAGACTCCTGAATCGTTGCCGAGTCCTACGATACCAAACATGCTAGGTTTCGCCTTACGGTTTGTGTAGCGTTGTGATTTAGCGCTTAAAAAACATTTGGCTATATCTTTGAAACCGCTAGTCCGATCGAGACGAAACCACCGTCAGAAGTTTGGAAACATAGGTCGATAGCTATACGCCAATGCCCAAATGCGAAAATATTGATGTTTAGGGGTACTAATTTCCAATCAAAGTCATGTGTCAGTCATTTTTTTCGTGTTTTTTCATATAAATGTCTATAACTCCGAAGCGAATTGAGATATTTTCACCAAAATTGACACACATATGTATGGGCTCACTCTGAGGACACGTAAAAAAAATTGTGGGACTGAGCCTCTTGGTGGCGCTATAATTGAACAAAATATGAAATTCCCATTGACTTCAATACAGTTTTGTGAAATAAAATGCTATACTAAACAAATGCATTGGTGTAATATTACGAAACTCAGATTGTGTCATCAGCACCATCCCCTGAAGGCAACCAAAATATTTCAAGACAGCGCCACCTAGTGGTCAAAAGTTATAACAAAATTTCCAAAAAGGCTAATAACTTTTGAATAAATCTGGCTATTGAAATTCCACGGTTCTTAATAGATTCCTTGGGTCAAGCCGAGAACATAGATACCAAGTTTTCCTTATTTGGCCAAACTTCCTGTCCGCCATCTTGATTTTCATTCAAAACCTACTTTTTCGAACTCCTCCTAGACCGTTTGTCCGATTTTCACCAAAATCGAATCGTATCATCTCCAGACTGTGCCGACAAAAAGTTATGGATTTCGTGTCGATTGATGAAACCGTTTTCGTATAGCACAGCAGCAAAGTTGAGGCATGATGCCAAAATGACTATTCAGGCTTTATATCTGCAATGCCTCGACATATTGACACAAAACTTTGTATGTGTCACTGTCTCCTTACTCTGACCACACCACATCAATTTTGTAACAGCGCCACCTTTTGGTCAAAAGTGACAATCCATTAAATCATATTTTGAATCACTTTTTACATGATTTTTCAGCCATTTCGCCTAAAATCCTCTTTAAATGTCTTTAATTGCTCATTGTTGCAGTTGGTCTGACACTTTCAGACATGTTGGCATGTGTTGTCGTCTTATTCTGCTTGGCCCCGGTAATGGCTGCTTGCAGCTATATTTATTATTATTATTATTATTCTTCTTCTTCTTCCGCCATGGGAGTCTATGGCAGCCCATAGAACCGATTGCGGGAAAGTTGTTTTGGTTTGACATTCTGATAGAGGACCGTCTCAACATTAAATACACCAATTTTGGTGTTTCTAAGTCATTCCCTCTAGCGCCACCACCTGTCCAAAGTTTCACTTTTATTTTGCTAATAACTTTTGAACCGTAAGGCCAATCAGCGAAATTCTTTTTTCCTCTGATTCCTGAGCTCATGGCGATTCGATTGCACCGTATGACGTCATTTGCCGTCATAAAAATATGGCCGCCATCTTGAATTTTCAAAAAAAGCTACTTTTTCGAACTCGTCCTAGACGGTTTGTCCGATTTGCACGAAAATTGAACCAGATCATCTTCAGGTAGTGCTGACAAAAAGTTATGGAATTCAAATGGATTCGTCAAACCGTTTTCGATAAACGCACAAATACATTTTACGTAGCGCTAGCAAAAACAGTCGTAAGGCCGTATCTCCGCAACGGTTTATCGTATTCAGACCAAACTTGGTACTTGTACTCACAAGCATGACCTGAGGCTACATGCTGTGTTTCGGCGCAGCACCACCTACTGGTCCGGAGATATGAAAAATGGCTATTTTTGCTTATAACTTCTGAACAGTTTGTCCAAAAATCATACAATTGGTCTCGTTAGATTCAGGGCAACATGCCGAGTCGACTGATATCCAATTTGACCATATCGGTCATTTTGGCTGTCGGCCATTTTGAATTTTGTGCTAAAATGCTGTATTTTAACAACGCATGAACGGATTGTTACAAATCTTGGTATGGGTCATCAGCACGATGTCTTGAAGAAGTGTGAGAAGTTTCGAAACAGCGCCACCTAGTGGTGAATTTTTTTTTTCAAATGCTTATAACTTTGGGTGTGGTCGACGTATTTTCACGAAACTCATCTCCTTAGACTCCTGAATCGTTGCCGAGTCCAACGATACCAAACATGCTAGGTTTCGCCTTACGGTTTGTGTAGCGTTGTGATTTAGCGCTTAAAAAACATTAGGCTATATCTTCGAAACCGTTTGTCCGATCGAGACGAAACCACCGTCAGAAGTTTGGAAACATAGGTCGATAGCTATACGCCAATGCCCAAATGCGAAAATATTGATGTTTAGGGGTAGTAATATTCAATCAAAGTCATGTGTCAGTCATTTTTTACGTGTTTTTTCATATAAATGTCTATAACTCCAAAGCAAATTGAGATTTTTGCACCAAAATCGACACATATATGTATGGGCTCACTCTGAGGACACATAAAAAAAATGGTGGGACTGAGCCTCTTGGTGGCGCTATAATAGAACAAAACATGAAATTCCCATTGACTTCAATGCAGTTTTGTGAAATAAAATGCTATACTTAACAAATGCATTGGTGTAATATTACGAAACTCAGAATGTGCCATCAGCACCATCCCCTGAAGGTACCCAAAATATTTAGAGACAGCGTCACCTAGTGGTCAAAAGTTATAATAGCATTTCCAAAACTGCTAATAACTTTTGAATACATCGGCCTATGTAAATACCACTGGTCTTAATAGATTCCTTGGATCAAGCCGAGAACATATATACCAAATTTTCCTTATTTGGTCAAACTTCTTGTCCGCCATCTTGATTTTCATTCAAAACCTACTTTTTCGAACTCCTCCTAGACCGTTTGTCCGATTTTCACCAAAATCGAATCGTATCATCTCCAGACTGTGCCGACTAAAAGTTATGGATTTCGTGTCGATAGACGAAACCGTTTTCGTATAGCGCAGCAGCAAAGTTGAGACATGATGCTAATAGCACTAATTAAGGCTTTATCTCTGCAATGCCTTGAAATATTGACACCAAACTTTGTATGTGTCATTGTAACTTCATTCTGACCACATCACATCAGTTTTGTAACTGCGCCACCTATTGGTCGAAAGTGATAATCCATCAAATCATATTTTTAATTATTGTTTCTATGATTTTTCAGGCATTTTGCCTAAAATCCTCTTTAAATGTCTTTATTGCTCATTGTTGCAGTTGGTCTGACACTTTCAGACATGTTGGCATGTCTTGTCGTCTTATTCTGCTTGGCCCCGGTAATGGCTGCTTGCAGCTATATTTATTATTATTCTTCTTCTTCCGCCATGGGAGTCTAAGGCAGCCCATAGAACCGATTGCGGGAAAGTTGTTTTGGTTTGACATTCTGATAGAGGACCGTCTCAACATTAAATACACCAATTTTGGTGTTTCTAAGTCATTCCCTCTAGCGCCACCACCTGTCCAAAGTTTCACTTTTATTTTGCTAATAACTTTTGAACCGTAAGGCCAATCAGCGAAATTCTTTTTTCCTCTGATTCCTGAGCTCATGGCGATTCGATTGCACCCTATGACGTCATTTGCCGTCATAAAAATATGGCCGCCATCTTGAATTTTCAAAAAAAGCTACTTTTTCGAACTCGTCCTAGACGGTTTGTCCGATTTGCACGAAAATTGAACCAGATCATCTTCAGGTAGTGCTGACAAAAAGTTATGGAATTCAAATGGATTCGTCAAACCGTTTTCGATAAACGCACAAATACATTTTACGTAGCGCTAGCAAAAACAGTCGTAAGGCCGTATCTCCGCAACGGTTTATCGTATTCAGACCAAACTTGGTACTTGTACTCACAAGCATGACCTGAGGCTACATGCTGTGTTTCGGCGCAGCGCCACCTACTGGTCCGGAGATATGAAAAATGGCTATTTTTGCTTTTAACTTCTGAACAGTTTGTCCAAAAATCATACAATTGGTCTCGTTAGATTCAGGGCAACATGCCGAGTCGACTGATATCCAATTTGACCATATCGGTCATTTTGGCTGTCGGCCATTTTGAATTTTGTGCTAAAATGCTGTATTTTAACAACGCATGAACGGATTGTTACAAATCTTGGTATGGGTCATCAGCACGATGTCTTGAAGAAGTGTGAGAAGTTTCGAAACAGCGCCACCTAGTGGTGAATTTTTTTTTCCAAATGCTTATAACTTTGGGTGTGGTCGACGTATTTTCACGAAACTCATCTCCTTAGACTCCTGAATCGTTGCCGAGTCCAACGATACCAAACATGCTAGGTTTCGCCTTACGGGTTGTGTAGCGTTGTGATTTAGCGCTTAAAAAACATTAGGCTATATCTTCGAAACCGTTTGTCCGATCGAGACGAAACCACCGTCAGAAGTTTGGAAACATAGGTCGATAGCTATACGTCAATGCCCAAATGCGAAAATATTGATGTTTAGGGGTAGTAATATTCAATCAAAGTCATGTGTCAGTCATTTTTTACGTGTTTTTTCATATAAATGTCTATAACTCCGAAGCAAATTGAGATTTTTGCACCAAAATCGACACATATATGTATGGGCTCACTCTGAGGACACATAAAAAAAATGGTGGGACTGAGCCTCTTGGTGGCGCTATAATAGAACAAAACATGAAATTCCCATTGACTTCAATGCAGTTTTGTGAAATAAAATGCTATACTTAACAAATGCATTGGTGTAATATTACGAAACTCAGAATGTGCCATCAGCACCATCCCCTGAAGGTACCCAAAATATTTAGAGACAGCGTCACCTAGTGGTCAAAAGTTATAATAGCATTTCCAAAACTGCTAATAACTTTTGAATACATCGGCCTATGTAAATACCACTGGTCTTAATAGATTCCTTGGATCAAGCCGAGAACATATATACCAAATTTTCCTTATTTGGTCAAACTTCTTGTCCGCCATCTTGATTTTCATTCAAAACCTACTTTTTCGAACTCCTCCTAGACCGTTTGTCCGATTTTCACCAAAATCGAATCGTATCATCTCCAGACTGTGCCGACTAAAAGTTATGGATTTCGTGTCGATAGACGAAACCGTTTTCGTATAGCGCAGCAGCAAAGTTGAGACATGATGCTAATAGCACTAATTAAGGCTTTATCTCTGCAATGCCTTGAAATATTGACACCAAACTTTGTATGTGTCATTGTAACTTCATTCTGACCACATCACATCAGTTTTTTAACTGCGCCACCTATTGGTCGAAAGTGATAATCCATCAAATCATATTTTTAATTATTGTTTCTATGATTTTTCAGGCATTTTGCCTAAAATCCTCTTTAAATGTCTTTATTGCTCATTGTTGCAGTTGGTCTGACACTTTCAGACATGTTGGCATGTCTTGTCGTCTTATTCTGCTTGGCCCCGGTAATGGCTGCTTGCAGCTATATTTATTATTATTCTTCTTCTTCTTCTTCTTCTTCCGCTCTTGGAGTCTATGGCAGCCCATAGAACCGATTGCGGGAAAGTTGTTTTGGTTTGACATTCTGATAGAGCACAGTCCCAACATTAAATACACCAATTTTGGTGTTTCTAAGTCATTCCCTCTAGCGCCACCACCTGTCCAAAGTTTCACTTTTATTTTGCTAATAACTTTTGAACTGTAAGGCCAATCAACAAAATTATTTTTTCCTCTGATTCCTGAGCTCATGCCGATTCGATTGCATCCTATGACTTCATTTTCTGTAATAAAAATATGGCCGCCATTTTGATTCATTCGAAAAACCTACTTTTTCGAACTCGTCCTAGACGGTTTGTCCGATTTGCACGAAAATTGAACCAGATCATCTTCAGGCAGTGCTGACCAAAAGTTATGGAATTCAAATTGATTCGTCAAACCGTTTTCAATAAACGCACGAACAAATTTTACGTAGCGCCTGCAAAAACAGTCGTAAGGCTGTATCTCTGCAACGGTTTATCGTATTCAGACCAAACTTGGTACATGTCATCACAAGCATGACCTGAGGCTACATGCTGCGTTTCGGCGCAGCGCCACCTACTGGTCCGGAGATATGAAAAATGGCTATTTTTGCTTATAACTTCTGAACAGTTTGTCCAAAAATCATAAAATTGGTCTCGTTAGATTCAGGGCAACATGCCGAGTCGACTGATATCCAATTTTACCATATCGGCCATTTTGACTGTCGGCCATTTTGAATTATGTGCTAAAATGCTGTATTTTATGAACGCATGAACGGATTGTTACGAAACTTGGCATGGGTCATCAGCACGATGTCCTGAAGGAGTGTGAGAAGTTTCGAAACAGCGCCACCTAGTGGGGAATTTTTTTTTTCAAATGCTTATAACTTTGGGTGCGGTCGACTTATTTTCACGAGACTCATCTAATTAGACTCCTGAAACCTTGCCGAGTCCTACGATACCAAACATGCTAGGTTTCGCCTTACGGTTTGTGTAGCGTTGTGATTTAGCGCTTAAAAAACATTAGGCTATATCTTCGAAACCGCTTGTCCGATCGAGACGAAACCACCGTCAGAAGTTTGGAAACATAGGTCGATAGCTATACGCCAATGCCCAAATGCGAAAATATTGATGTTTAGGGGTAGTAAAATTCAAACAAAGTCATGTGTCAGTCATTTTTTACGTGTTTTTTCATATAAATGTTTATAACTCTAAAGCAAATTTAGATATTTTCACCAAAACTGACACACATATGTATGGGCTCACTCTGAGGACACGTAAAAAAAATTGTGGGACTGAGCCTCTTGGTGGCGCTATAATAGAACAAAACATGAAATTCCCATTGACTTCAATACAGTTTTGTGAGATAAAATGCTATTTTCATTCAAAACCTACTTTTTCGAACTCCTCCCACACCGTTTGTCCGATTTTCACCAAAATCGAATCGTATCATCCCCAGACTGTGCCGACTAAAAGTTATGGATTTCGTGTCAATTGACGAAACCGTTTTCGTATAGCGCAGCAGCAAATTTGAGGCATGATGCTAATAGCACTATTCAGGCTTTATCTCTGCAATGCCTTGACATATTGACACCAAACTTTGTATGTGTCATTGTCTCCTCACTCTGACCACATCACATCAGTTTTGTAACTGCGCCACCTATTGGTCGAAAGTGATAATCCTTCAAATCATATTTTTAATTATTGTTTCTATGATTTTTCAGGATTTTTGCCTAAAATCCTCTTTAAATGTCTTTAATTGCTCATTGTTGGAGTTGGTCTGACACTTTCAGACATGTTGGCATGTCTTGTCGTCTTATTCTGCTTGGCCCCGGTAATGGCTGCTTGCAGCTATATTTATTATTATTATTCTTCCGCTCTGGGAGTCTATGGCAGCCCATAGAACCGATTGCGGGAAAGTTGTTTTGGTTTGACATTCTGATAGAGGACAGTCCCAACATTAAATACACCAATTTTGGTGTTTCTAAGTCATTCCCTCTAGCGCCACCACCTGTCCAAAGTTTCACTTTTATTTTGCTAATAACTTTTGAACCGTAAGGCCAATCAACAAAATTCTTTTTTCCTCTGATTCCTGAGCTCATGCCGATTCGATTGCACCCTATGACGTCATTTTCAGTCATAAAAACATGGCCGCCATTTTGAATTATCCCAAAAAGCTACTTTTTCGAACTCGTCCTAGACGGTTTGTCCGATTTGCACGAAAATTGAACCAGATCATCTTCAGGCAGTGGAGACAAAAAGTTATTAAAATCTTGTTGATTCGTCAAACCGTTTTCGATAAACGCTCGAACAAATTTTACGTGGCGCTTGCATAAACAGTCGTAAGGCTGTATCTCCGCAACGCTTTATCGTATTCAGACCAAACTTGGTACATGTCATCACAAGCATGACCTGAGGCAACATGCTGCGTTTCGGCGCAGCGCCACCTACTGGTCCGGAGATATGAAAAATGGCTATTTTTGCTTATAACTTCTGAACAGTTTGTCCAAAAATCATAAAATTGGTCTTGATAGATTCAGGGCGAAATGCCGAGTCGACTGATATCCAATTTTGCCATATCGGCCATTTTGACTGTCGGCCATTTTGAATTTTGTGCTAAAATGCTGTATTTTAACAACGCATGAACGGATTGTTACGAAACTTGGTATGGGTCATCAACACGATGTCCTGAAGGAGTGTGAGAAGTTTCGAAACAGCGCCACCTAGTGGTGAATTTTTTTTTCAAATGCTTATAACTTTGGGTGTGATTGACTTATTTTCACGAAACTCATCTCATTCGACTCCTGAATCGTTGCCGAGTCCAACGATACCAAACATGCTAGGTTTTGCCTTACGGTTTGTGTAGCGTTGTGATTTAGCGCTTAAAAAACATTAGGCTATATCTTCGAAACCGTTTGTCCGATCGAGACGAAACCACCGTCAGAAGTTTGGAAACATAGGTCGATGCCAATGCCCAAATGCGAAAATATTGATGTTTAGGGGTAGTAATATTCAATCAAAGTCATGTGTCAGTCATTTTTTTCGTGTTTTTTCATATAAATGTCTATAACTCCGAAGCAAATTGAGATTTTTGCACCAAAATCGACACATATATGTATGGGCTCACTCTGAGGACACATAAAAAAATGGTGGGACTGAGCCTCTTGGTGGCGCTATAATAGAACAAAACATGAAATTCCCATTGACTTCAATGCAGTTTTGTGAAATAAAATGCTATACTTAACAAATGCATTGGTGTAATATTACGAAACTCAGAATGTGCCATCAGCACCATCCCCTGAAGGTACTCAAAATATTTAGAGACAGCGCCACCTAGTGGTCAAAAGTTATAACAAAATTTCCAAAAAGGCTAAACATTTTTGAATAAATCTAAATTGCTCATTGTTGCAGTTGGTCTGACACTTTCAGACATGTTGGCATGTCTTGTCGTCTTATTCTGCTTGGCCCCGGTAATGGCTGCTTGCAGCTATATTTCTTCATGTTTTGTTTGGGCTTTTGTTGCATTTCCTGTCCTAGTGCCATGTTTGTAGTTCATTGTAATTTTTCATGTTGATTACAAGTGTTTTTCCTTCTGGCTCGAGGTCATGGATTACTCCGAACCATCCCTTTAATAATGTTAGTCTAATGTTATTTTGCGACTTTTCACTTAATGAGCTGGCAAAGTTAGTTTCAGGATAACTGTCTCGAAGTGTCCAAATGTATCTTAAGTTATAAATATTGTAATGCATTTAAAAGTTTTACATAAAATGTTTAATCCATGAAAGTGCTCAATTCAAGCTTCTCAATTGGTTTTGTAGAGTTTTAGAATGTTTGAGCAGCATGTTATGATTGTCAACAATCTGGCATTATCTAAACATGAACTGTTGAGGAACAATGCCAACTGCCAACTGAAGGATTCAAATTTAAGAATATGTTTTAGATCTGCGGATCCTACTTCCTTACATAACATCACATGAAAAACTAAGATGAACTACACTGTAATGGGCATTCAAGGTGAACATGATGGCATCAATTTACTGATCAGAAGTCAGCTGTAAGTTAGCTGTCTAAACATTGTAATAGTCAGGAGTTTGGTTAGTCTTTGATCTTCCAACTAAGAGTTGAACTGTGTGTGAATGTTACATAGTCTTAGGTCTCGTGACCATTTGTTGTTTATACAATTTGGGGGGGTACCATTATCTCAGTTGGGGGTAATTGCCTCTATTGTCTTTTGATGATTAGATGTAGTGGTCAGCCCTAAGTCTGTGTGTAAGTTTAGCACCTTTAAGGACAGCCCACTGAAAGGCCTATAAAGAAACCATGTAAAGTATGTTAGTTAGACTGTTTGGAAGAAATGCAGCAACGTCCTCAATAAAGAATATAACTTCTTGAACGTATCCCAAACGTCTCCTGGTTTTGCTGAAAAAGTTTACAACACAACTCTATAGAAACGAATGTGAGTGGAGAAGGTAATACAGAGCTCTTTTATTCGCGAATCGCGATCAACCTAGTCTTCAATGCAAGGTGAACTCAAGGCATTCAGTTCCTTTTAAGGAACAAAGGCTAAATAATTTGTTACAGTTGGTTTTTGTAATTGGTGTGGATGACACGCAGTGGCATACAGCATTATATACAATATAATATGAAGTGTTTCTTCCCTGAAACATTTAATTTCGTTACCTACACAAGACAGGTGTAGACAATATAGACAGGTGTCCCACCCCCTCCAATCCAAATCAAGTTTGACATATCGGCTGTGAGGTTATTATTATTATTTATTTATGAATATGCACATGTAGTACAATATAACAGAAAAACAACCAACAATAGAAAAAAAAGGATGTCAAAGTTTCAATCAAGCAAGATTAAGCAAAGTTAGCAGGGGTCTCACAGAGGCACAGCATGCAGCGTAGGTTTCGTTCTGTGTGAAAACATGACAATGCAGAATGCTGAGAGAAATTATTTGAAAGAATGTATGAATTAATTAATTATTTGAATGCATCTCTAAGGGGGAAACCAACTGTCTTTAGAAAAGTTTCGATGGAATTTGCTATTCATCTTCCCTCTGTGTAATGCCTAATAAAGAAGTGTTTATAAGCACATTCTTTTTATAAAAATGATTTTAAGGCTGAAATATGTGAGGTTTATTTTTTTATAAAAACCTTTTTTTTAATTTTAACTTGTACATGTTAGATAACATGTTAGATAACATGTCGCTTTGGACAAAAGCGTCTGCTAAATGACTAAATGTAATTGTTGCAATTGCAATTGATGCTCTTTTAAAATCTGGCCATCATTTTTAAATTATTTCATTGAGTAGTATTAGTACTTTTTGAACATTTCAAGCACATTTGAACGAGTGTGTGATAACCGTGATCATTTTGGTCACTATAATCATGAAATGAAATTCATACCATTTCATCTCTAGTTATGATGCACTATAAAATCAACAATAATTATTTGTTTTAATTTTAGCAAAGTACTATTAATCTCTGATTCTGTTCTTTTCTTTGACATTAAAGGAGGACGTAGGCCTATATATGTCCTCCTTTAATGTCAAAGAAAAGAACAGAATCAGAGATTAATAATGCCTTTAAATAATGCCATTTTGTTTGACAATACTTTAAACGTCAACAAGAAGTGACGTCACCCAACATCACTTAGAGCACCTTTAAATAATGTCTCATAACTCTCATAGTGACAACTATACAAACTATTTTAGGTCTAAAACAGTTTGTATAGTTGTCACTATGAGAGTTATGAGACATTATTTAAAGGTGCTCTAAGTGATGTTGGGTGACGTCACTTCTTGTTGACGTTTAAAGTATTGTCAAACAAAATGGAGGCTAGCTAGAGCCTCCCTCCCTCTCATCCACGCACTAACCCCCCAAACCCCACCCCCAAATCGTTCTTGTCGGTTATTGGCTGGAACAGTTTGTTATGTTTGGTGGTGCGGGTTAGCCCAGTTTGTTTTTCTTGCCGTTTGTAGAGCCTGGAGTGTCTACAGAGACCGCGCTTTTTTACAGTGTGTTCAGGGGACAGGCAGCTAGCGGATGGTGAGGAGATGTTTGCTGTATGTGACAAAAAATGTTTTGGCCTAAAAAACACGTGACATCGCTTAGAGCACCTTTAAGAGATTGAAGTCTTGAATAACATGAGTAGCTCTCGGCCACTTTTATTTTTAAAAAGTAGCTCTCAAATGAAAAAAGGTTGGAGACTACTGATCTAGTTAGTATTTTTTTTGGTCATTTTAGTCTTTTTAAAACTATAATAAACATATTCAGCCAACACCGATTTGTTCAATGTACAGATCTGTTTTGAAATGTGTTGTTTTTCTTCAGTTGCTATGGTTATCACAGTCCGTCATCTCAATTTCACATTCACATTAACAAAACAATAATTTAGCGGATTAAATACAAGCTTCTTCAGGCCATTGTGACTTTCTGGTGTGATCGGCTGACTAAAAATGTACCTTCAACAGATACATTGAGCACCTTCAGAAGTTTTTTCATCTGTGGAACAGCCCAACAAGGGCAAGTTATTCCAGTAGAGCCTCTATTTATTAATTCAAACGCTTGACTATAATAATCTACTGTTTCCTATTTCTAAGTCCTATTTCTAATCAAGAACAGTAAAACAATTGCTGTCTAACAAATATTTACAATGCTGTTGAAATAATAAACGCCTACTACTAATAAAAATGACAGACAATGAATAACAAAGCTCCGAAAAGTGTTTTAAATGTACGTTTCAAATGTTATTTTATTTATGACAAATATTAAACAAGAGGCTACATTTTGTGACCAAACCATCATGTTGGTTTGAGAAGCCTGAACCTTGAGCTAGGACTCGAACTCAGATCGCCTGAAGCACAGCTGCAAGGCTGTTGTCTTACCGTTCTTAACCCTCTGAGGTCGGCTGGATTTTCTTCACATTGTAGCACAATAAACTTAAATTACTCCGTCACTTGTGGTCACACAGAAAAAAGAAATATGAAAAAGGAATCTGTGAGATGTCTACTTTTATATGTGTCCACTTACAATCAAATCAAAACATTGTGCTTTTGTAAAATAAAGGAAAAAAAACGGTGTGCTTTCTGCCTCTCCGTCGCAGTGAACTTTTTTTTTCTTGAGCATGTCTATAAACTGAAACAAAACTCAGTGAATACTTGTCACACATTTATGAGCCATATATCTTTATAAACATTTAAGTGTGTACTTTTAAATCATCGGATTCAAACTGAAAACAAATATTCTCTGTTTAAGTAATTTGTATAAAACCAACAAGATGTCGCGCGCAAAAGAGATTGACATGCAAATCTCCACATGGAACGCGAACGCGCTCGTTACCTCAAAAACAAAGCACCAAACTTCATGAGTCTCTGCTTTTCGTCGAGTTTGGAAGACACGCTGTGAGATTAACATTGGATTTACCTCAGAAGAAGAAGAACGCGATTTGAAGACAAGAAAGATGTAAGGTAAGAAATTCTTAATTATATTAGTTGAATATTATTGTTGCATAAACTTCACATTGCAGTTGAACTGTTGCTAGATATATGGTGAATATTATAATATTTAGACCCGTGTTTACTGTTAAATACTGTTTGTGGATATCTGCTCAAACATAGATATGTATAATATGGTAACCATAATGTTTCATATTTTGGAGTGCGCTCTGCATTTGAATGTAACATATTTTGGAGCGCGCTCTGCGTTTGAATTTTTCATATTATATCATCATAACGAATGGAAACATTTGAAGTAACATATGATAAATCAATATATTTTTTTTCTAGTAGTTGCTACTGAAGTGATCCGTTTGAAAGATTTATAGGCTGCTATGGGTTATTGTTATTATTATTATTATTATTTTATGTAGCACTGCGCGTAGCCTATGCCTACAAGGCACAACAAACCTGGTGTTCATTATTGTTGGAAACATTTGTGTGGGTATTCTGTGAATTTTAAAAAGCAATTTTAACCAGAAAAAAAAAACATTTTAACCATACAGCCCTATAGTTTCTCTTGATATCAGCATGTTCACAGTTTTTATTTTTATTTTTTTATACCGGGACCAGATGCCACTGAGTCCTGCTGACTTCAACATTCACATGAGTCTCTGTACATGAACATGGTAAAGTGAAAATCAAACTCCTTGGAAATGAAAGGTATGTACTAGGGCTGGGTATTGACACAAATTTCACAATTCGATTCGATTTCGATTCACAAGCTTGCAATTCGATTCGATTTCGATTACGATTCGAATCGATTCAATATCGATTATTTTGGATATCAGGTACAATACATGGCAAATTTTCTCAAGGAAAACAAATCTCTTAAAGAGCATCTTGCAGGTTAGAAGACCCAACAAGTCAATGTATAGAAAAATAATGTAGGAACTAGATTTTCTTTTAAAAAAATGATAAATACGCTACAGTGGCTTCTGGAGTCGTTTTTGTGAGAAAATTTGACTTCCGCATCTGAAAATGGGCGTGACGGGCGTGACGTAGCACGAGGGAGAGCGGTCGATTCAAACAACAGGGAAAAATGGATCGCAATGACATTTCGGATGCTGAGGAAATTGTTGACGGACCACAGCCATACAATTATGAGCCTGCTAGGCTGCCAAGAGAGCAGGGACAGGCCAGGATTAATGTTAGACAGAACATATTGGAACTTACAATAACAGAAACTAAGCTTTGATAAGGCGTTTGTCATGCTCATTAATATCCGCCCAGACTAACGTTACGTGATATAACTTAGCGGTTTCTCATCGAGAGACAGAGAGATATTTATTCCTGATACATTTTTTGTTCCATAGGTGCTTGTGTGGGAAATGCGAGGCAATGTTTACAGCTGAGGAAAGTCAGTGTTGCAGGGAGGTGGATGCATACTGGGCCTTAGTGGAAAATGCCAAACTTCCATGGTTGCAGTTAGTGTTACTACAGTAAAGACATGGTGAATGTTGCTGATCTGTGGACACTGGATAGTTCGTTCATTCATTGCATGTTCATGTTTATTCCTGGTTTCCACGTCAGCGCTGTTTGATCCGTTAATAACGGAGAAATGTGAATATTTCTCACTAGATCTCGCAGCGATGTTATTACTAATGTGGCGAATTCAAATGCTTTATTTACTGGATCTCGCAGTTACAGTGTTGCTTGATCAGGCTCGCGCTGCACTGGTCCAAACTGATAAACGGTCCACACAAACACAATAACGAGTAGCTCAGTTTCGTTCCGTTTGCCAGTTGATGTTGTGCTCGCGCCTACATCCGGCGGGAGAACCCGAAGATGCGTGCACTGAAGGAACCGCACCAGCTCTGAGTCTCACCCGGTTCTTACTTCGGTATCCCATGTTGAACTCCATCATATCGCCGGGACAATAATCCTCCGATCTGAAGTGAACGCTACACACGACCGCGTTTTCCGAAGCCGACTTCATCTTCAGACGAAAATGCTTATCGGTCTTAGTCACATTTGAGTCATTCTGCCTTTCATAGTTTTAGTTGACGAAATGTGTTTGCATTTTTTGTCAACTTTTAGTCATTACTTTTATTCAAACTGCAGTTACTTTAATTTTGGTAGCTATTTTATATGTAGTCTTTAGACAGAAAATGTCATAATTATTCTCTCTAGGCCAATTCGATTAAGCTTATGAGAAATTAAAATTAAGCTAACAGGCTGTATTGACATTGCACTCTTTAGCAGTAGCACTTGTGCAATTCTACATATCCCTTTTCCTTAGTTCTCCAATTTTTTTAGAGTGCCGTACCCCCCCTCTTCCACGACTGCAGTCACATCTTTCCATTAAGGGACAATATTTGCCCCATTTAATCGATTTTTCCATTTCATTTTTCACCTTTATAATACCTTTAAAAAATAAATAATGCTTTAAATAAAACAATGTTCAATAAATATTCAATGTTAAAAAACGTTTAATATTAATAAAAATATGATATTAAAATCGCCAGTAGGTGGCGGTAACTCATTGTCTTGGTCAATGCCACAGATTTTGTTGCAAAATAGAGCAATAAGCCTAACAATACTGTTTAAAATGTAGTACATCACTTAATGTTACCCCTTTTTTTTTTTCTTTTTTTTTTTTTACTGTTGTATAAAATCAATGTCACATTTGAAATCGTGTGGATAGTCGGGAAACATTGCATTCTTGCTCGCATAATGATCAACATTAAAAACACTGCTGTATATCAGCCTGCATTTTGATCGCAGATTTAGTCGCACAAACAGCGCAAGCGGCTCATGACAGATCTTCTCAAATGAAGATCGCTGAACTCCAGCTTGTCTGTGTTTTCAGATCATCCGCGCTTCTTCAACAATGTAGAGAGAGCGCGCGTGGATGGCTGTGGCCAGATACTACTGAAAAGACCGGGTAGAAAACATGTTCTTTTAACAGAAAAGCTCTGATTAGTAACCATCGTAACGGGTGCGCACGCTTTCGCGCGTTCTTCTATGACGTGAAGCGCGAGGTGCACTCAACGTTACGCGACTAATTTTTAACAGTCTACATTAGTAACAGTTAATTTTGTTACGGTATGAATTTAATCATAGAAAAGGCAAAAAAAAATTAAGACCTTTGTAACGAAATCCAAGACTTTGTATACCAAATTCAAGGCTTTTAAGGCCTTAATTTGAGATTATCAAATTTAAGACTTTTTCAATGCTTTTAAGACCCCGCGGGTACCCTGTTTTTCTTGTTAGGAAACCGGTGGACTCGATGTCCTGACAGGCTGGAGTTTTTGCAAGCTCCACAAACACAAAAATTTACCATGACGATGATAAATTGAAATACAAAAACTACTGAAAACACACTGACTCACGACCGCTCTTACTGAATACCAACCTATTCTGCACTGAGCTGCGGCAGAGCACAGCACACATCTCCCTCATGTGACGTAAGATGAAGCGATGTTGAAAAAAAGCGGTTTGTACGAGCAAGTCAAAGAAACGCTCACTTTATCTACTAAATTGGTGTCCTTATGTCGTTTTAAAACATTTTAAATCCTGCATTATCTTTTCATATGGTATTTTCATACACGATTATATATTCATTTAGATTTTTTTTTTACCTGCAAGATGCTCTTTAACTATTATTGTAAACTATGGGAGTCAGTTGTAGCCTGTAGGCTTCATTAGCCTACTATAATATTGAAGGTAAAAATTAACTGATTTGTATACAAACACTTAAAATACACTTTTATTTATTTTTATAATAATAAAGTTATGTGGAATTATATACAAATTTAAATGGTGGCTGTCATAAAAAACTTTCCAGATTTATTCAAACATGCATTAAATATTGAAGAACATTAAAAATTATTATGATCACTGGATATGGTTTTTCTGAGGTAGCCTAAATGACGTTACATGACATTGTTTACTAACGTCTTTCCACGGTTGAAACACTGATTGAGCGATTCCATGTGACATGATACGGACTTCGATAAGTTGTACTCTATCTTTTAACACACTTTCAGATGCTCATTCATGTTTATTTCGCGCTGTAACTGGTGTTATTAAGGCGGAAGAGAAGGTCATGTGCACTCCGCGCTACTGCTTCTCTAGAGCTGAGCTGCGCCAGAGCGATCTCACGCCACAGCGCCAAAACGGTAATTATGTTTTTGAATTTCGTAAGAAAATGGACGTAGTTTGAAATCTGATACTTTGTTTCATATCAATAATAACAAAGCACAAAGATTATTGCGATTTATTGGATGGGATGCGCGCAACAATGTTCCATTCATTCATCAACTGAAAACAGGATGACTAATCGATTCTTGGGATTTAAGAATCAATATTGTTTCGTAAAAATGAGAATCGATTAAAATCGAGAAATCTATATTTTTTACCCAGCTCTAGTATGTACAATGTTTTTAGGAATGGCAGAAAGGGCTCTGTCTTTGGATCACTGTTTTCAATAGTGTGCTTTTTTGTCATTTGTTGTGTATCTTTGGATTATGTTGTGTTGTAAATAAATCCAAACAATCAAAAAGCCATTATTTTTTAAATCTCCTCATTCTTTGTGCAAGGTTGCTCAGAATGACAGGGCCTGATAGCTCCTAATAGGGCCATTAGGGGAGGGTCTTTGTCTTTCTCAGGTGTGAAAACCTTACATATTAATGATGTGTTCATGCCTCCCGCATAAAGCTTTCTTACACAAAACACGTCTTACAAATTTTAAATCAATATATTGTCTTATCTGAATGAGCAGTCAGGGTGATTTTCACATAGTTTTGGAGCAAATATTCTAGGCTACGTGATGCAATTTTCAAAAGTTTTGTGAAGAAATAATCAGTATGGGTTTCATGGCCTTACTTCAGTGACAATTTTTTTTTGTATTTTCACAAACCACGCATAAATGTCATTATCTCAAAACTACAAACTTTTACATACATGCTGCTGATATATTGTAGCACAGTTTGTGCTAAATACAGTGTAATCAGACTTTAGCCATGAAAATGTCACAAATAACAGAAATAAGCACAAATGCCAGAGCATGTCAGAACACCTCAGACCCCAGAGGGTTAAAACTCCCATGCAAAGCCTAATTTATGTACTACGCTATCACTCTTAATACTCCAATGCAAATGTGTAGCCTATATAATTCATATTTCTACCTATAGTTATTTTATTTTATTACATTACAAGGAGAAAATAATCCATATTAAGAATTATTTTTTTTAAATACAGGGTATTTATACTGCAAGCTCCAGACTGTACCTAAAATGAACGCATTTGCAACCAAAAATATTAATTTGTGAGTGATATTTTTGTTAAGATCGGCACTGGCGACAACACAAATTTACACTTTATGATTGTAAATGTGCATGTTATGTGCGTGTTCTGTGACCGACCAGTAGCCTATCACATAATTTGTTGTAGTGACGTAATAAAATGGGATGAATCACCTTGAATCACCTTAAAATAAGGAGAATCACCTTTCCGCGCCAGAAAAAAAATTATTGTCAAACCGACCAATATCTGACTTTTTCCTCCTCATGCACCAACGCGGATGACACACCTGCTAATAAAAAAGCAGGCTCTAGCAGATGTGCAAGCACGCGTGCGACAGAACAACAGAGACACAGGGGGTCATCTTTCTGTGTCAGTCAATGAACACATAGTAATAAAAAAACATTTAGTACAGTTAGAGAACAGACACTACAATTAAAAAAACGGAACACATTTGCTCAATTGAGCATGAACTGAACAAGAATCGCAACACAGGTCAGCAGCAGCAGGAGTCAGTTTTTACCTCACTTTGCCAATTTCGCCTCACTCTTCTGACTGACAAGACAATGGCGGAAGATTTGGTTTCACATTAAAATGTAGTGTAAAAGCGGCTATTTAAGCGAGTTTGTTATTGTAGTTTTGTTGCTGTGTTTTTCATTTAAGAATAACAATGAACCCACCATTCAAGCAACTGCCACCTCCAAATTGCCACTAATTCGAAATGGCGCGAGCGTGAAGCTCAGCTTTCATTGGAATTAATTGAAAACGCATCCCTACTACGCTTACATTGTTTTTTTTATTACTACATTTGGTTAAGTGAATGTGATTTTTAAAAATCTTATTGACTGTATTTTTTATAAGGTGATGCGTCCACCAAATCTATGGTTATGGCGCCATTTAGCGGGCAAGAGCAGAAATGCATTTCCTGTGGTGAAAAAACACATTCTGGTTGAGTACAATCTGTAGTAGCATTTCAAAGGCTTTTTTAGTTATAACTCAAGACTGCCCAACAATCAGGGATTATACTTCCTCCTTTAGCTTTTTTCTCACAGATTATATCTTATTTGGTTGGCAGTTGGCACCAACAGTGTCAGAAGTCATGTTTCCACTGTTGGGCAAAAAGAGAGCATGCTTGTGTGTGCCAGGGCCAGTTGTGTTTCCACTAGGGGTGTACAATATTAACCAAAAAAAATTAATTGTGCTGGAGCCTTGGCTGGTTTAGGCCTGTTGTGGGCAGCTAACTCCTGAAGATTTTAATTCTACATATTCTGTGAGGTGGTTTGTTCACAGCACTGAAATTAACTTTTTCATTAAGGACCTATATTTTATGGAATGCCAAAGCTGACTTTATTATAAATAAATAAATACATAAATAAATAAATACATAAATAAATATACGAAGAAATGTAAAAAAGCAAAAATACATAAATAAATACATATAAATATATAAAGAAATGTAAAAAAGTACAAATAAATGAGTATTTACACTTATTTCCTTATTTATGTATAATCGTATTTTTCACACATTTATTTATTTTTTTATTTATACATTTATAGATTTATTTATTTCCACATTTCTTTCCACATTTATTTATGTATATATGTTTTTGTCTACATTTATTTATTTTCACATTTATTTATTTCTATATTTATTTATTTCCACATTTATTTATTTCTACATTTATTTATTTCTACATTTCTTTGTCCGTATGCTAATGAGGGGGGCGTTTTACCTCAGACATCAGCAATCGAGCTCAGAGTGGCAGTGCTGAAGCTTTGAGGCCACAGTGACACCTTGTGGTGCGACCAAACGAAACGCAAGAGGTGTGCGGACAATATCACATTTTAAGTCATGTAATTTCACCCTAACTCTATAAGACAGTGACTTACCGCCACCTACTGGCTGTTTTAGTTTCATATTTAAACGTACAATTTAATTGATTCCATCATTTCATATTTCTATATTCAAATGTTTTATTTTTAACAATCTCATAACGACTTTTATGCAATTGTAATTGCAGTGTAAAAGCATTCTCCTCTGTATTAAGATTTTGACTTTTAATGACCTAATGACTTTTGTTAATTTTATTTTTACTGATAACAGCCATAGTGCCTTATTATTATAATAACTGAATAGTTTATCAATTAATATTAAGAACTTGACATATATGATGATGTATACCTATTTAATAAGGTTTGGGGGGAAAAGCGCCCCTGGAAATCAATTTATAGGGGGAAATATCACCACGACCATGTGCACAACAGGTGCTGTTTGAATGGGCATGATGATGCTTCTGTGCTCCAGTGCATGGCGTGAGATGCGTGGCTCACTAGCTGCGTTTATATGAGCCCCTTTTGTTTGATTTAAGAATAATTCCAAATTGATGACTTGTGATTAATCAGTATCTAAGAGCAGCATCTATGAAATATGGGTTGTGTTTTAAGCATTTGAATTGTCACCTATTATGCATACGAAATTAGGAAACGCGAATGTAAACTGTATTGAGTCGCGTTTCAAACTCATTGATCAATATGCTTGCGTAGGAGTCAGTGAAATGTGCGCTGGTTTCTCTCCGCGTTCTGCGCTGGTGTGCGAGTCTCATCAACAATAAACGCAAGCTCTTATCAGCCCTATCCACCGCATTTACATTGTTATTAATAGTGGATACTTTCATGCGCTTCCATGTCCAAGTGTCTGCTATCAGACCCGTTGAAGTGCAGTTTCTGTTCATGTGTGCTATGTGTGTTAACCCTATATAGCCTACCCTACATACAGTTAGGGTGATATTACATGACTTAAAATGTGATATTGTCCGCACACCTCTTACATTTCGTTTGGTCACACCACAACGTGTCACTTTGGCCTCAAAGCTTCAGCACTGCCGTAAAATGTGTGAAAAATGTATAAATGTGTGAAAACATACGATTCTACATAAGGAAATAAAAGTATAAATACTCATTTATTTGTACTTTTTTACATTTCTTTGTATATTTATTTATGTATTTATTTATGTATTGTTGCTTTTTTACATTTCTTTGTATATTTATTTATTTATGTATTTATTTATTTATTTATTTATAATAAAGTCAGCTTTGGCATTCCATAATATTTACCCCCTTTAATTGATTTCCAGGGGCATTTTTACTATTCTTTAACCTTATTATTTAACCTTCGTGTTCAAGGCTGTTCAAACAGATTCCGGCTCCTTCCCCACTGCACTGTCACCCAGCACAACCAGTGGAAAACGTCGCCGCCATCGCACTGCTCACTTGACTAAATGGAACGTAAATATCACTTAACCAAACCTCTTTCCAAAGTCCTTGGCATTGTTGTACATTATCAGTATATGATTTTCTAATTTACATTAGAGGTAATATAACTGATGTTAGTTAATAACAAATAATATTTTATTTATTTGTTGGATGCATAAGGTTCTTCACCCTATTCGTTTTTTTCTTATCCTTCCATAAGATAAGGTAACTCCATAGCCATATCCACAACCAACTTAATCACTTGTATTTTATGTCTTATGCACTTTATTCCTTTCTCATTCATGGTATTCATTGTATTGATGCTTCATTTGTATTAGATACAACTGCTTTTAAAAAGTGATGGAGACATGTCCCAACTGCAAATTACACCTATGGCTGCAGTTCATGAAGCCTGGACTTTCCTGGAAGAAAGCACTTGGGCTTTTTCTGTACATGTCATTAATTTATGTGATGGAAAAGCTGAATTTTCAGCATCATTACTCCAGTCTTCAGTGTCGCATGATCCTTCAGAAACCAGTCTAATATGCTGATTTGGTGCTCAGGTAACAATTCTTATTATCAATGTTGAAAACACGTGCTTCATATTTTTTGTGGAAACCCTGATACACCACCATTTAAAAGATTAGGGTAAGAAAGATTTAAAAATATACAAATTAATACATTTATTCTACAAGGATGCATTAAATTGATAAAAAATGACAGTAAAGACATTTCAAATAATGTTCTTTTGAACTTTCTTTTGAACGTTCTTTTGAACTTTTTTTTTATTTTTTTTAGAATAATAAAAAAAAAAAAAAACATATCCCAGTTTCCACAAAAATATTAAGCTGAACGAACGAACGAACGGTTATATAGCGCTTTCATATGTACTACTGTACACCCAAAGCACTTTACAATCATATTAGGGGATCTCTCCTCACCCACCACCAGTGTACAGCATCCACTTGGATGATGCGACAGCAGCCACAGTACAACAGCGCCAGTGACCTCACCACACGGAGAGGAGAGGAGAGGAGAGAGAATGATAGAGCAAATTCAATGGAAGGGGATTAATTAGGAGGCCATGATTGGCAAGGGCCAATGGGTGGAATGTGGCCAGGACTCCCTTACACCTTTTACGAGAAGTGTCATGGGATTTTAATGACCACAGAGAGTCAGGACCTCTGTTTTACGTCTCATCCGAAGGACGGTGCTCTTTGACAGTCCCCGTCACTATACTAGGGCGTTAGGACCCACACAGACCACAGGGTGAGCACCCCCTGCTGGCCTCACTAACACCTCTTCCAGCAGCAACCTAGTTTTCTCAAGAGGTCTCCCATCCAGGTACATACCAGGCTCAACCCTGCTTAGCTTCAGTGGGCAACCAGTCTTGGGCTACAGAGCGATATGGCTGCTGGCAATATTGATGATAATAATAAGAACCATTATTAATAATTGAGCACGAAAAATAATAATTGAAGCACTAAATCAGCATATTCTAATGATTTCTACAGGATTATGTGACACTGAAGACTGGAGTAATGCTTTGCTTCACAGAAATAAATTACATTTTAAAATATTTTAAAACCCAAAACATTTATTTTAAGATGCAATTCATAATATTAGTGTTTTTTATTGTATTTTCATTTAATTTTCAAGTCATTTATGATGAAGGAAAATGGAACCGAAGTGGCTTTCCCAAATGCAGCAACTTCCATTTTTATTACAGATATTTAGCATTTTCGCAAAGGTTTTATGCAATATTACTATATGTTAAATTCATAATTTTGGATGGAAAATATATCAAATGTTGTTGGCCTCGCGGCTTGAGATCGGAGAATATTGGCCCTGCCCCGGCCTGTAGGTAACCCTGGCTCGCACTGGGCAGACAGTGTAAAACCTGCTAGTGCAACAGAGAAAGTGAACCCCCATAATTATCTGTGTATACCACTTACTGAATGCTGAAGGCCCGACACTGTGTATTGTCTCTGTCCTGATTCCGAGGTTGAAGAGTTGCAGTGGCAGCACTGTATTTTCCATTAAGCTCTGCATGTGTGCATGAGGAGAATTTATACAAATTGTTTAGCTGCAAAATTAAGCATCATCAGCATCTTACAGATTTGGAACACCTGGTAATCTCAGTCCTTTGGTTAAGATGATGAGCACTAACAAATGTGCGATATAAATCACCTTTAAATTGAGGCTCCTCATCACTCTGCTGTTCTATGAGGTAGTCCAGCAGACCATCAAAAATCTCCAACAGGTTTCTGATGGATTCTTTTTCTCCTCTGACTATATTCTCACCTAAAGAGAGAAAGCATGTGTTACACACTGTACATGAAGCTACAATCTATACTACATTAAGAACACAAACCATGTGCTCTGACTGCTCTTAACAGGCATTTTTTAAATTCTCAGTGTTTGGGAAGACACTTTTTAGATAACATGGCATCATTCCTTCTCCAATGACAAGTGATTGGAGACCATTTAAAAGTGAGACAGAGACAGTGAAACATGCCTGACCTGTGATGTGAGATAAACTAATCTGGAGGTAGTCTAAGGCCAGCGAGTCAATTACAGATTGCACATTGTGGATGTCATCTTCCTGACGTTCAGCAGTTACACAATCTGAGGAAGAAAAGGCCATAACATTAGTTTGACAATCATAATACAATCAGGTTATAATCTTTCTCTTCATTTGTAATAACCAAACCAAGGAGAAGCAATATTAACACTAAGCTGCATGGCATCTTACACACATAAGCCATTGGTGTGATTAGTGGCATATCCGGTTGGCATGTGCCAGTGGATAGTGGCACTAAAACTTATGACACACAGATGGATTGTGTCATGTACCGCTGACATTGTTGCGGAGCTTGTTGCTGTATGTTATGCCGTTGTCCACCAGAACATTATGTAAATGGTGTAACATATACGCACTTAACGGTAGAACGACATTTAATTAATAAGTTGCTTTCAAAAATAGGGTTTGTAACGTTATTAAGTTCATACATTTTTTATTTATTTATTTTTTACAATGCATTTAAATATGTATTGTAAATGTTGTTTTATCAAAACAGTTGTTTTGATAATTTGCTATTTGCATAGGACTGACAGTTCAGCCGTTTCATTTGGAAAAAAAAATAAATAATAGACACTATTTAGATTGGTGGCCACAAATAAAAAAAAGTGAAATGTTCTAATTTAAGTTTAAGTGGTACCAACCAGCAGGGGTATGTGCCTTCACCTATTGACACAACAATCAGGCATTTCATATAATTGTAAACTAACATGAGAGAACATGCCACATACCATTATAGTGGCACCTACAATTCTAAAATGTAGCCTATTATGAAAAGAGTAAAGTAAGTCTGTTGATAGATACTGTATTACACTGGACGTCTAATGTGGCTACAGCAAGTCAAATACTTTAACAAAACGTTCAGGGGGGTATTCCAGAAAGCAGGTTGTGTTGCAGGTTGCCCTGTTTAAGGGCAAGTAAGCAGATAACCTCAACATTCGGTTCCAAAAATAGGTGTCATTTTCTAAGTAGCCATAGCAACTTGCTCTCTGAACATAACCTGCTCCAGAGCAGGCTCTGTTCCAAGGTTAGTTTACTTACTGATGAGGATCCAGTGGGCGTGACAGATTGTAGAGGTGGGGGGGGGGGGGGGGGGGAATCGATTCCGTTCAGTATCGCGGCATTTTGCGCATGCAATTATACCGATACAGTAGCGCAAAGTATTGCAATATTTAATGATAAAATTATCTGTTTTACTTTCGGGTTTTCTCTGAGTTTACTCTGACTCATTTGCGTATTACATCCACAAGGTGGCGCTTGTTGTGGTGCTTTGTTGTCATGCATTCAACAGCAAATTAAAATTAAAATGGCTTCACCTCACAACCGGTTGTACACGATGCTCCGTCGTCTTTCAAATCGAAAGTGTGGGCATGCTGACCAACTCCTTTTTCTAAACAAAAATGCCAATATTCCCAAATTAATTTTGGTTGATGACCTTGCAGCCAATAGGACTGGATTCTAGCAGTAAACATTTTTGTTTATTTTTCTCAATTTGATTGAATCTCTAAGTTACTCTTATTTAAATTCTCAGGTTTGAGAATTATTGATTATTCTCAGGTTTATGTCACTCTATTGTATTTAAATAATTTTAAGTTAGGCCTATGTGCTGGGAGCTCACCATTCATGTGAGAGGTCTCCTATTCAGAGAATAATTACGTCCTGTCCTGTAATAAGTATGAAGGACTAAAAATGACAGAACGAAAAATAAATAAATAAATAAAAGTAGAAATAAATAAATAAATGCAGAAATAATAGTGAAAATAAATACATTTTGGTAATATAAATGGCTATTTCTGTATTTGTACATGTATGTATTTATTTATTTATTTATTTATGCATTTCTATATGTATTTATGTATTTATACATTTATTTATATATTTCTGTATTTATATATTTATTTATTTATTTATTTATTTATTTATATATGTATTTATTTATACATTTATTTATTCCTACATTTATTTATTTCTGTATTTCCACATTTTTACATTTATTTCTGTATTTCCACATTTATTTATTTCTGTATTTCCACATTTCTACATTTATTTTTCCCTGCGCATGTATGCTAATTGACCTATGGCTAAGCCACGCCCCCTCCACTCACTCGGACAAACAGTCATTCGGTAAAAGGCAGCTGTCACAGTAGGAGACATTACACAGGAGGCAATTGATGATTTTTTGGAGACAGAAAGATTATATATCATCTCGATGTAACCAAAAGGGCCTTAAATATGCATTGGAGGGTTATATTAATAATTTTATTGTTGAGAAGGACGATAAGCTTCAGCTCCAGACAAAGATTTACAGTTCACAGTGTAAACGTTATAGTTTGGTGCTATTTCGCTTCAAACACTCGCTTTATACGTGTCCTATTCGCTTTGGATTCAAAATGTTCAAGCGTCGAACTAGACGCGATACGCACGAATTTGACGCTCTATTCGCATTTGGTGTGAGCGCAGAATAATGAACAGGCTGCGATGTCAAGATTGCAATGCTGGAATGTGTGTGTGTCTGTGTGTGTGTGTGTGTCAGAGAGCGGGCTCGATCGAACAGTGGAAACATAAAAACATACTCCATTTTGTTCATACAGGACATAATTAAAACTGCAAAGTGTTTAGCCTACTTATATTTGTGTAAAACACAACATTGTGCTTTTGTCAAACTGTAACCTACAACTGTCACCCAACCAAAATCACACGCACATGCTGTTTAAAAGCCAAAATGACAAGAAAAAACATAAAAACGAATGAAAACTGATAACTGCAATGCATTGCAATGGACGAGGAAGCAGAGAATGTCCGAGTGTATTGGGTTAGCTATGCGTACTGTGATTGGCTCATCGCGTTTGGGGGCGTGGCTTAGCCATAGGTCAATTAGCATACATGCGCAGGGAAAAATAAATGTAGAAATGTGGAAATACAGAAATAAATAAATGTAGAAATGTGGAAATACAGAAATAAATAAATGTAGGAATAAATAAATGTAGAAATAAATACATATATAAATAAATAAATATATAAATACATAAATAAATGTATAAATACATAAATAAATACATATAGAAATGCATAAATAAATAAATAAATAAATAAATACATACATGTAAAAATACAGAAATAGCCATTTATATTACCAAAATGTATTTTCACTATTATTTCTGCATTTATTTATTTATTTCTACTTTTATTTATTTATTTATTTATTTTTCGTTCTGTCATTTTTAGTCCGTCATAAATAAGGTCCTGTGTCCTGAATGTTCAAGGACAACGTTTTTGCACTACCCTCCTAAGTTTTTGCACTTCAGTTAATGTGTAGAAGATAATGTTATATATATATATATATATATATATATATATATATATATATATATATATATACACATTTATATATATATATATATATATATATATATATATATACACAAATATATGGAAGTAAAATAATGCTAAATGTTTTTGAAACAAAAAAGCCTGTTGAATTGCACTACTTGAAAAAAAATAGGCATTGCATTAACCATGCTTGCATTTTAATGCATTGTATTTTTAGGGCTTGCGTTTTTATGGGCTGAAATTCAACATGGTTGAATATTTAAGCTGTGAATATTTCAAATAAAAACATTTCAAACACATTTTCATTATTAAAAATTCAATAATCCATATTCACCTTTCATATTTCACTTCTAAAATATTCAAACTGTTTAAAAATACAACCTATAATATTCAACAGGTAATTTTCGGTCCATTTTATTTCGCTTTGAAAATTAATATTTCAATTAAAAACATTTCAAACACATTTTAATTATTAAAAATTCAATAATCCATATTCACCTTTCATATTTCACTTCCAAAATATTCAAACTGTTTAAAAATACAACCTATAATATTCAACAGGCAATTTTCGGTCCATTTTATTTCGCTTTGAAAATTCGCTTCCACAAATTCAGTGGTTCAAATTCGACAGTAAATTCAACACTGACATCCAGGAACTGCAGGAAAAGCAGTAAGTTGCTGAGCATACTCTCCATCTGCTGTTAGTCAACCTCACCAGCAGGTGTTGCAAAAGCGCGTGTTGTTGACGAAGACCAGCAACAGTTAGAGCAAGCCATTCATTCATAAAACTCATTTACAGCAATGTAAGTGTATTTGTGATTATTATGAAAATGGTTTCAACAAACAGATGCATTTACACTTGTCCAGTTTCGTCTGGAATGCGGCCCAGACCACCTCCTTAAGTGGTTTGAGCGATCGGATTTAAATCCATCTCGAATGCGTTTCGGAGGGCATTTACACCTGGTCTTTTCAAGATCGGATAGTTATCCGACCACAGAAAATGCATGAAGTGACCAGGTGTAAACAGCCCCTCACTCACTCACTGGACCGTCGACCTGACAAAAAACTGCATTCATAGGCGGAGCTCGGCTACATAGGTGCCAATCAGAGCTTCAGAACTAAGGTGGGGCTACAGATTAGGGGCTACAGATTATTCATAAACAAATATACCACCCATGGATCTTCAACTGTCTGGCCAGTTTTGGTTATATTGAAGATCCATGGGTGGTATATTTGTTAGTGAGTTAGACTGTAACAAAGAGTCTGATATTGATCCAATTAATTGTAGATATAATTTACATATAATAGCCCTATTACATAGATGTATTATTGCAGACTATATGTTTGAAAATATTGCAGAATTGTAGGATTTATTAAGGATTTTGTCACAATCACGTTAGTATAGCTGCTCAATTATCTGTCAGTCACTACTACAAGATGGCACCTGCAAGCTTTGTTTACTTCCACTCTTAAAGTCAAGTCACCCTTATTTAAATCAATACAGACTGTTTTCAAGCAGCTTTACAGTAACAAACAGAAAAGTAACACTCGATGCAACAAAATGTTCAATGTTGATTCAGTTCAGTTCAATGACTAGCCTATGTAAAATTCATCAATTATGAAAAGAGTTATATTCATCTATAAAGCAGCTCTGGAGAAAACCGTGATGTCATCATTGAGCTCAGTTCAGTTCTTATAAAATACTGAAAGTGTGCTGCATTCAAGCCAATAATATTGCCAAATATAAAGTGTCCCCAATAAGCAAGCCAAAAGGTGACAGTGGCATGGAACCCAAACTCCATCAGGAGACCCAAAAAACCCTTGGGAGAAACCAGGCTCAGTCGGTGGGCAGTTCGAGAGAAAATGGTGTGGTTTAGCTTAAGCAGCCTAGCAATTCACCATCTTTGTATGGGTGGAACACTGTACCCTCATCAAGATCTATTGTTCGGGACTAGCGCCAACCAAGATATCAGTCCTCATCATTTCCCCAGTATATTTCTATTAATTTCTGCATTTGTTTTTGTGCCAGTGAGATGAGTAAAGAGCATCTGTTGCTTAAATTATTTTGTCTGGTGTCTATAAGCAGCACATACAATTTATTTTACTACGTGTAAAATATACCTAAAATAACTGAGGAACACAACTCCTATATTTTTAGTTAGCTATATTAAAGAGGAAGAGGTTTGTTTTAACACTAACTAAAGTTATGATGAAATATTCTGAATTATGATACCAATCCACAGTCTGACTTGTAATGCAACCTGGAATCATAACCACACCACGTTGGTTTGTTTGGCCAGAGGAGAACTGGCCCCCCGAAACTGGTTTCTCCCAAGGTTTTCTTTTTTCTCCATTTCTGTCACCGATGGAGTTTGGGTTCCTCCTTGCCACTGTTGCCTCTTGCCTAGTTGATGGACACATAATATTCAGTAATATTACTGATTTGACTGCACTGACACTAATGTTTGAGAACTGAACAGGACAATGACATCACTATTTTCTACAGAGCTGCTTTACAGCAGAATTGAACTCGGTTTGCATCAAATCTGTTAGCTGCTTTGAAACAATCTGTATTGTATCAAGCGCTATATAAATAAATAAATAAATAAATAAATAAATAAATAAATAAATAAATAGAGATGCACCGATAGATCTGCGATAAATCAGAAGTTCGGAACTGATTTTTGCTCCAAACACAATGGCCATTTTATTTTAGCCGAGCTATATTTCAAACTTTCATTTCCCAGTCTGTAAACAGGATGTTAACAGGCCAGAGACTGAACATGCTGAAGACAGACGCAAAGAGGAGAATAGAGACGTGCCAGCAGAGAAAATACTGTATCAGGCAAAGCAAGCTCACAGTTCACGATGGTTAAAATATTGGAAGAAATTGGGGATGGGGGTTTATATGAATCTATCTCTAAAGGGAACTGACTGCCTTAAAGGGATGGTTTGGAGTAAAATCAACCTAGGGTCCTTTGCACCATGACATCGAGCCAAACACCCCCCAGAAGCCTTTTTTCCCTTGGTTGAACATTTTTAAAGTTAGAGCTTATTTAGAGAAATCAGCCGGATGGCTTAGTGCAGGCGCTAATGGCTCCAAATTTGTATCTCGTAAATTACCCCACTAATAATGCCCAGAATGGTACCAAACTTCTACAGTAGTACAAATAGGTTCTGTACTCATAAAACAAGGCATTGGAAAGTTTGTAAGTACATCAGGAGTTTATTTAAATAACACTTGCCTGACGGCTCATGCTACTGCAAACCCAGACACCGACGTCACTTCACTGAGTTGAGAAAAGCACGTAAAAGTCCTGGCAGAAAGTGATGCATAAGGATGTAAAATAACAAATAAACAACAAATAAATTTGCTTAAAGAAAATAAAATCTGCAACCGGTATCAAAATTAGGGATGTGTATACGACCAATTTCATAAACGTTTAAACAGAAATTTTGCAGTTTAAGTTTAAGTGTCAAGTAATTTTCATTCATAACCGTTTTGTCTCTCATAACCGGTAGTAACAAGCCTATAAGCAAGTTTAATTGTTATATACTAGTTTGACATGACAGAAGAAAACTGAAAAGTTCCGTGTAGGCTTTCAAAATACTCCCTCACCTTGCTTATCTTCTGAGTGGACATTTCTCTGAACCCGCCACAAGCTTTTGGAACTTCAACAAATATTAATATTTATACAGTGAAGATTATATGCAATGTTTGTTTTGTTTTTTTTATATTTGATTACTTTATTAAATTTCTGTACCTGAAAACGTACTCGGTTACCTAATGTAACCTTGGTTCTCTCTAGAAGAGGGAACGAGTATTGCGTAAGTTGCTTACGCTACGGGTAAAGTAATCTTTTCTCGAGATATGAAGCCAAAAAATTATCCTTAATTTTTTATTGATTGTCAACGCAGTGCAGCAGCAAGCAGACCTAGAGCAGGCTATCTAGCGCGCTCATTGGCTGCTCTGCGGCAACTGCAGCAGCCTACCACTGAGCCTGGCGTGACGTCGCGCACTCACGCGTCACAGCCTGCCAAAATGGGAGTGGCTTAGCGTATATAAGGAAGGGCTCGGGGGCTGCTACCCTGGTTTTCGTCGACTGAAGCGAAATGAGCTCGTGGCGTGAGCACGGCGGGTTACGCAATACTCATTCCCTCTTCTAGAGAGAACCGAGGTTACATTAGGTAACCGAGTACGTTCTCTTACGAGAGGTTCTCTCGTATTGCGTAAGTTGCTTACGCTACGGGAACCCCTTGTCAACGCCGTGCACGCCTAGTATCCACTACATGAGTCCCAGGGGAAGCCCGGGGAACACATAAGTGGGAATCAGGCGGCCAACAGAGTGGGCCAGCACATGTTCATAAGCACACAGTAGGGGGTGCAGAGCGGCTCAGCCGGTCTGTACTGAACTTGACACGACCCTTTATAGTGCAGCTCAACCAGGAGAGCTAAATCAAGTAAGAGTAGCCCGCGCACGATTAATCTGAGCAGGGCATACACACGACTTAGACTGATAGAAGTTTAGCCTGCAAGGCGGGGACTTCCAGGTTGTAAAACCTAACAAATGTAGAGGGGGAGGCCCAGCCTGCCGCCATACAAATGTCATGAATAGAAATCTCGCTGGACCAAGCCCACGATGAGGCCATGCCTCTGGTGGAATGAGCCCTGATGCCCAAAGGGCACTGCAGGTCTTTAGACGCAAGCTGCCGCAATAGCGTCCACTATCCATCTGGACAGACTGTGTTTCGAGGCAGCGAGACCCTTGGTGCGCCCTCCAAACGAAACGAAAAGCTGCTCCGAGCGCCTGACAGCGGCGGAGCGCGTGATGTAATTTCTCAGTGCTCTGACAGGGCAGAGGAGGTTACTATCGACCTCGCTGCCGGATGCCGGCAAGGCTGAGAGAGAAATGACCTGCGCTCTGAAAGGAGTGCCAATCACTTTGGGGACATAACCATGCCTCGGTTTGAGAATGACTTTAGAATCATTAGGTCCGAACTCGAGACACGCGGCGTTAACTGATAACGCGTGCAAGTCACCCACGCGTTTGACTGATGACAGGGCTATCAGAAAAATATCAATGGCCGGAGCATTATTGAATGTGACCCGACTTTACGGGAAATATTCACAGAACCCCCTGGGATTAGCTTCAAGAGGGCCCCCACAATTAAAGATAAATTAGTAAAGAGTTACCTCCCTGCTCCTAAACGTGAATGCTGGCTGCGTCAACCTAAGGGAAACTTTCCTTGTGGTAATTGTAATTATTGTGAGAATATTACTAAAACTGACATGTTTGTTGATGTTTTTAATAACAAGACTTACACTGTTAACAGCTTTATAAATTGCAATACTACCCATGTTGTCTATCGTTTGGAATGTCCCTGTGGTTGTTTTTACGTAGGCCTCACCAAAAGGAAATTAAGAGACAGGGTAGCTGAACATCGGTATGCCATCCGGACTGGTAATATCAATTATCCAATGGCTAAACATTATATGGACGCTAATCATGGGAGGGATTTGACCTTAAGAGTAGTGGGCATTGAGGCTATTCGCCTTGATGCCAGGGGTGGGGACATAATTAGACGTCTCAAACAAAGGGAGACATATTGGATCTATTCTCTGAGGGCCACTAAACATCCAGGTCTTAATGAGGATTTTGATCTCTCACCTTTTTTGTGATTTTTGTGCCTCTATAGGTACAGTCTGTTGTCGTCGAATGTAGTACCCATTTCTGGTTAATGCTGTTTTGAATCATCTTGTCTATGACACTAGAGTTATGAGAAGTAACTGTAGCCCATTCACACTTATTGATCTTATATATTGTGTGGAGAATATTAGATACTTGAAGTGTTGTTTTTCCACTAAGAGATCTTTTTTATTGTATTTTGCCTGTTACTTGTATGAACCTAATTTTTGCCTCTAGTGGCCAAAGAGTTGTGTTACACGTATCAGAGTGGCACACCTGAAATCAATTACTGTATAAGTACTGCACCTGTTTGTTTGTCACTAACACCCTGATGAAGGCCAGTGGGCCGATACGCGTTGGTGTTTTTTTAATTTTTTAGCCCTCTAATAAAGACTTTTGTATTACTTTTTGTATCCACTGAGTGCCTGGACTTGGATCTTTTCCTACGTTTTTTCAATTATTACCCTTCCAAGAGCACCGGAGGATACAAGGGATTTCAGCAGCGCTCCAGTTCCCCTTTTGTTCGGCCGCAACATACATTTTGAGCGTGGAGGGGGACCTGCCCATGTCCAGCAGCTCTTGAAGGAAGCAAAGCACCCACGAAACCCCACAAGTTTGTGGGTCTAAATTTTTGACGGTGCACCATTTATTAAACACAGACCATTTAGACGCGTAGAGCTGTCTCGTAGAGGGAGCTCTAGACTGCGTGATCGTGTTCACGACCCCTTTTGGCAAGTCAACGGGTATCCGTTGATTATCCATGCATGCAGAGACCAGCACTCTGGATGAGGATGCTAGATCGAACCACGGGCTTGAGAGAGGTGGTCTCTTCTCACCGGGATCAGCCATGGGGCTGAGTCTGCCAGCCGCATTAACTCCGGGAACCACGTTTGGTTCTCCCAGCGCGGGGCTATAAGGAGCACAGAGTGGCGCGTCTCCCTGATTCTCCCAATGACCTGTGGCAACAGAGAGATCGGGGGGAAAGCGTACAGCGGGCCGCTGGGCCAGGCTTGGGCCAGCGCATCCTCGCTCTTTGAAAAGAACCTTGGGCAGTGAGCGTTGTCTTTTGACGCATAGAGGTCGACTTTCGCTTTGCCGAAAAGGCGCCACAGTAACTGGACTGTCTGGGGATGCAAAGACCATTCCCCCGGGGGAACATTGTCTCTGGACAGTCTGTCTGGACCATCGTTCAGGTGAGTGCTGAGCCCAAACGAGGAGGCGATCGCCATCATCTCTAGACAGTTTATGTGAAGGCGTTTCTCCCGGTCTGACCAGAGGCCATAGACCGGTCTGCCCTCAAAAAGAGCCCCCCAACCAAGGTTGGAGGCGTCTGTCGAGATCATTTTCCAGTGCGAGATGACTCCCATTGTCACTCCCAACTGGTACCATTCGGCCGCCAACCAGGGCTGCAGGGCTGAAACGCAGCCCTGATTCACACTGATTCGCAAGCCGCCAGCAGTCCAGGCTCGGTGAGGCACTCGCGCTTTCAGCCAGCGTTGTAGCGGGCGCATGCGCAGTAAGCCCAGCTGGAGCACTGCTGCAGCTGCGGCCATGGGGCCCCAACATTTTCTGAAACGTTTTCAGAGGAACCCGACTGCCCTTCTGGAAAGACGCGGCGAGATGTCGAATACGGCGCACACGCTGTGTCGACAATCTGGCCGTCATAGCCACCGAGTCCAGTTCTATTCCCAGAAAAGAGATTGACTGACGGGGCAGTAATGAGCTCTTGGTGCAGTTGACTGAGAGACCCAGGCTTTCCAGATGGCTGAGAAGCGCTGTTCTGTGAGATATGAGCTCTATTTCTGACTGCGCCAGTATCAGCCAGTCGTCCAAATAGTTCAAGATTCGCATACCCTGTCTTCTCAGGGGAGCGAGGGTCCATGCACTTCATGAATGTACGGGGTGCTAAAGACAGGCCGAACCGCAGGACGGTGTATTGATATACCTGACCGTCAAAGGCGAATCTCAAGAATGGCCTGTGACGGGGTATAATCTGAATCTGAAAGTATGCGTCTTTCAGATCGAGAGAAATAAACCAGTCCCTCGGGCGAATTTGCGTCTCATGAGAGCTTTGTTCAAATATCTCAGATCTAAGATAGGTCTGAGAGCTCCGTCCTTCTTGGGCACAAGAAATAACGGCTGTAAAAGCCGGTCTCGCTCAGAGAAGGATGCACCTGTTCTATCGCCCCCTTGCACAGCAGCTTTGCTATTTCTGCATGAAGTAGGTGAGCTACTTCTGTATTCACTCTCGTCTCGGTCCGTGCTCGAAAGCGCAGGGGAAGGCTAGCGAACTGTAGCGAATAGCCCTGCTTTATAGTATTCAGCACCCATTCTGACACGCCCGGGATCGCTTCCCATGCTTTCACATGCATAGCTAGGGGTAGAATGGCCTCTGGGTTCTGATCGCCGCACTGCGCGGGATAGGGAACCTGTCTCAGAGGTATTGGCGCGGCGCGCGCTGTCGATGCTCGAATACGGAGGCTCGCTGATAGCGGTGACTGGCTGGACAGCACTCAGTGACTCGGTCGCTTTGGACGGAGAACATTTTGTGGCGAGAAACCCGTGACGCGAGAGCGGCGTCAGGGGTAATGTGTTTATCAGTAAGTGTGAGCGCTCGTGAGCGGGCACAGGGCTTACGTTCACAACACGGCCAGTGTTTGGGAGCTTTAAAGGATCTGACCCCTGGGATAACCGTGTAACAGAGCGGGCAGAGGGTAGGTGTGGGCACTGAATCGTGGGCACATTTCCTACGCTTAACACTCGAGCAGCGCATGCCCGCTTTATGTGAGTGAGCTCTGTGAGAGACACAGGGGAGATCGTGCTTGTGTGTAGGGGTGAGCACTGGCACATTTTCTACACTCATAACACCATTGGCGTGAGCCGGATAACCAGACATTATACTCTTTTTGAGATTTCTCTGGGTCGCCGTGAGAACGGCGTTTGTGTGCAGGCGAGCGAGTTGTGTAACTGACTCGTTGGCTGCGGTGTACACTACTGCAGTAGCCTTTTCTAAGGGGACTGACAGAGCTGGGCGTTTTGATGGTGGTCCAGCCGCGACGGGACTCGACCATCTTTTCCTCCTTGCGGCTGCTAGGAGGACTTCGGCGGCTCAGGATTCAGCGCGATCTTGGGCCGGGGTCCCCGGGGGGGAGGCGGTCTGTGACGGCTGACTGAGCGCGATCTAGGGCGGCCGCCCTGTCGTCGCTGCGAAGACGGAGGAGACGAGACGGAGACGAGCGCTGTGTAGAGCTACGTGCAGGAGGCTGGGCTTGAGAGCGGCCTGCAGCTGAGCTCGAGCGGCGGGGCAGGAAGAGATTCATGGCCTGCGATGCCTTCTGTACCTCCGAAAAACGATCCACAATCCCGCTTACCGCTGGGCCGAAGAGGCCGGTGGGGGAGAGCGGGGCGTTGAGGAACACGGATCGCTCAGATTCACCCATGTCGGCGAGCGTCAGCCAAAGATGTCTCTCGGTGACGGTGAGCGAGGCCATGGATCTCCCGATGGCCTGGGCCGCGGACTTGGTAGCGCGAAGGGAGAGGTCCGTCGCGCTGCATAAATCCGTCAAGACAGTCTGGTCCGGGCCTTTCTCGTCCATTTCGCGGAGGAGATCGGCCTGGAGGATCTGAAGAACTCCCATTGAATGCAGGGCGGAAGCAGCCTGTCCGGCGGCGAAGGCGCTGCCGACGAGTGCTGACGTGGTCCTGCAGGCCTTGGACGGGAGGGCAGACTTTGAGCGCCATCTGGCGTGCAAAGGTGCGCTGCGACCGCCTATTCCACTGGGGGAATCTGGTTATATCCCTTCTCGGCAGCTCCGTCTACCTGAGAGAGAGTCGAGGAGACTGGAGAGTGGAGTCTTGCGGAGAAAGGAGCGGGGCTGGAAAAGTGAGGCATTTTGAAACAAACGCCTCGCGCTCTTTTAGGAAAGTGTGTCGCGGCGGCGAGCACACAATAGAAGCACAGCAAAAAGGATACTGTCGCCGGATAGCGAAGCAGGCACGGATGGCTGAAGGCGGCGAAGACGGCCGGCTTCCTCAGACTCTTTCCTCGGCTTGCTTGATCGCTTGCTTCGACGGCGGCTTCTCTCGGAGTCCAGCGATGCGAAGAGCTTCGCTGAAGAGACGAAAATCAGGGTAGCAGCCCCCGAGCCCTTCCTTATATACGCTAAGCCACTCCACACCATTTTGGCGGGCTGTGACGCGTGAGGGCGTATAGAGACTGTGTCTGTTCCCCGAATTAGGACATACAAAAAACTTACAAACCCTTCTAAGGGTAAAAATTTAATTGATGTTCAACAAATAAAAAACAGATATAATACAAATGAGCAAATGATAAAGCTTGGGTTGCTGAATATTAGATCCCTTACTTCAAAAGCACTTATTGCTAATGATATGATTACAGACTATAATCTAGATGTGCTGTGTTTGACAGAAACCTGGCTAAAACCAAACGATTACATTACTTTAAATGAGACCACCCCGCAAGATTACTGTTAAAAACATGAGTCTTGTCTGAAAGGCAAAGGGGGAGGTGTTGCTGTAATTTATAGTCATATTTTCAGAATTACTAAGTCTAGTTTCAAATATAATTCTTTTGAAGTGTTGGTGCTTAAAGGGGTGGTTGAATGTGATTTCACTTTTTTAACTTTAGCTAGTGTGTAATGTTGCTGTTTGAGCATAAACAACATCTGCAAAGTTACAACGCTCAAAGTTCAAAGCAAAGGGAGATATCTGCTTTGAAAGAAATCAATTTCTAAGGACTACAGCAAATGGCCGGTAGGGACTACAAGACATTCCTCCAGGGTTAGTGACATCACTAACCCCAACATTTACATAAACCCCTCCTCTGGGAACACAATAGAGCTGGTAAGTCCCACCCATCTGTAAAACCCCAAGTGGACCTCTAGGTTGAAAAATCGTCAATGCAAGTGAATGTGAGAAAATAATTATTTTCTGGTCTCGTTTGAATTGTGCCATGAATGTGAACATATGTTGTCTGTGAATTTTTTATATAATTTTTCATGTTACGAGTTTGACAGTATATTGTATGATTCTTTGGCTAGCAGCTGTGGAAAAGACATAACGAGAAAGACTACATTTCGCCTATGTGACGGCACCCCATAACACATTTTCCCTCCACTTGTCAAATCACGGAGCTAATGCTGCGATAATCTATGGAGACAGATCGAGATGCCTGTGTGTTTTGTACCCAAATGTCACCATTCAAACCAAATGGGCTGTTCTTTCTTCAGATTCCTGTCTGATGTAAAAACTAGTTGTAGTCCACAAAGTGCTCTCACACAAAGTCTAACCGTATCAAACTTCTACCCGCTAAATTGTAGCATTCTTCACACGAAAAATTATATTAAAAATTCACAGACAACATATGTTCACATTCATGGCAAAATTCAAACGAGACCAGAAATTAATTATTTTCTCACATTCACATGCATTGACGATTTTTCAACCTAGAGGTCCAGTGGGGTTAGCGAAAGGGGCGGGACTTACCAGCTCTATAAATAAAGGGGACGAAGACATTTTATGTTGCTTTGGAGAAGAGTTGTTGTGGTAGTAGAGTGTCGTTGCCGCCATGCCGTCGAAACGCTGTTATTTTCACCCAGATTGCAAGTCCACTTTGTTCAGTCTTCCTAAGGACGGTGGAGTTAGGGAGCAATGGTTACAATTTATTTTTAACTCGGTCCCTCATAATTATAATCCAAATGTCGCTCTCTGTGCTGCACATTTTCCGGAGGAAAGCTTCCTCAATCTACGCGAGTTCAATGCAGGATTCGCACAACGGCTTGTCCTGAAAGATGGAGCAGTTCCAACTTTTTGTTGTTTACGAGCCACAATCTGTAAGTGGGTGGTTGACGTGAACTCAAATCCAAAGTGGAAAAAAAAAAAATTCTAAAATGTATGTCAAATGTCTTATAATTATATTGCTTAATATGTGAATAACTCAAAACTGAATGTGTCCCTTTCTAATTCCTTATTTATTTAGCATTTTATTAACTTTTTTGTGTGGTAGTCCAAAATATTGTCCACCGGTGTGACAACATTTTTTATGTTAATATTTAATTCAGAGATTGTGTGACAGATACGACAAATATGCACAATCCTTATCAATTTGTCCTTATTACACTCCCACATCAAAAGTAACCAATAAAAATTCACAATCATGTTATTATCCCACTATAAGATGTACACATAGGGACTTTACCCAAACGTCTGGATTATATTCATTATAATTAGTATAAAACCTAATGAAGCTTCAATCCATCCTTATATGTGCATAGTGATGATATCATTATTATACTATTCAACACCTTTTACATAAATTTGTGCATTTAAAGGCCTTTTCCACTTATAATTCAGTTTGTCACACCACAGGACATTTCGTCACACCATTGGACAACAAAAAGTACCGGTATGCCCCTGTTTTGTACAAAGTCACATTTATTATTTCTTGTTCAAATAATTTAAAAAATTCATTAAAATAAAGTTACAACTTCAAGTTCAAATGTGTTTTGTACAATAAAGTCAGAAGAAAGAAGAAGAAACGATGCACGTGGAATCTGCCTAACAAACATCAATTTCATTGGCCTTTTTACGCAGTGGTATTACGCAACAAGGAAGTGTATACAAACTGGATACCACTGTTTTCATCGGAATCTGAGAAATACGGCAAACAAGAACGCACCGCTCTATCATTAACAGTTTTTAAGATAATTACACATATGTAAAAGTATGCAATTTTGGGCGGTATCGCCTAATCTGTCCCCATAACATTTCTATTCATATCCCATTGAAATGTGCGATCTCAAGAGCTTAAAACCATAGACAGTATATAAACTGGACACAGCGACCCTATTGGATTCAACGGAGACAAGTGAAGTCAATTAGAAGCTCTCACTTCCTGGGGGTCGAGTGTACTGCGCAGACTCAAACTGAGCTTGACGACGTATATGTGACGTGAGCAACCCGTCTGTCTTCTAGTAGCTGTGCCGAGAGAAATCTGAATCATTCCCTTCCGAAACTTGCATAGACGGAGAGTGTGAGTAGGAGCTGTCCATGAGCTAGGAGCAGGAGAAACTTTTGCTAAGTATTCTGATTAATAATTTTGTCATTTTGCCTCCACGTCCCCCCGATTGCCCGCGAGCTTCTCCTCCTGTCCATTCGGTAATCTCTCTACTGTGCGACAGAGAGTCGCGTGGTTATGACGCAATCGTTAGCCTATTTTTACAAAAACTGCATCTACGGGGCCATAACGTAAGATACAAGGGGCCATAACGTAAGATACAAGGGGCCGTAACGTAAGATACAAGGGGCCGTGACGTAAGATGCAAGGGGCCATAACGTAAGATACAAGGGGCCATAATGTAAGATACAAGGTAATGGAGCCATTTATACATTTCCGTGTATCTTTAGAAATAAATAATGGACAAATGGAGTCTTTAAACGCCTCAGATGTAAGGTTATTCGCTGTCAAAGTGACACCAAAATGAATGGGAGTCAATGGAATGCTAACAGCAGGTGGGGGTCTGCTAATCAATGGCGGCGCCCGGGAGAAGCTTCAATATTTTATGAAACCCTGCCCTCCTGCTTAAAACAGCTAACTGAGCTAGCGATGACTCTCCTCTTCCTGATTCGCATCAGCTATGAAATCAGCATGATATGATTAGTTTCTAAAGCTGTCAATCATCTCACGTGAACCAACCAGACCATTAGGCTGTTCTAAAGCAATGACGCTGTCTGTGTATAGTTCCTCATTCTGAGCTACAAACACAACTAAACACATCTTTTCATCTGATTCAAGAAGCTAATAAATGCAGGATTCAAATATATCTGGTTCGTGTGTGTGATTTCTGTCCGATTTTGGTTATTTTATAGGAACAAAGAATGTTTACGTCCACTGGTGTGACAGCCATTTCCACCAGTGTGACGCTGATTTCATGTCACACTATAGGACAGTGCTGTCACACCAGTGGACATTTTCAAGATCAAGGCCAGTTTGTGGCCTAGCTATATGAGAGACAGTCTTCAATCCTGACTAACAGTGTTAAGGTTTACATTATTTTCAATAGTCAATCAATATAAATTGATGAAAATTTTCAGATCAATACTTAGATTATGTCACACCAAAGGACTGCATAATGGATCCCATTTCCAACAGTGCACGGAAATAGCAATATTATGAAAATATTTGAAACAGGACTCACCTTGTGGGCAGTCCATGTACTCCAGTGAGGTCTACTGTACTTCCTGGATGAAGAAGGGCCCCTCTCAGTAATAGGGTGCCCAAATTAATGCCCGTTTTATATCTACAGAATGGCGTCACACCAGGTGGACACCAGTTTTGCGGACAAAATGTAATGCGTCACAATTATTTTAAATCGGGACCTTATGATTTATAACCTTTAGTTTCATTAAGTTAACACCGCTATAACATCTATTCAAGTATTTTAATGTATTTAGACTTATTTTTCATTTAATTACGGTAGTTTTAAGATAAGCAGCGCTACCCCGGACAGTCACGCCAGTGGACAAATGTCATGTTTAAAATTAAATATTTACATATTTGAATTATAATACTCATTAATTACAGATGTATTAGTTCTGGAAGATTAAACTGTATATAACAACAGATATTTTAATTAAATATTATATATTTTTATTTATATTTGTCACCATGAACACAAAAATGTAGCGTCACGTCAACCACCCAAGTATGTTTTTTTCGTTGATGTGTTTTCCTGTAATAGTTCGTATTGATATTTGTACGTTGTAGCAAGGAAGTAAATGAAGGACAACGCTGTTTGGCTCCACAAACCAGTTTGTTAAATGCTAATTTATACTTATCCGCTTATACAAACTTCTATTTAATATCACCAGCGCAGCGAACTTGGAATGTTTGTGGTTGTCGTTTATGTGATCAGTGTAAATTATTCTTTGATTATAGCTTTATGTATTGTTTATCTACATGCTTGTTTATCTACAGGCATGCTAAACATGGTTTTGTGTTTGATTTGGCTACTGTTGTAAAGCCAATGTTTAGTGTTCGTATTGGGTTAATAGTTCTGGCGACAGATATTTGGCTACAATCGTTCTAAAAATACAAAAGTAACAGTGCCATATAGTCAGTAGCGATCACAATAGATCTGCAGTCAAAAAAAAAAAAAAAACTACCATTCTGAAACGTCCTTTAACAGCCGTTCTTGTCGATCCTCGCCACTAACATTCTCTGGGTCTGATTCGGGCTCAAATTGGTATGGCAATATTGATGCCATTGTTTATAATACACCGAAGCACAAACTACCGGTAAAGGTAAGGGACAACGTGCACTTGGCGGTTAGCGAATCACAACACACTGGGCCAGCTAACCAATCTGAGCCCATTGCATATTTTTGAGGGGGGGGGCTTCATAGAACGTTTTTACAAGGAGGGACAGAGCAGTGTAGAATAATGGTTAAATATGTGAAAAATAATGCAAATTTTTAAAAACGAAGCATGAACAGTGCACCCCACAAACACAATCAAGCCTTCGAAAAAATGTGTTTTACCACTCCTTTAATATAGCAATATATAGTGTAAGGCCATGTGTCCACCAAAGCGTTTTTTCACGCGGCTGGCGTGTTTTTTAAATTGTTTTCAATGGGAGCGTCGCGTTTTTAAAACGCCATGAGCGTAGCGAAGGCGCTGAGCGTTTTTTTCACGCTGAAGCGCCGAGCGCTCGCCGTTTTTTACAGGTCGCCGAGAGTTGAAGAATGTTCAGCTTTGGGTAAAACGCTGCGCTCATCACTGTCACTTTTTACCCAACCATCCAATCACAATTGTTATGGGAAGTTTTGATTTTCATTGATTTACAGTACTGATTTTCATTTACTTTCAGTAAGACATTGAAATGACTCTTTGCTGGACTGTATGTGGTCTGCCAACATATGACTAATGTGTGTGTGTTTTTAAACACTGGGAAACAGGTGAGACGTCAGGAGGAGGCAGATTGAAAAGGGACCATTGACCCCTAGGGTCAGAGGCCGCCCAATCTAGAATTTGTGAGTTTGTAAGAACAAACTTAGCAGGATTAGATGACTAGCAGGGAAGCCTCTCCTTGTTTAGATAAGGGCATGTAAGCAGAAGACCTTGAAAGCAGTATAAAGACTCCTCTGCCCTCCCTCTCGTCGTCGCACTTGTTTCACAGACTGTACTGGTGACTTCTGTGTGGCAACTGGGCCTTCTTGCAAGAATAAAATACTTTTTTAATGATCATTTGAATTTCAGAGTGTCTCTTACGCAGTTGATGATTGTTTAATGAATTTTTGCCACAACACAATGGAGGAGGGGCAGGACTAATACCACACCGACCAACCGCCACATTCTGCTTGTACAACGTCAACAGATGACAACAACAAGCATAATAAAGGAACAAAATCATTTAAAACAAGAGCCAGAGAAAATACATTACATTGTATCGACATTTTAATATAGAATCAACACAGAAACAAAATATGTGTGAAATGAGATACTAGTAACACTTTCGCGGATATTCCGTATCATAACGAGCAACGCGTCTCAACTGAAAAAAAACGCAACGCTGCCAAAACGCTCTCAAGCGCTCACAGCTAGGCGTTTTCAGCTGGCTGGTGGACACACGGCCTAAATGATAAATCACCTTTGAGATTTGTGCTGGCTACTGTATACAGGCCACCTTACAGACTTTATCAAAGAATTTGCTGACTTTCTATCAGAGTTAGTACTGGCTGCAGATAAAGTCCTAATTGTTGGTGATTTTAATATACATGTGGATAACGAAAAAGATGCATTGGGATTGGCATTTAAAGACATTCTTAACTCTATTGGAGTTAGACAACACGTGTCAGGACCTACTCATTGTCATAATCATACTCTAGATCTAATATTATCACACGGAATCAATGTTGATGCCGTTGAAATTCTGCAGCAGAGCGAAGACATCTCAGATTATTATCTAGTCTCGTGTAAACTTAATTTAGCCAAGGTTGCAAAGCCGACTCCATGTTACAAATATGTTAGACCTATCACTTCTGCCACTAAAGATTGCTTTATTAATAATCTTCCAGATCAGTTCCATCATCTCAGCATCCCAGATAGCTTGGAAGAACTCAATATTGCGACAGAAACTTTTAACTCTCTCTTTTCCAGCACTTTAGACACAGTTACTCCGATGTGCTTAAAGAAGATTAAAGAAAATAGTCCAACGCCGTGGTACAACGAGCACACTTGGGCCCTTAAGAGAGCAACCAGAAAAATGGAGCGCATCTGGAAGAAAACAAAACTAGAGATATTTCGCATTTCATGGAAAGAGAGCTCGATTGCATACAGAGAGGCCTTAAAAGCTGCTAGATCTGCTTATTTTTCAACCCTATTAGAAGAAAATAAACAAAACCCTAGGTATTTATTTGAAACAGTGGCTAAACTAACGAAAAATAAAGCTTCAAGCCCAGAAGTTTCCAAGCAGCACAGCAGTAATGACTTTATGAACTTCTTCACTTATAAGATTGATAACATCAGGGAGAAAATTATAACCATCCAACCGTCTACTACAGTATCGCATCAGGCAGTGCATTGTAGTCTCCTTAAGGAAAATTTTTATTCATTCATTGCTATAGAAGAGGAAGAATTCGCTAAACTCGTTAAATCATCTAAATCAGTGGTCTCAAACTCATGGCCCTGGGGCCTCAATGATATTTTGTGGCCCCCTACTTGACATCAAAGTTTAATGTTAGTGCGGCCCACGCGTTGTTCTGAAACGCACCTTTTTGCTGAGTCTTATGGCAGCCCATAAGTGATAAAAAAAAAAAAAAGCTTATCTTTTTTTTTTTTAGCACTTATGGGCTGCCACAGATAGTCTCGTGACAGCTTCCCGGGGCGTTTGTTGTCAATAGTTGTCATAGCCAACCGCAAAGTACCTGGGGAAGTATCAACGTTAGTCACTTGGTTGAAACGGGTTCCGGACGGAAGTGGACGGAAAATATATGCCATCACCCAGTTCCAGTCATGTCTTTATGACTTATGACTCAAAATGTGCCGTGAAGAGAAAGGTTGGCGACGAGCACAGGCAATTTCAGGAAAAGTGGGAGACAGAATTTTTTTTTGTCGAACACAGGGGCACCCTTACGTGTCTCATATGCACAGAGAAAGTTGCGGTGTACAAGGAACATAACATCAGACGATGTTAGTGACGTCTTGACTACCCCTAACTTTTCACAGATTTAGGAGCTGGTTTTAGCGCTAAAATGCTTTGTGATACACTTAGGCCCTGTGTCCACCAAAGCATTTTTTCACGCGCCTAGCGTATTTTTCCAATTGTTTTCAATGGGAGCGCCACGTTTTTAGAACGCCATGAGCGTAACGAGGTGCTGAGCATGTATTTAACGCTCAAGCACTGAGCACTCAGCGCTGTTTTACTGGTCGCCGAAAGTTGAAAAAAATTTCAACTTTGGGTAAAACGCGTAGCTCGTCACTGTCATTTTTTACCCAGCCGTCCAATCACAGTGGAGGAGGGGCGGGACAAATACCACACCACGACCAACCGCCACATTCTGCTTGTACAACGTCAACAGATGACAACAACAAGCATAAAAACAGAACAAAATAATTTCAAACAAGAGCCAGACCAAATACTTTAAATTGTATAGACATTTTTATATAGAAACAACACAGAAACTAACTATCTGTGAAATAAGATACTAGTAACACTTCCGCGGATATTCCGTATCATAACAAGCAAAGCATCTCAGTCGATGGTCTCAACTGAAAAAAATGCTGCGCTGCCAAAACGCTCTCAAGCGCCCACAGCTAGGCATTTTCAGCAGAGCACGCTTTGGTGGACAGGCTTTGGTGGACACACCTTAGAGCAAAAATTTAGGATTCCTTTCATTCAGACTGACACAGCCATTATTTTTAAGAGTTTCTCCTAAATCGGCAAGTTAGGAGCTACTTTTAGCCTTAAAAGTACAATATGTATTTTTTCGCCACTAGGGGTCACTAACCTCTTCAAAACAATAACAAAGGCGTAGATCAGGGGTCGGCAAGTAACTTTGGCCGCGGGCCAATATTTTTTTTAGCCAGTAGATGGCGGGCCAGCTACACGGGAGCAGGCCTATGGACAGTGGCGTAACTTTGTTTTAAAAAGTGGGTGGGGTGGGGGTTGCTACAATGCTAAATCAGATATATGTACAATAACATTACGATGTCCAGCAATCGATTTAAATAGTAGGCTACATTTGTTGTTTAATAAGATGTAGCTTAATAAAGGCTGTTTTGTCAGTGCCGAGAATTTTCGTGTGAATAAATATGTAGATCCGCCTGTTTGTCCAACGAGTATTTTATTGGACCAGTGGTAGAATTTTCGCCCAGCGTGTCAGAGGTTCTGAGTTCGAATCCGCACTCGTATAGTTTTTTTTTTCTCATCAAAACCGATTATGTTCATCAGTGGTTGTATATCAAGCAGGGACATGTTTGTGTGCATTTTTGTTTTGTGATTTCACCAGAACGAATAGATCCCCAGACAGCAAGCCAACATTGAATAAACATTGTTTTTCCATCTGAATCATCATTATGGTTGATATTGAAATTTCAATGTAAAATAATGTTGAATCACCATTACCATATCGATGAAAACCTGATGTTATTAATGTTGATGTACAATTTTTAATTTAGATTTTTAATTTAACATCTTAGGCATATATCAATGAAATCATTTTAAACAGATCAAGTACTATTGTGGTAACAGATTACAGCCATTTTAATAAAGGTGTGAATAGCAATCATGCCTCATTCGCTTACAGTCCGACAATAAACTTGACTGACTAATATACTGTTATATTATCTGTGCGTATAAATAATATCGATTTTAAATGCTTGATGCTCTTTAAATATTCTGTTGCATTGTAAAAAGTTTCGGTGCATAGGACGGACCTATCCGCAATCGCTCTCCATGGTTCTGACCAAAGAAGAGCGCTTTGGAATCTCCATTACGCGTCATAGGCATCATACCTGGGCTGCGTTTCCCAATAACGTTTTCTCTTAGCGCGCTACGATGACTCTTAAGCTTAAGGTATAACTTAACTAAAGGTTAGCTACCACTAAAGGTATACCATTGCTAGGCGTCTTCAGGGCTATCATCCACTCGCGAGGCAGAGGCGCTGAGAGGCAGAGGCGCTGGCGCCCTCCAAGCAACGGCGCTGGTCGTGCTATAGCATCCTGGGGTGGCAGAGACAAAGATGTGCTAGGTGATGTGGATATCAGCTCTCTTCATCTCCTGGTTGCAGCGATGACTCTGAGACTGTACGTGCGCGTTTAAGGTAGCCTACCTAAACAACGACTGTTGCAACAGGGCCGAGGGCTGAGTTTGAAAATATGTGACGTCTTTATGTTTTTTTAATTTAATCAATGTTGATTATGAAAGTGAGCATGCAGTATGAGAAAGATATGATACATCATGAGATGCGCAATATGTCTTGAGACATGGATTGGGTAAAACATGAGTTTTGTTTTGTAGAAAGTCTCTTTTTAAAAGATTTTCGTTTTGTATAAATTGTATCTTAATTTTGATCAATGTTTTATCAACCAATTGCCTGTATTTAATAAATAAGAAGCAAATATATAGCAGACAATGTAATAAGGCGCCAGCTAGGGATGCACCGATTGGGAAATTCTGGGCCGATACCGATACCGATGTTTAACATAACAACTTGGCCGATGGCCGATGTCGATGCCGATGTTTTTTCTTTTTGTTATTTATTCCTTCTTTTGTGCCACGTAAGGGTGTCACGATTTCGATTTTAAATCGAAATCGATCGAAATTAATGCTCAATCTCGATCATCGAATCAAAAAATGGAATCGTCGATGCTGCCACGCCCCATATGTCACGTCAGCTCGGCTTGCCTGTAATAGGTAAAACTCCTTTTCTCAAGAATATTGAAGCCTTTATTTTAAAACGCATTGCAGCTGCACAGCGAGAACTTCATAGCTCGTCTGAGCGAGCTGTTTGCCTGTGCTGCGGCAACTGCACGAACCTATGGCGAGTTAGCAGTGGCGTGCGGTCCAACGGGAGCGCTTGGCGCCCTGCCAACCTCGAGCGCGCCAATTTGGACGCGGCTGAAGTGTATACATTCAGAGAAAACTCGCCAAAGGACTTTAGGTTTAAATCGACTCAAGCGAAGTACCTGATATGAGCGAAATAGCACGGCAAGGCAACGCAGTACTCGTTCCCTTATCTCTAAGGGAACTGAGGTTACGCAAGTAACCAAGTACGTTCCCTCACGAGAACGTTCTCTCGTACTGCGATGCAAACGCTGTGGGAACCCAATTTAAAACACCGTGCTATTCGCCTGTGACTGCTCTGAGGAGTCCAGGGAGCCCCGGGACTATAGTAGGTAATAGGTTATATTGTTTAAGTTTCCAATTGACTTAAGATATAAGTTATTGTTACATTATGTTGTTAATAAACGTTTTAAATTTGACAATGTAGTGTGTGGTACATTGCGAACAAAGGTCAGATATTATTATATTGCATAAAAGTCTAAAAATGGCATAGCTTGTGCTTTCAATTTTATTTTTTTTTAAATCGAGAATCGAATCGAACCGTGACTTTAGAATCGAAAATGTAATCGAATCGAGGATTTGGAGAATCGTGACACCCTTAGTGCCACGGAAACATACAAGTCTTTCGGCTCTTGATCGCACTATCCTAGAATGAGCACAAATTCAATCAGACCAATTTATGAAACAAAAAAACCTTTAATGTCACTTTCTGGTTGACAGTTATAACCTTATTTATGACAAGTTCTTTTTCAGTTGTTATAAAGAGCAATATGAGAGAGAAATTTGATAATCATTGTCTGACCCAACAAAAAAAACATTATAATATTCATTTTATTTTTCGTGTTCGCATTTATGAGGGAAAAAACACGGGTGAATGTTCATACCAAAATATGAAATTTTAAGCGCGCACGCGCTCTTCTGCCTCGAACGAGCAGAGAGAGAGGGAGAGAGAGAGCCCCGGCCGCGCGCGCGCTCTCACTCTCTATTCAGAGCGGTCAAGCTTCCCCGTACTTTTTGACAAGCGTCCTTGACAGGGCGGCCAGAGTTTCTTTGCAGCTCAAGTCGGCGGCGGTGTGTACAGTTAACGCTCTATCTGTTGACGGCGCTGAGGGAAAAGCTCCCGCCACTGGAAGAAGCGGTCGCCGCCCATTTGTGTCCTCCTGCGCACCCATCAAAGCCGTGCAGAACGTCTTCAGCACTCGCGGATCGTGCATACTCCGCCGCTGCTTCTGCTACACACCATGGTCGTTCTTTTCTCGAGAAAAGGAGTTTTCTCCAAGCGGGAAGGAAGTCGACCGGAAGTTGAAGCCGGCCGCGTGCCACCATCTTGTAGCAGAACTTCACCTGCAGTTAGCATCCCATTGACTCCCATTCATTTTGGCGTCACTTTGACAGCTAATAACTTTACATCTGAGGCGTTTGAAGACTCCATTTGTCCATTATTTATTTCTAAAGAAACACGACAATGTATAAAATGCTCCATTACCTTGTAGCTTATGTTATGGCCCCGTAGAAGCAGTTTTTGTAAAAGTAGGCTAACGATTGCGTCATAACCACGCGACTCTCTGTCGCACAGTAGAGAGATTACCGTATGGACAGGAGGAGAAGCTCGCGGGCAATCGGGGGGACGTGGAGGCAAAATGACAAAATAATTAATCAGAATACCTAGCAAAAGTTGCTCCTGCTCCAATATCATGGATAGCTCCTACTCACACTCTCCGTCTCTGCAAGATTCGGAAGGGAATGATTCAGATTTCTCTTGGCACAGCTACTAGAAGACAGACGGGTTGCTCACGTGGTCCGTGTAACGCTTTGCTCTGTTTGAGTCTGCGCGTCAGGAAAGGAAGTGCTAAGAAATCGCTAAAAATGGGCTTCACTTGTCTCAATTGAGATCCAATGAGATGGCTCTGTCCACTTCTTATACTGTCTATGGTTTTCTCATAGCGTTTGCAACGCACTCGTTCCCTTATCTCTCAGGGAACCGAGGTTAAAGTAACCGAGTAGCCTACGTTCTGCCTTCCCTTCCACATGAGTCAGGTAACAAAACTGACAAAAATGTTTTTTATTTCACCCCAATGATGATATTTCATATATTTCTCACATTTTGATCAATATATAGGCCTATATAGGCTATTTTTATTTTTTTTTTTAGTTTTTTTTTAGTTTTGGGTGGGCCTGTTGAAAAGGGGGGCCGTGCCTGAGCTACAAGGACATCGTCTTTCAAAACATAACCTGCGCGAAAGAGAGAACAAAAAATAAATGCGTCATTGTACCCAGCACTTCTGAAAATGCCCTTCCGAATGCGTCTCTGTCCCCAGCATATCAAACCAAACTGACGCCCATATGTGACATCGGCGAATGTCATTTTTATTTCCCGATGGCCGATGGCAGTTAACGAGGCAAATATCGGCCGTTACCGATGTTCAGCCGATGCATCGGTGCATCCCTAGCGCCAGCACTATCACTTGCATTGCACGTGAACTGGAGGGCGCCGAAACTCAGCTTGTGCCTCACAGATTTGAGAAATATAGGCTATCTATTATAGAAAGCTTCAAATGTCTACTTTTAAACGAAAATATTCAAAACCAAAAGAAATAGGCAACTCTCTGAATATGTAATCCATATTAAATGTGCATTTCTCTCTGGCGTTCATGAGTCCGCTTCGTCAACTTCATCTTTGCAGCGACACATAAAACACCAATTTATTAATAAATAATTAAATGTCTCCTGTGTTATACCCGAATAAATAATAATGAAAAAAGTTCAAAAGTCGGACTGTAAGCGTATGAGACTTACAGGAGAGCATGATTGCTATTCACATTATTAAAATGGCTGTAATCTGTTACCACAATAGTACTTGATCTGTTTAAAATGATTTCATTGGTATATGTCTGCTAATGTGTTAAATTAAAAATCAAAATTAAAATTTGTCTAAACCCGTCATTCATTTTTTCTATTTTTGATCTGAGCACACAATCAGAAAATCGGAAAACGAGTCGTTATTCGTTTTTTTTTTTCATTTTAGTTCAGGAAATAAATAATGGAAAAAGTTGTTTTTTTTTTTTGTTTTTTTTTTTTGTGTTTTAATTTGAAAAAGCCGATTGAACGAATGATACACGGGGCCCTATTTGTAAGCCGTTATTGTAAAATAAAAATAGGCTGATTAAAAAAAAAAAAAAAAAAACGGACTTCCAAAATAATCCGGCGGGCCAGAAAATATTGCTGGCAGGCCAGTTTTGGCCCGCGGGCCGCCTGTTGCCGACCCTTGGCGTAGATTGATGCAGTGAATGAGCGTGGAATCATGGAACTTGTCATGCAGATGGATCTAATAATGTTTATGGGTAAATAAGGTTGTGGATGAGTATAGTGGTCGACCGATATTGTTTTTTTGATGGACGATGCCGGTGCCGATATCTTAGAGAGCAGGGTGGCCGATGGCCGATATTTTTATATATATTTATTTTAATCAATATTTAATAAATTAGAAATAAATTAGAAAACAAATCTTTAAAATAAACATGCTTTTATACTTTAGATGGCAACTTCTTGAATCTGCAATCCTATTACAGTATTTTTCACAAAGTAATTGTTTAGAAATATGAATATGTGAATAAAAAGAAAGTAAACACTGTAACAGGGCACTCAGTAATCTGGTAATTTCGTGCTGGTAATCATATTTTTCCAATAAAGAAAAGGTAACGCTAATTTTACATATACAGCACAAAGAAAACGATATGAATATGACACAGTTGGCAACTGGTTATATATCAGCATATTTTAAAATGAAGGATTTAAAGTTTTTCGATCGCGTCTCCTGTGAAGCTGATCTTCTGTTCGCATTCACTCACTTCGCACGGACCGACCGTCACTTGCAGACAGTAATGCACACTTCACAAGATATCACAGCTGGATTCGATTAAATCTGCAAGGTTTGTGAAATTAAATGTTTATTAGATATTCAGAGATTTGTTTAAATGACGTAGATGTGCATTTGCTGAATGTTGACGGCAAAAGAGAAAGTATTTTAGCCTAATTGTTTGCCTTTTCTGTTACAAATAATATAAAAGCAAACGCTTTACTTTACTTACTTCGCATACCATTTACTTTCTTTGTTTACCAGTTCTGTCTAACAAAGTATTAGATATGACTGACAGAGATCGTAAATTAATGAAGACGGAGAATGTGAGTGAGTGAGCTCTGTGTCTGGCACTGGTGTTCTCAGCGCCACCCGTCAAAATAAAAGTCCGGAGCGCCGTCAAAATAAAAGTCCCGCTTCCAACACATCGGCCAATCAGAAAAACTTATCGGCCGATGCCGATATTTCAAAAATGCCAAATATCGGCCTTGGCGATATATCGGTTGACCACTAGATGAGTAAATACATTCATGTTTTTTAACCCCCTGGGGTCGGCGGTATCGCCGGCGATACCAGCTCGCTTTTTTTTTTATCAGCTCAAAAGAGATTCATTTTGCTCTGTTGACTTTGATATTACAAACAAGTTTCATACATCAATCGATTCTGTTAAATGTGTATTATTTTTGTGTATACTCACAATAAAAACAAAGTGTTGTGCTTTTTGCCAAATAAAGAAAAATAAACACGAAGCGAGTTCTGCCTTCTCTCTGTCAGTGTAGTCCATTCTGAAACACGTCCGAAAATGAACAATAACTCAGCAAATACTCAGTCAAACAGACATACAGACACACAGGCATGAAGCTTGAATTCTCTTCTTTTAAATTAAGTAATTTATATAAAAAACAAATATTCTCAGTTCATGTAATCTGTAAGAAAAGAGCGAGATGTCAGTCGTTCTCATCTCATCTAATTATTTTTCATTTGAACCCGCCCACGGAGAGCGCGCGCTATTCAAACGCAAATGAGTGAGGCAATCCACGCAAACCTGTGAACGCCCCCATATCAGCTCGAGAAAACACAAGTTTAATCAGACCATTGTAGCCTACTTGTTTACACCGTATCGCAGCGCTGTGAGGAATAATAATAATGGAAAATGTACCTCAGAAGTGCGGGTATTTCGAGGAGCAAGGATCCGACTGAGCTGAGGAATACAGTAGTTCTCTTTTCCTTCTCAAGTGAATCGCGTTTCTGTTTGTGATGAATGAACAGCAGAGATGCGCGCTGTTTACAACAGCTCGCAAAAAGACCATTTAAATTTAAATCGCGTTTCTGTGTGAATGAATGATGATGTTTTAGCAAACTGTATTGCTATACTGAGATGAGTAAAAATCGACGGAAATATGTTGAAATAAAATGTAGGCTATTTGTATAAGCAACGTATTAAACTGCAAATTAACATTTATATGCCCTAATATTTCATAAAAACAACGTTAGTCAGGCGAAATATGAAAGACAACATTTTGTTGACTAGATTTGGGTACAGTTTTTACTGTAGAATATACTGCCACATCAAATAAGCTTTTGTTTAGCAATTTCTGCTCATATGTTATATATATATATATATATATATATATATATATATATATATATATATATATATATATATATACACAGTGTTTCCCCTACCATTATATAAGGGGGGCGCCCCGCCCTCCTAACGGCTCCCCCCGCCCCCCTTGAAGGTCAAGTAAATTTTATTTGATTTTCTATACAGCGCCAGATTACAATTTGTTATTTTATTTAAAAAAAAACTAAATAGCCCTTAAGTAATATGTTATTTATCTTATTTCCACGATGGCATGTCTTTTCTGTCTGTGTTTGCACATTTACAATTATCCAAATGAGTGCGCAAGCGCGCGCACTCACACACAAGCAAACACTTGCGTCACATACAGAGCACTAGCGGACAGAGAGCGCGGCAGCGCGCGGCGGGAAATATGTCGCTGAACTGAAGATGGCAGCACTCGCTCTACTGCGAGTAGCAGCCAGAGTAGCTCTCCTGTTTCACACATATTTCGTTTGCAGTGCGTATGCGGTGAGTATTTTTTTTTCGTACCCATGTTAACAGAGCTTTCACACTGCACGCGGATGCAGTCCGTCGATGATCGATCCGTTCCAGTTGCGGTGCGTATACAGCAGTGCAGCGATCGTTTCCGCACCGAGTCTACTTTTGCCGTTTATATACTGTCTATGATTTCTGCTGTGCTGCAAACTCTGATTTAAAGTGACAGCGCATGTTTCGTGGTCAAAATTAACACAGATTGACCTGAAAATGTAGTCATTTCACCATAAGTGCGATTAATTAAATAAAATGTAGTAATCTCACCATAAATTTATTTAATTAAATACTACTTTTTTCACTTTAAGACCGGGGTAAAGCAAGGAAAACTACAATTTACCTCAACAAGGCGACATAATGAACGACACTCGTCTTATTCGTAGAGGTGGAAAAACCAGTTCTTTGTGACATGCAAGATTTATTGTATTAAAATTTAAATGCAAAAGATTTTAATACAAGTACATGGTTAAATATTTTACCACTTGCTTGAGCAACTTAATATATAATTATATAGAAGTAATGCATTGAATAATACATTGTTTAAATTGTGTTTAAACGTGAACGCGCGTTCACAGCAGTGCTGCGTCTGACAGGATTATTCTCTCCAATAAATGCATCATAGAAATAAAAACTTCTCACAAAAAAAGCCCATTTAAAATTTGTTTGTCATATAAATGTATTAACTAACATTAACAAACAATGAATGAGCAATATATTTGTTAGTATTTATAAATCTTTTTTTAGTTGTTAGTTAAAAAATAAAACTATTTAAAGGAACACTCCACCGTTTTTTGAAATAGGGCTTATTCACCTTCTTTCCTACATTTAGATAGGTGGGTAAATGCATTTTTGTCTCAGTGCATGCATTGTTTTAGTTTGACAGGGTCTGTGCTAGCTTAGCTTAGCATAATGAATGGAATCCTTTGTTGCCAGCTAGCATGTCCTGAGTAAAAGTGATATAAAAAATAAAAAACTCCACCTAATTACTTCTTGTGGCCTGCGTATTCACAACGAGTACAAATAGCGATGCAGATTAACACTAGGCGATTTCCTAGGCAGATATTGACTTGTATATTAAGGACTATATTAGGGGGAAGCACAGGCGAAGCACTGCTACATAGGTGTGATATCTCTGCGCCCAAGTAGAAGTGCTTCGCCTGTGCTTCCCCCTAATATAGTCCCAAGTCAATATCTGCCTAGGAAATCGCCTAGTGTTAATCTGCATCACTATTTGTACTTGTTCTCAATATGCAGGCCACAAGAAGTAATTAGGTGGGTTTTTTTTTTTTTATGTCACTTTTACTCAGGGCATGCTAGCTGGCAACAAAGGATTCCATTCATTATGCTAAGCTAAGCTAGCGCCGACCCTGTCAAACTAAAACAATGCATGCACTGAGATAAAAATGCATTTGCCTACCTATCTAAATGTAGAAAAGAAGGTGAATAAGCCCTATTTCAAAAAACGGTGGAGTGTTCCTTTAAGCTCTGGTCCATTAATATTAACAAATACTTCTATAAATTTAACAAAGGTTATTTGCAAAAGTCAATTTTAAAAAGATTTAAATATGTTTATTTTATTTTTTTAAAGAGATATCTTATGTTACATTTTTTTTTAAACATTTGTGTTTTATGTTAACTTTTACAAAGCATTACCCTCCCAGACAACCAATTAATGTGACAGATAGATAGATAGATAGATAGATAGATGGATAGATAGATAGATAGATAGATAGATAGATAGATAGATAGATAGATAGATAGATAGATAGATAGATAGATAGATAGATAGATAGATAGATAGATAGATAGATAGATAGATAGATAGATAGATAGATAGATAGATAGATAGATAGCTTGTGTCAGATAGATAGCAGCCCCCCCCCCCCCCCCCAAACCTGTAAACCTAGGGGAAACACTGATATATATATATATATTATATATATATATATATATATATATATATATATATATATATATATATATATATATAGATAGATAGATAGATAGATAGATAGATAGATAGATAGATAGCTTGTGTCAGATAGATAGCAGCCCCCCCCCCCAAACCTGTAAACCTAGGGGAAACACTGATATATATATATATATATATATATATATATATATATATATATATATATATATATATATAAATACTATTTTTGTCAAAAATACAGTCATCAACTAAGATGTTAGCTGTTCCAATTAGGGATGCTCCGATACCAGTTTTTTCAGAACCGATCCGATCCGATACCAAAAATTCTGAGTATTGACCGATACTAATACCGATCCGATACCAGTGCAGTTTTTTTTTAAATCAAGTAGAATTTCTGTAACTCTGTGTGTTGAACTGATAATCACTATTTTGTGTTAAACACAATCTACTTAATACAGACTAGACAACTTAGTTATAAAGAAAAACAAATAAAAAATGTATGATCATAATCTATGACAAACATGCTATTATAAACTTGATTAGTGGATAATTCATCAGTAAAATTTATTCTAGAAAAATCACAAGTGTAGTAATAAATCTGGTAAAACTTTAGACATTGCAATTTGTATTGTTGTAAAATACATTCAAGAAAAACAAGATCAAAAAGATTTTAAAAATGTAGGCTAGCCAACTATAAAATTAAGATATTTTTTTTTTTATAGCGCAGCTGAAGCAGCAACATATGAAAGATAGGGCAGAACAAGAAAGTCTATTAATAATCTTTCATTGCGCAAAAGTATTATAATACGAAAGGCTCCAATACAGTGAGGCACAAAGCGCTTATGCACAACCCGTGTGCAGAATGATGCGCTCGAAGCAACACGAGTCACAGCGCGCAGCGCGTCGAGTCTACATTAAACACAGTTCAAAGCACTGAGGAAATACATATTGATGCGTAGTGTATTATACAGTATCTATCTTTGCAATAGTTTATTCAGCCTTTTCTTTTAACAGTTTTAAATTTCAGTTACTGTGCGCGTGAAGAACAGTCATAGTGCTCTACTCCATTGAGGTCCAACAGACACCCGGTAGAAAGTAACATGATTAAGGTACAGCAATACAGACCAGCAAGATAAAGTCATTTTATGCGAAACCATAGAACTTTATCTACAGATCAAGTACAATAATATTAACATTGAATCATCTTGTTGAGAGTTTCATCGCGTAGACTGACGTAACCAATCGCGCTGTTTGAATGCTGGAGAATGATTGACAGCTGCAGCGGAGGAAAGAGTTTACGTGAACTTGAATTTAACGACTTAAATATTAATTTCTACCTCATATTAGACTATTAAATGGCTTCTGAACACTTATAATATAGTGCACGAAAACTTTATAGTGCTTTATAATACATTTGTGCCTTTTGTGGGGCTTAACAATGACAGAATAGTAATACGCACAATATCGGATTTGGATCGGCTTCGTCTGATCGATACCCGATCCGGCCAAAATGGCAGTATCGGAGCCGATACCGATACTGAATATCGGATCGGCGCATCCCTAGTTCCAATGTTGGCTATAGGCTATTCAAACTAATGAATACATATGATAATAGGCCTATAATAATTTTTTTACAAAGAAAGAGTACACTTGAAATATTGTTGAAATTGTAATTATTGTTGTAATTGTAACCTTTTTAATAAAATAGCAAAACATATTTACAAGATAGATGTAAGCAAAATCTTAAATGGTCAATATAAGTCTTCTTCTAAATATATCTTTTGTCCTTGCATTCATTCTTGGCTCAGTCAGTGTCACACCTGAATGAATGGCTCATTATGCAGAGTGGGTGGGACTTGTATTCTCAGGTGTAAACCACTCCTCGTTCACGCCCCCCTCGCATATTGGCTTTCCAAGCAAAACCTGTCTTACACAATTTAAATCAATGTATTGTTTTATGTGAACGATAAAGCAAGACTATTTTCACATAATTTTGAAGCCAGAACTCGAAGTGACAACATCCATTAGTCAAAAGTCTTGTGGACACATATTTAGTATGAGTTTTGTGGTCTTATTTCAGCAACTTTAATTTTTATTTTTTTCAATAACCACGCATAAACATTATTCTCTTAAAAATACAAACATCTACATACATGTTGCTTGCATATTATGGTAGGGCTGTTTGTGCTATATAGAGTGAATTTACACCTTTGCCATTATCATGTTTATAAATAACTTAAAAAAGCACAAATGTCAGGGCATGTCAAAACATCCCAAGGGCCCCAAAAACACCTTAGACCCCAGAGGGTTAACAAGACTGTGGTATGAAGCAGGGCACAACTGCTAATTAGAGAGAGATAGCAGCGCCAGACACAAGTCCTGGTGGATATGAAGGAATGAGGACATTTCATTCTACCAAACTACCTGCAAGTCCTGAATTACTAATCATACAGGTCAGTTTATTTGACGAAATTAAATTGTGAGGTAACGCAGCGCTGTTTTACTAGGTCTACACACTATCATAATAAACTGCATTTGAGTGTGTTGAGAGTTATATTGTTATTCTGTGTGTTAGTTTGTTGGCTGTACGAGACTAGCAGTAAGCTAGATCAACATTAGAATAACATAGCCTACTCATCATATTCTAACATTTCATCATGTTGCGCTATATATAATTTATGTTTTTATGTACATTTGCTCACCTGTCTAATAAAGCACATGCAAGAGCGGCGTCTCTGTCAAGCCGAGGGTTGTCGCGAAGCTCTCGGCATCTCGAAAACGCCACGCCGATATTGATCGTCGTTTTATTTCTCCTTTCATCCCTAAGTCTGCATGGTCCATGTTTTGAACGAAACAACAGCGTGCCGACAGACGTAACGCAGTTGTCCACGGCTGTTGCCATGGTTACTATGGCAGTACAAGCGGAAACCAGGGATAATGCAGATATTATGTCATTGACAGGCGAAGAGTGACGAGCACTATTTAAAATTGTGGATTTCTCTGAATTTACAAATTCTTGAAAACATTTAGGATAACGCAAGTACACAATTGAACGAAATAACACTGTGCCAGTGGTTTTGGGATTTTTTTTTACTTTTATTATTGTACCTTTAAGATGTTTTGTGAATACGGCCCCTGATTTTTATTTAGGGTTAATCAGCAACACTTAAATGGCAAGAGGATATCAATAACTATCTTTTTTAGTAAGAGTTTTAATGTGATTGGTTAATTACAAACAAAGTACCATGCCCCATTATGAAAGGGTGTGCACATTTATGTAACAAGATAATTGTAGATTTTTCTTTTTTCTTCTTAAAAGTTTCTATTTGCTTTATATGTTGAAAAATATTACATGATTTTACATGGATTAATTGTTTGCCTCTCAAAAGGTTGTAATTTTAACAGGTGCGTGTAGACTTTTTATACCCACACTGTATAACATAACTCTTAAGGAGAGAAGAGAAAGCGTCAGACTTATGCTGCCTTCACGTGCTTTCGGAATTATAGTAGATAATGTTACCAGTGTCTTAATTATTTAACAAAAAAAATTTAAATGGACATGAACACTCTCTCAAGTCCAAATTTGAAGGCGATGAGATCGTAATCACGAATTCAGAAGTGGAAAGTATGACATTTCCGATGGCACGTGAATGCAGCATTATTGCTGGAGGGCAAAAACGCAAAACCTGCCAGAAATGTTTTGCACAGGGCTGAAGCAACGAGAATACCTGGAACTTTCTCTCCCAAGATCGCCTCATACAAAGCCACAAACACATTTGCATCACACTCCGAGATCCGTTCCAGCCTCAGGTTAATGTGACATTTCAACAAAACGTTGTTTGCCACGTCCACCCAATCTATACAAAAACAGTACATAAAACATTTCAAACATAGTGTTTTATCAACACGTTATGCTAAACATGGTTTTAACCAAGCATACAGCATAATATAGTTTAACTTAGTTCTGGGGGGGGGGGGGGGGGGGGGTTATCTTGTAATTTTTGGCCAGACCAAGGAGTTTGCTGCATCAATACAGAGACAGATCATGAATACAGAGAGATATATTATGAACAGACATATATATATATATATATATATATATATATATATATATATATATATATATATATATATATATATATATATATATATATAACTTCAAACTTATATATATATATATATATATATATATATATATATATATATATATACACACACACACACACACACATCCATCCATAAAGGACTATGTTTGGCGCTCTACATCGCGCCGTCCAGCCTCGTCAGTTAAATGAAGCTTAATTTCAATCTCTGATTATACTGTCCGACACTATCTATTTTAACATTTATTCGACTAAGTTAACTTTAACGTTACAAGTATAAAAAAAAAAATCCCATATTTTAACTAAAATGTTCAGTAGTTTGACAGGATGATATGAGTTATCATCACTAACACAAGGGTTTATTACTACATTACAGTTTACAAACTGCCTTTTGAAAATGTTTTTATTTGAAGATGACTTTGATCATTAATTACACAGACATAACAGATAAATAATGTGGCACTTCAAACCAGCTAGCATGCGGCTAACGCAAACAAATGGTTATCATCAGGCAGCAGCACAAACTCACCCTTTTCATCGGATCCCATTGAGGAGATTTTACGCTTAAAGGCAAGATGATGTTAATACACAGTCCATCGGCACAAACTAAACCACTTCAGTTGATCAAAAAAATAATAAAAGATGATGTTTGAAATAGAAATAGAACAGCAACAGCGGTTTAAAACCTTACCGCGCTCTAATTGGCTGAGACTCCAGTGACGTGTGCGGATTGCCGGTGTTACAATATATTCGGTTCCTGAGATATTTGGTTTCAGTGGGTGGTCTTTTTTGGGCTTCAAAATCTCAGCTACTATGGAATTAATTTTGTTCCAATAATAATGAACGTAGCTTTTCAAGAAACTAATGAAAATATAAACTGAAACTGAATAAAATATCTTTGAAACTGAAAAAGAATAAATCGCAGGCAAATTTTTTGACTTCGTTTTTAATACACTGCATGTTTTGCTAACTATTTCTCATATTTCTTTCGCTGATCTGAACTTACAAATGCGCTTCTAGAGTTTTCATTTACGCTTCTGAAGTTTTCGTTTACGCTTCTGGAGTTTTCGTTTACGCTTCTGAAGTTTTCGTTTGCTGTTTTGACACATTTCTCTCGTGGAGGCGGGGCTAGTAGCAGTGTGTTCTCATTGGCTACTGAGTTTTTGATTGACAGCTTTTTCACCTGGAAGTGAAGACGTCAGTGATGTGTTTATGTGTGGATTTGAGCGTCTGTAATCGCAGCTTTCTGTTTCATTTTAGTGATATTAAGTTAGGTTTGTTTTTTAATTTTATCTGTATTTACCTGCTGCTACTACTTTGTCGACAGAAGCTTTTAGGAGCACAAGAGATCTATTCAGTTTGTTCAGGCGTAATTGTACATTAAAGTACTGTATATAATACTTAAAATATTGTACATAGTGTCCAATGTTTTCGGAGAATATTTGTTTATTCCTGATGATTCTTTTGCATGTTAGGCTCTGATTAGGTTCAGCTGTTACAATTTAAAGAGAATACTAGCAAAACGTGTGTGATATATTCAGCCATCAAAAAAGTCTGGCAACCATGGCCATCACACTACTCATTGTTAGCATGATATACATTTACACCATCAAAATTAATGATCACTTAAATAGAAGGAATTTAAACAATAGGAAGATTACAATTGTGGCCTGCTGTCAGATACAGACCTCAAAGGGCATTTCATTACATATGTCACACAAAGCATGTTCTTGTTGCCATTTTAAAAACTGATAATTGTATTTAGTTATTTCATTTAATTAATACTATCTTCTAACATTTGTCACAGGTCGGGTGGGCCAAGCTAGACTGCGCCCACCCCTGAACCAGGACCACCTCGAGGAGCGTGTCAGAGGGAGGGGTCGGAGACAGAGAATAAATTTAACAAGTTTTATTTCGAAGTAAAAGCAAATTGGAAATCCTAATCTAAAATCTTCTTCCTTGTTGCCCTCAGGGATCGAAGGTGAACGGTGCAGCGGCCGGGGACTCTCCCGCCCTCTTTCTCCGTGCGGACCCTGCAATAGATGGACGGCGAACAGGTGGGTGGTCAAGTAGGTCTTTCGCAGGTGGGGATGCGGTTGGCAAGTGAGCGGTCCGGTAAGTCTCCTCTGGTAAGTAGGTAATTCCAACCTTCCTTCCTTCACAGGTGCGGAATTTGGGGCGGATGGATATCAGTCAGGTACATATACGGCAGGTACACGGTCTTAAGGTGGGGTGGCTAGGGGAGTCTTCCTTGGGAGAGGGGTGGTCAGGCTCTTCTACTTTCTTTGTAACACCAAAGCAGGGCTTTAAACAGGTACACGGCAAGCCGGTGAGTAATTAGGTAGGGGACACACTGAATGGCGACTCCAACACGGCACACTGTTCCCACGCTCGCAGAGGGGGGGGGCGGGCACTTCTCCAGTACAGGTGGGTTACAAAGTGGTAATGGACTCGAAGTCGACAAGCTGAACGGGGCTTCTTCTGACAGAGACAGAGTGGATATTCCAGACAGAGCGTGCCAGCCTCCCGTTTGTGACAGAGGAACAGTCACTTCTCCCAGCACAGGTGGGCTACAAGGATGCAGCAGACTCGAAGTCGACAGGCTAAACAGGGCTTCTTCTGACACAGACAGAGTGGATATTTCAGACAGAGCGTGCCAGCCTCACGTTCGTGACAGAGGGACAGTCACTTCTCCCAGCACAGGTGGGCTACAAGGATGCAGCAGACTCGAAGTCGACAGGCTGCACAGGGCTTCTACTGAGACAGACAGAATGGATGCTTCAGACAAAGTATACAGTTCGCATGCGTTGAAAGGAACGAACACTTCTCACAATATAGATGAGTTGCAGGGATACAGCAGACTCGAAGTCGACAGGCTGAACAGGGCTTCTTCGGACACAGACAGAGTGGATATTTCAGACAGAGCGTGCCAGCCTCACGTTCATGACAGAGGGACAGTCACTTCTCCCAGCGCAGGTGGGCTACAAGGATGCAGCAGACTCGAAGTCGACAGGCTGCACGGGGCTTCTACTGAGACAGACAGTGAACATTTCAACAGGGCATCTCCGCTCCTATTAGCACAAACAGAGGGGTTAAATTCTAATCCCAGATGATAATTCTTCAACATCCAGACAGATAGAACAGATCAATGTCACAGAACTCTCACTATTGACAGTAGACCAGCATGACACATGGAGAGTGCACGGCAAAAAGGAATGTATCTTCCACACACACCACAATTCCACTTCAAGCATATAATTGTGGGGGAAAACGTCAATTTTAGGCACTGCAAACTCACTTCACGAAGTGCAATTTAAAGCCAGCACTCACCCTTGGGTCTCTGTCCGAGGGGGCCGCGATCATCAATGCTGCAGAGGATGTTTTGGGATGTTTTTCTTCACAGACACAGGCAGAGTTCACATCACCATTTATAACGGAGGAAGGGATAAGAGATCGGTAATGAATCAGTACAATCCACTCAGTGATATTTATGATCGTGATCCAAACACTCCAAACCACATCCAATTCAGTGTCAAATGCATGCAATTACGAGACTCAGTTCTCGGTTACTTAGCTCCTCTCCAATGCAAACGGGGTATTTCACTCTCCCTCTGTTGCCCTCGAGTCCCTCATCAAGTCAACACTCTCCTCTTCATTCACCAGTACTCCAATAACTGCAACCACCCAATAAAACGACTTCTCACGGGGGAGAAAAACCACATCCACAGCCTCTCTCTCTTGCTTTTTATCCTCTCAAATGCTGACGGGGCCTCACCCAAACTCTCAGAGTAAATTCCCCACACCTGTTGCCAATCTGTCATTTGGGGTTGTCATGGCAACAGACGCACACACACATAGATATCATATATAAACGCTAGATGTCTTATGGCACATTCACTTCCGGCATCGCCGTTCGGCCATCTTGTGTCAGTGCTCTGTGCATTAAGGTGAATGATCAGCACGCACACAAATCCTCTTATCTCGCTGAAATATTGACGGATTTACAAACGGTTTGGTTTCTTACAAACGTTATTAACGTGGCTATAATTCCGAATGCTTAAACATGTATGTTATAATTTTTCATATGTATGCAGTTGATGTATGTAGTGTCATAACTACATCTCTGACGTTCATAACAAACCAAACCGTTTGAAAATCGGTAGAAAATTGAGCAAGTTATGGTTATTTAAACGTATATGCACCATTAAACGAGTGAGCGAGTCCACTGTCGCAAGATGGCCGCCGTGTGCGGACATCGATCTCCATTGGCCAGCAGCGTGCACGAGACATCTAGCCTTTATATATGATATCTATGCACACACAGGCCTGGGGACGGGGTTACACTCAAAGTGTCCCACCGGGAACACTGCTTCAGCGGGAATAAGTTCCATATCGTCACCTTCCTAAAATAATTGCCTAAGTCATTTTTTCAGGTTTCTCAGAAAACACAAAAAACTGAACCAATAATTGAATATATGATATTTATTGATAATGTCACTCAAAAAGGTTATGGCAGAAGATGACTATTGACATACTAATAACAATGCATGTTAATTATGTAACGTAACAGAAATAAATGACTTAGGCAGATTTCTGAACATGCCTTTGTGACTTAGGCAATTTTAAATGTTCAACTCTGTCAACAATAAAACACTAACAAACAAACTAAACATCATTCTGAGGAGGCATGTGCATCTCCTCACTTCTACCTCCAGCTCTTCTTTGCTGGGGACTTAATCAAATAAGTTGGCAGAACTGTCTAAAGTTTGCGAATCAGTTTGAATGATTTGTTCGGTTTCCTGCACGCACTGATTCTGAATGGGTTTCACATTCGGATTATTTAATTTAATTATTTTGTTTGCCAGCGATGAAGATCTTTATTAGTTGAACATCTTCGTATGCTGTCTGAATGAATGATTCCACAGGACGATACATTCAATTTCATTTCATTCAGGTAATACATTTTACAACCAAACAGATTATATACACATCATTTCTAGCTGTTTGATTCCAATACGGTACCCTATTCAAATATTTCTTAATTAGATCATGTAATGTGAAAAAAATTAGACGACAACTGTAGATTAAATATTGTTTAAATAGGCCGAAAAGAGTTAACCCTGTATGGCATGACTTTTTGTTTTTTGGGGAAAAAAAATCTTTCACCCCATTTTTTTGGGAGCTTGGGGGTCTCTGATAATATATCCATCATAAAATGTGCCCCACCCCACCCCTGAACTAGATATTGGTTTGTGCTACGTGGGTACTATTGTTGCTTTGTGCAACAATGTGCTACGAGGGTACTAAAACTCAAAGGTTTTCTACATAGGTGGAATAGGGAAAACATGCAATGTGCATTAGAAAAGGTTTTATTTTGACAAACATCAATCACAAATGGTTTCAACCAATCACAAACATCAAACAATCAACAACAAAAAAACTACTACTACTATTACTACTACTACTAATTACAACTAACACCCAATAACACCTCATGTATAAATGTTCATATTCATAAAAACATTTACACCAAACAAACACTACATACTCTCTCTCTCACTCACACACACACACACACTCGCACACACAGGGAGTAGGGAATGTAGGGAATTCCAAACCTGCGTATTTTCAAACACACATAACTATAGAACCCATTCTAAATGCGCTTGTGAACGCCATCAGCGTTTCTCACAGGTTCGCGTTTAAAGTCTGTGTAGAGAGAACGGTGTCGTCTTAGCGGCCCCTAATTTAATAACAAATGATCGTTGCGACGGAAGCAAATCAATTAAAACTAACTTTAGATGGAAATAACTTAACTCTGCTATAAAGCCAAAACAATCTCTGTTACCTTAAATTATAAGCTTATCTCTGTAAAGCTGCTTTGAAACAATCTACATTGTTAAAAGCGCTATATAAATGAAGATGACTTGACTTGACTTGACACACACACACACACACACACACGTTACTTTGCTGACTGACCCCTAACTGACCCCTGACCTCCTATCTGTCTCTCAAACCTGATTCAGGGATCCACTCTTCCTGACTCTCCTTAAGCTCACTGTCCTCACTCTCAGAAGGAATGACCCTAACCATATTCATTTCACCCATAAAATGTTCTTGTGTCCATTTCCTGCAAGTATCAGTAGATTGCAAAAACATTGACTATTGATTCGCTCAAGTCATGTCAGAAAGATTGTAATTACGAGTTGAATGCACATGAACGTCACCACAAAGTCGTAATTACGAGTGGGAAGCAATGGCGGAAGAAAATAGTTTTCAATCATGATAAATTTAATTCTGAATTCCGACAGTACAATTTAGTTTATGTACGTATTATGTGTACTGTTAATGAAGAAGAGAGATAAAGTTTGCCAGAAAACACTACTCATTTAGCCAGTTTATGAGCTGATAGGCATGAGTGACCAAACTACATTTCCCATCATTCTCTGTGGCAGTATAATAATAATAATAATAATAATAATAATAAAAACAACAATAATAATGAAACATAAATTGACACATAATGCGCATTATTTGAGTTTTCCGAACTTGTAAAAACAAACTTCCCAGGAGAACTTGAATGCACCATATGGTCCTCCTAACCCTATGATATTGCCTGAACAAAAGCGGTCTAACTGCACAGTGTTGCCCTGAGGCAACGAACAAAAAAACACAGTTTTAGTATATAAATAAAAACAAAATAAAACTTTAAACAATCAAACATACTTATTTACATACTGATGCACATGCATATATTTTTTAATATAAAGTTATTTTAACTTAAACATGTTAAAAAGTGATATTTATCTTAATTGGTGGCACTTTGTACCATGTGGCTTTGCTTCATCAAAGGACTGCTCCACCCCCAAACAAAAAGTCACACCCACTTCAGCCCCTCATTTCATTGAACAGACATGTCAGGGGATATTATATAGGCTATATTAAAAAATATATTAAAAAAAATTAAAGGGGCGGTGTGAGGTCCAAAAGGTAGTTTGTTGCTTGAGAGCAACACCATGCCATAGAGGGTTAACAGACAGCCTAATGCTAGCTTCATTGACTTTGCTATTTTTATTGACTAAAATGTGGACTAAAAAAGACAAAAAACTATGCAATATTTATAGTCTAGCCTATATTATAGTAAACCTCATCACTTACCAATAGGGGGTAAGCCCTGAATCATGGAAATAACTTCAGAGGTTGAGTAGCTTTTCGATCTTCTTGATGCACCTGTCATCTTGAAAAGTTTGTAAAATTGCCTAAGTCTCATTGCCTTTTGACTTAGGCAAAATAAAACGGCCTAAGTCACACACTTGACATAGGCGATTATACTATAGAGGTAGAATTGCATGATCTGTTCAACTGAGGATGTGGGCGATTTTACCAGAGGTGGCCAGCATCATGAGGAGATGACTTATGCAAAAAAATCATTTTTGTAAAAAAATTACTTAGGCAATTATTTTAGGAAGGTGACGATATGCTATTTGTCACACCGTGACACATTTAAAATTGTAAATATATTTTAACAATCATCAACCGTTTCAATTGTGACTTATACAACCTGTCACGGTTCATCGATCCATGTGTTCATTTTGTGTATCTGTTGGTATGTTTGTGGGTGTGGGATCTGTGTGTGTGTTGCTTGTTTGTTGCTTAGAAACCAGCTGATCACTTAATCAGCCCGCAGCTGCAGCTAGTTAATTCTGTTTGTTAGCTGCCTACAGTATATCTAGCAGGAGTGATTATTGCATGGTGTCAGTTTGTCACTCTTTTTTGTGCTCTCTTACCCAGTTCCTGTGTCAGAGTTTCCTTGTGGAGTTATTTCCTCGATCTCGTCTGTGAATCCAGGCTTCTGGAGATCGTTTGGAGTTCTCATCATCCAGTTCCAGTTTGCATCTGCGCTGGGTTTATTCCTGTCACTCTTACTCTCCTGGGATTGTAGTAGTCTGGTTGCCCGCCTGCTATACGTGGTGTTTTGAGTGTTATCCCTGTTTCTGTCTGTCACCAATAAACTGCTTGCTTGCATTTGGATCTACGACTCTCATTCTGACAAAACGAACTGACCATAAATGGATCCAGCAAGCACAGTGAAATTGCAGAATGTATGGGCCAGTTCAGGACTCAGCAGAATGAGCATCAAGATCCTGCCACCTGCTAACATGCGGGAGAGAATGGCTCGTCATCGTGGTCTCACTGCTCTTCACCAGGATGGCTCTGAGGTGGGGGTTTTGCCCAATTCTTTTGGACCATGTCTGTGGGGCTAGATCATAATGACGCTGCTCTCAAGGACATCTTTAACTCCTGCCTTGATGACCCTTTGCCTCGGTGGGAGATGAAGGGGCTGGAGATACTGGATTTCTGGGGTGCTGTGTAAAGGCGGTCCCTGCACCCGCTGCTGAGAGCGGTCCCAGTATCCACTCCTGTGAACTCAGTTCCAGCGACTGCTGCTGTGAAGGCGGTCCCCGTGCCTGCTGCTGAGAGAGCAGTCCCAGTATCCACTCCTGTGAACTCAGTCCCAGAGCCCGCTGCTGAGAGAGCGGTTTCCGAGCCAGCTTCAGTGGAAGCTGTTCCCGAAGCTGCTACAGAGAGCGCTGTTCCTGAAGCTGCTACAGAGAGCGCTGTTTCCAAGCTAGCTTCAGAGGAGGCTGTTCCCGAGTCTGATACAGAGAGCGCTGTTTCCGAGCTAGCTTCAGAGGAAGCTGTTTCTGAGCCAGCTTCAGAGGAAGTTGTTCCCGAGTCTGCTACAGAGAGCGCTGTTTCTGAGCCAGCTTCAGAGGAAGCTGTTCCCGAGTCTGCTACAGAGAGCGCTGTTTCTGAGACAGCTTCAGAGGAAGCTGTTCCCGAGTCTGCTACAGAGAACGCTGTTTCTGAGCCAGCTTCAGAGGAAGCTGTTCCCGAGTCTGCTACAGAGAGCGCTGTTTCCGAGCCGACTTCAGAGGAAGCTGTTCCCGAGTCTGCTGTTGCTGAGAGCGCATCCCAGGAGGGCGCTCCTGAGTCAGTCCCCGTGCACGCTAGCGCAGCCCAGGAGGGCGCTCCCGAGTCAGTCACCTTGCATGCCAGCGCTACCCAGGAGGGAGCACCTGAGTCAGTCCCACTACCGGTTTCCAAGTCCTTCACTGATCCTACCAGTTCTGTCTTTGCCCCCAAGTCTGTCAAGCCCAGTTGGAAGCCCAGATCAGTTAGGCCAGTTCCTGTGTCCAAGAGTGCCTCTTATCAAGTTCCCATTCCTCCCATCCCACCCTCTGCGTTTCCTGGTTATGGTTCCCCTAAGCCGGCACCTCCTTTGTCAGCCTTGAACTTTTTTTCCCGGTTCTGTTCCCACCTGCCCCATCCCTCCCTCTCTCTGTGTTCCCTGGTCAGTTTGGGACTTCCATGTTTTCGCCCTACCCACCTCCCCAGTTGTTGCCCCCGTGGACTTCTATGCCTGGTTTGGACGTCTGGAGGCGTACATTAGAAGGGGGTACTGTCAGGGTTCTGCCCTGGCAGCTTTGTCTGTGTCTTTGTTTCATGTATCAATGTTTGTGTTGTACTTCAACATATGGCTCTTTGTTTGTGTTGGCCATGTGCTCCTCTGTTCCTTCCTCCTTGTTTCCCTGTATCACGCCCTCTTGTCTAGATGGAGTCCTCGTTTGTCTGAGTGTTGTCACCTGTTCCTCATGTTCTTTGCTCCCTTGTTTGAGTTCTTGTTTACCTGAGTGTGCTCACCTGTTCCTCTTGTTCTTAACTCCTTTATCAATGATTACAATCACCAGGTAGGCTCTCCTGGGAGTGCCAGGAGGCACTCTTAGGGGAGGGGGTACTGTCACGGTTCATCGATCATGTGTTCATTTTGTGTATCTGTTGGTATGTTTGTGGGTGTGTGGGTGTGGGATCTGTGTGAGTTGCTTGTTTGTTGCTTAGAAACCAGCTGATCACTTAGACAGCTCACAGCTGCAGCTAGTTAATTCTGTTTGTTAGCTGCCTATATCTAGCGTGAGTGATTATTGCATGTGTCGGTTTGTCACTCTTGTGCTCTTACCCAGTTCCTGTGTCAGAGTTTCCTTGCGGAGTTATTTCCTCGATCTCGTCTGTGAATCCAGGCTTCTGGAGATCGTTTTGGAGTTCTCGTCATCCAGTTCCAGTTTGCATCTGCGCTGGGTTTATTCATGTCACTCTTACTCTCCTGGGATTGTAGTAGTCTGGTCGCCAGCCTGCTATACGTGGTGTTGAGTGTTATCCCTGTTTCTGTCTGTCACCAATAAACTGCTTGCTTGCATTTGGATCTACAACTCTCATTCTGACACAACCAGTTAAATGAATGTAATTGAAAATATGAATTCAAATAAATTTACATTCTTTGTCACTAAACATATTCACAAGTATCAAAGTGATAGTCTTGGATGCAATTATGTTGTGACAGGAAAGACCAGAATCCACAAAACATTAACTGCATAATATACATGTAATGCACAGTATTCTCATGATATACATTACTATACAAAATGAAAAATTACAAATACAGAATACATTTTAAAAATTCATATACATTTTTAAATGCTGCAATGATTCTTTGACCAGTTCCTGTTGCAGTACAAGTAACAAAGCAGTGACTGGATACAAGGATAGTCCACCCAAAAAATTAGAATTCTCTCATTTACTCACCTTCATGCCATCCCAGATGTATATGACTTTCTTCATGTAAACAGACAAAGATTAAGGAAATAATCCATCTCTGTGAGTCCATATAATACAAGTGGATTGTAACCCATGTACGTAAGACAGTTGGTTGGAAGTGATTTTTAATAGTTAAAACAGTTACATTATTAGTATTTCTTTTATCTAGCCTATTGTTTCACTTCAGAAGGCATTTATTCATCCACTGAGGTCGCATGGATTACCGTCACAGTCACTGTGTGTGGTTTTTAAAGCGTCTTTAGGACTCGCAGAGATGGATTACTTTCCTTACAATCTTAAATCATATTTATCTGTAGAAAGAAAGTAAAATGCATCTGGGACAGCATGAGGGTGAGTAAAATAAGTGAGAATTTTATTTTTGGGTGAACTATGCCTTTAACATTCATATGCTGTTGGTATGCTAATCCAAGATCAGCATAGACTAATAAGAATAAAATCAGGTGTCTGAAGATCAAGATCCCAGTCATTCAAAGATGATGTGTCTGAACAAAGTAAGATTATTGTGTGATAGGGACAGTGGATCTCTGGTACTATCACTCCATCCTCTGTGTCAGCATCAGAATTTTGTTTATGGAAAAGTTGCTTCACTCCCTGGAAAATGAGAGAGGAAATGTATTATAATCTAACAATACAAACTGCTTTGAACTCCCACATACAGTAAAAAGTTACAGACTTAAAATATTTATTCCAAACAAATTATATAAATGTTTTAAGGGATTTTACAGTACTAAATATTTACCTCGGAGTCATGCAGCATTTATCATCTGTAATACTGTTGTGTAACCAGTAGATGGCTGTATAGCCCTATATCATCTTTATCACACAAAAGTAATCAGAATAAATATTGCGACCAGGGCGATACTTAAAAATAATTGAGTGTTTACATATTATGAACAGAAACGTGTTCTGTGGTCAAGTTGTGTCTCTCCTCTTTCAAAAACTCTGCATCGCAAATTAATCAGCAATTGAGAAATTCAGGTTTAAATAACTTTATTGGCATGGTTAAAAAAAAAAAGGCTTTACATTGCCAAAGTTGAATCAGGCAGTGATTGACAGTGCTCTGGTCCTATGGCATCGGTCATTGACTGATACAGTACTTTTTGTACAGTACAGATACTGTACAGTACTCTAGCCCAATGTTGTTTGGGGTGGCTGGGGGGAAATATGATCTAATCGAAGACTGTAACCGAATGTAGATAAACAAGTCATTGGGCTAAGTCAAGACAACACAGCTGTATAATGTTATGGGCTGTCACTGAGCTCTAAAATGCCTCTCCACCTGAAAAAAGCCAGTACTGTATTATAAATAGTATTAGTATAGTATTAATTAAAAAAAAAAAAAAAATCAGATTTACCACCAGTAGGCTATCCAGTATCCTGATAGCAACGATGACTAATGATAATGATATCATTCATCTGTACTCTTCCTTCTATAAGAAATCATTTCAACAATATAGTGTAGCAGCAAATAAATACAGATATAAACTTAATATCACTAAAATGAAATAGAAAGATGCGATTACAGACGCTCACATCCACACATAAACACACCACTGATGTCTTCACTTCCAGGTGAAGAAGCTGTCAATCAAAAACTCAGTAGCCAATGAGAACACACTGCTACTAGCCCCGCCTCCACGAGAGAAATGTGTCAAAACAGCAAACGAAAACTTCAGAAGCGTAAACGAAAACTCCAGAAGCGTAAACGAAAACTTCAGAAGCGTAAATGAAAACTCTGGAAGCGCATTTGTAAGTTCAGATCAGCAAAAGAAATATGAGAAATATTTAGTAAAACATGCAGTGTATTAAAAACAAAGTCAAAAAATTTGCCTGCGATTTATTCTTTTTCAGTTTCAAAGATATTTTATTCAGTTTCAATTTATATTTTTATTAGTTTCTTGAAAAGTTACGTTCATTATTATTGGCACAAAATTAATTCCATACTATTCACGCCCATTATAAATCTTGGAAGAGATATATATATATTTTTATATATATAACCCCGATTGTGTTTAGATGAAAGAAGAAAGTTATATACAGGGTGAGTACTTTATGGGATAATTTTCCCTTTTTGGGTGAACTAACCCTTTAATGATCCATAGTGGTGTGCACTGTAAAAAAAAATATGTTATGACAACATATGTTTTTACCTTACTTTAACTCATCAAAATATGTTAAGTAAAACACAAGATGTGTTCTCTTACGAGAGGTCTCTCGTACTGCGTTTGTAAAAACGCAATGGGGAAAAACTCTTTTCCACCAAATACTGAAGCCAAAAAATTATCCTATAATTTTGCATTGTTGTAAGGCGCGTTGCAGCAGCACACAGCCAAAGGCGAGACGGCTCGCTCGCTCATTGGCTGCTCTGCAGCAACTGCTTCGCGCCCTCCGTGCCACTTCCCGCCGAAACGGGTGTGGCCTAGCCTTATAAAAGGAGCTCGAAAAGGCTGATTCACTGATTTTTCAACTCTTCAGCGAAGCTCTCGCATCGCTGGATCACGGAAGAAGCCGCGCCGTCTGAGAAAGCACTTCGGCGGGACGAGCCACTCAGAAGCTGCTGGCCCACGCCGCCTTCGACTGCCGCTCCAGCTGCGCTATCCGGCGCATATATCCTTTAAGCCTTCTTACTGTTCTTTGTGTGTGTGTGTGTGTTCGCCCTGCGACACGCACTACTAAAAGAGCTAGCGTCTTTCTAAAGATGCCTTCATGCGGCTCGTGCCGAGCCCCACTCAGCGAGGGAGACCGCCATGTCATCTGCGTCTCCTGCCTGGGTGAAGATCATGCATGCTACACTGCCGCGCCGTAAAAAGCGTCGCTCTCAGCGGGCCCCTGAGTCTTCTCCAGCCCGACCAAGCTCGCCGGTTCGCCCGCCTGCTTCTCCGGCTTCGCCCGAATCACTTCCCGATGCACAGCGGCCGCGGTCTGCCGCCGCTTCATTCGAGGAAGATGATGCTAAAGCCGCGTCGGGGGAGGATGACACGTGTTCTCTGCTAGCCTCGGGCAGCGAGGATTGGGCGAGCTCTGAGGATCTCGCGCCTCCTGCTCGTAAACCTGGCAAGAGAGCTAACATCGAGAGGGAACTGATGCGCGTACTCACGTTGGCCGCGGCGAGCCTCGGCCTCGAGTGGTCTGCTCCGGAACTCCCTTCTCATACCCGGCTGGATGGTTGCTTCCTTCCTGGTGAGCGCTCTTCGCCTGAGTCCAAGCCCGCTCCATTTCTTCCTGAGCTTCATGAAGAAGTTGCGAAAGCTTGGGGCGCTCCCCTCTCAGCACGAACCCGTTCGTCTGTGTCACCAGCATTCTCCACTCTGGACGATGCTAAAAACAGAGGCTACCACTCACTTCCGCCGGTGGAACAGGCGATAGCAACCCATCTTTGCCCGCCCTCTGCTGGACGGCGGACGAAACTCGGAGCTCTCAGCCACAGCGACCGCCTCCCGCTGCTTCATCGCAACGATGGCAGGATCGCAGCTCGAGACCCCGCTCTCGCTCGACCAGCCGCCGCCCCGCTCCGCGTGGACCGCGGCAGAAGGTCACGGTGAAACCGGAAGCCCCGAAGACATCCTTGCATGCCTAGGAAAGCGCCGGTGTTTGAGTCCCGCTGCGGCCGTACTCTCACCAAAGCGTACCACTGTTTCAGTTCCAGGAACTGCGACTGTCTCAGCGTATTCTGCAATGCGCAAGCCCGTACAGCTGCCCGCTTGCCTGCACACAAAAGCCGTTTTTACGGCTACCCAGATAAATCCTGTAAAGATTGTATTTTCTGGTGTCCCGGCCACGGCCGATGGTGCTATAAATGTAGAGCCGATGCCCACTTCACAGTGCCCATCCCTACACACAAGCACAGCCCTTCACACAGGGCTCGCGCTCTTAAGCTCGACCCAGGTCGAACGCGCACCAAACATAGCAAACGTGCCCACTGCCCAGTGCCCACAAACACTATGTTATGCATGTCGCATGGTTTCTGTAAAAACGAAACCTGTGTGCGCTCACTCTGTTCAGACAGACAGCGCGCTCAATGCAGTAAATGTGCCCGCCCCGCTGCGCCCACATTTACCCACAGACATCATGAGCCCGGCCACGGCCGATGGTGCTATAAATGTAGAGCTGATGCCCACTTCCCAGTGCCCATCCCTACACACAAGCACAGCCCTTCACACAGGGCTCGCGCTCATAAGCTCGACCCAGGTCGAACGCGCACCCAACATAGCTCAAACACTATGTTATGCATGTCGCGCGGTTTCTGTAAAAACGAAACCTGTGTGCGCTCGCTTTGTTCAGACAGACAGCGCGCTCAATGCAGTAAATGTGCCCGCCCCGCTGCGCCCACATTTACCCACAGACTTCATGAGTCCTACGGAACTCGCTCAGCCCTCCCTCAATCGGTTAAGCACCGTAGCGGGGTCGAGGGCGAGTGTCCCGCCCGCTGTAATCAGCGCGCTCCCCGCCTCGAATGTCACGGGCATCACGCCTATGTTACTGCACACCGAAGCGCTTCGGTTGCCCAGCGACCAGAGCGCGCTTCGCATCCAACCCTTAGCCAACCACGCAGATGCATGGGCAGCGCTTCCAGGGGTTTCGGATTGGGTGCTAGACATTATAAAGAGAGGCTACTCGCTACAGTTCTATCGACGTCCCCGCCGCTTTACAGCGCGCGTCGAGACGAAAGTAAATTCAGAAGTAGCACACCTACTTCGTACCGAGATATCAGAACTGATGAGCAAAGGGGCTATAGAGCCTTTATCTCAGGCTCAGAGCGAAGGGGGGCTGTACAGCAGATACTTCCTGGTTCCCAAAAAAGACGGGGGTTTCAGACCCATACTGGATCTAAGACAGCTAAACAAAGCATTGACGAAACGCAGTTTCAAAATGCTCACAACCAGAAAAATCCTTGCGCATATTCGCCGAGGGGACTGGTTTATGTCAATAGATCTGAAGGACGCGTATTTTCAAAAACAGATAGTGTCACGTCACAGGCGTTTTTTGAGATTCGCCTTCGAGGGACAGGCATACCAGTACACAGTCCTGCCGTTCGGGCTTGTCCCTAGCACCCCGTACATTTACGAGGTGCATGGACGCAGCGCTCGCGCCCCTCAGGCTTCGAGGCATGCGAGTGCTGAATTATTTGGATGACTGGCTGATTCTGGCTCAATCGCGATCAGAGCTCGTGGAGCACAGGACCATTTTACTCGATCACCTCGAGAATCTTGGTCTCAGAGTCAATTGGGCGAAGAGCTGTCTGAACCCCAGTCAAACGATATCGTTTCTGGGCACAGTTCTGGACTCGCGGTCTATTATAGCGCGGCTGTCTTCACAGCGCGTGCTGAGCATTCAGCGCGCAGCGAGCCCTTTTCGCTGCGGCGCGATCGTCCCGCTCAAGGGTTTTCAAAGGATGCTCGGCCTTATGGCCTCAGCATCATCAGTTCTTCAGCTGGGTCTGCTCCGTATGCGCCCCCTGCAGTTCTGGTTGAAAGAGCGAGTACCGCGCAGAGCGTGGACGTCCGGTCAGCTTCGTCTCAGGGTCAATCAGAGCTGCGACGCTTGGAACCTTGGAAAGCGAGCGACTGGTACCAATCAGGTGTAAGCCTGGGGATTTCCTCGAGAGTGAAAGTGGTGTCGACGGACGCCTCCACCTCGGGATGGGGAGCGCTGCTCGAGGGCAGACCGTTCTTCGGCCAGTGGTCAGAACGGGAGAAGCTCCTACATATCAACTGCCTGGAAATGCTGGCAGTGGACAACGCGCTGTCGCGTTTTCGTCCCCTAATAGAGGGCCACCACGTCTTAGTCCGATCGGACAATATGTCTGTGGTGTCCTACATAAATCGCCAGGGCGGTCTCAGGTCCCGAAACCTATACAGGTTGGCAGAACGCCTCCTGTTATGGGCCCAGCGCAACCTGCGCTCGTTGAGAGCAGTGCATGTGCCCGGGCTACACAACCTGGGACCAGACAGACTGTCCAGGAACAACATTCCGACGGGCAAATGGTCTCTACACCCGCAAACAGTCCAGCTGTTGTGGGAGAGATTTGGCAGAGCGGAAGTGGACCTGTTCGCGTCTCACGAAAACGCTCACTGCCCCGTGTTCTTTTCCAAGAGCAAAAGCGCGCTGTCCGCTCTACGCTTTTCCCCCCGTCTCTCTCCTGTCTCAGGTGATAGAACGGATCAGGGAAACAAAATGTTCAGTACTGCTTGTAGCACCGTTCTGGAGGAACCAACCATGGTTCCCAGTTCTGATGCAGTAGGCAGATACTGCCCCTTGGCCAGTGCCATTGAGAAGGGACCTCCTCTCTCAGGCCAGGGGTTCGATTTGGCATCCTCACCCGGAGTTGTGGTCCCTCCATGTGTGGGCGCTCAACGGGTACCCGCTGACCTCTCAGTGGGAGTGCTAAATACTATCACTCAGGCTAGGGCTCCGTCTACCAGACGGCTCTATGCCTCGAAGTGGTCGGTGTTCTCCAGCTGGTGCACAGCTCTGGGTTTTTCACCCTTCGACTGTGGGGTGACGGAGGTTCTCTCCTTCCTACAGGAGCTGTTGGATAAGGGCAGAGCCCCTTCCACGCTCAAAGTCTATGTGGCGGCTATCGCGGCGTTCTCTAAGACAACGCTCGGTCAGTCGTTGGGAAGAAACGATTTAGTCATCCGCTTCCTCAGGGGAGCTAGGAGGCTTAATCCTCCCAGACCTCCCTCGGTCCCTATGTGGGACCTCTCTACTGTTTTGGAAGCCATGAAAGGTGATCCTTTCGAGCCTATCCAAACAATTAGCCTCAAGCATCTGTCTTTCAAGACAGTGTTTTTGCTGGCTCTCGCTTCAGTGAAGCGCGTGGGTGACCTGCACGCGCTCTCGGTGAGCGCGGCGTGCTTAGAGTTCGGGCCAAGTGACTCCAGAGTCATACTCAAACCTAGGCACGGTTACGTCCCAAAATCCCTCAACACGCCGTTTCGGGCTCAGGTCATTTCCCTGTCTGCCCTGCCGGTGTCGGGCGAGGAAGGGACGCAAGCTCTCTTTGCCCAGTTAGAGCGCTAAGAGCTTATGTGTCTCGCTCGTCTGTTTTCAGACAGACTGAGCAGCTATTTGTCTCGTTCAGTGGACGTTCCAAGGAGAGCGGCTGTTTCGAAACAGACTCTATCCAGATGGATAGTTGATGCCATAGCGCTGGCATACACCGCCAAGGGCTCACAGTGCCCATTGGGTGTTAGAGCGCACTCCACGAGAGGCGTCGCCTCTTCGTGGGCTTGGTCTAGTGGGATTTCCTTACAGGACATATGTATGGCGGCAGGCTGGGCCTCGCCGTCTACATTTATAAGGTTTTATAACCTTGAGGTTCCCGCCTTGCAGGCTAAGCTATTGTCGGTTTGAGCGAATCAGTTCTCTCTGATCCGGAAACGCTGAGATCGAAAGCGCTGCGCGCTGCCGACTGTTATGCTGAATGGGCAGTATTGCGTAAGACCCACATTTCCGCATTAGTTCAGGCTTTCCGCCTTGTGTATGTGATGTCATATATTGCGTCTGTGACGCTGCTATATATGGATAGAGGGATTCCCCATCCTCTCTCCCGGGCTCTCTGTGAGTCCCTATGGTGATTGTGCACTCTGTATCCTGGACTTCGCTTCCAGTTTTAGTAGTGTTGATCCCTGCATGCACGGCGTCTTACAATGGGTCCCCATTGCGTTTTTACAAACGCAGTACGAGAGACCTCTAGTAAGAGAATGTACTCGGTTACTAACGTAACCTCGGTTCTCTCTAGAAGAGGGAACGAGTACTGCGTTCCCTGCCGTGCATGTGATTCACTCTGGTTCACTTCGGCGTTGAAAAATCAGTGAATCAGCCTTTTCGAGCTCCTTTTATAAGGCTAGGCCACACCCGTTTCGGCGGGAAGTGGCACGAAGGGCGCGAAGCACCCTCATTGGTCTGACGTCACCTCAGACCTCGCTCGATAGGCTAATGCAGTTGCTGCAGAGCAGCCAATGAGCGAGCGAGCCGTCTCGCCTTTGGCTGTGTGCTGCTGCAACGCGCCTTACAACAATGCAAAATTATTTTGCACCAAACACTGCTACAAATTTTTTGGCTTCAGTATTTCGTGGAAAAGAGTTTTTCCCCATTGCGTTTTTACAAACGCAGTACTCGTTCCCTCTTCTAGAGAGAACCGAGGTTACGTTAGTAACCGAGTACGTTTTTCCTCATTTACAAGTATACATACAATGAAAACAAGTAAGGAGGCAGTTGCTCCTTGAATGTAACTCAGTTTGAAAAGACAAAGAAAGTTTCAAAACAATATGTGGAATGAAGGAATGAAAGATTAATGTGTGTCTGAGAAAACTGTTTATTACAGAGCTTTGGCACTCTTTGGCAAATGAGAACAGCCTCCTCCATCATGAAAACTTTGCCCGATATTACTATAATGTGGAAACATCACAAAAGCAAAACAGACATTAGTGATGACATGGGTATCTTTTCTATCAACCCAATTAAAAAATGATCTTGAAGTAGCTGCTTACCTATGTCCAAGAAGAATGTGTCATCAGAACAAATCATTCAAAACCTCAGTTAAAAGGTAATGTGCGCTTTCACTGCTTTCCTGGTGCTTGTGTTCTCGATGTCGCTGTGCAGGTACCCTGAATGGTGACAAGCGCATCGGAGCTCAGTGTACCCAAACACACAAATGAACTAGAGAAAATGACTAGCAGTATGAGCACCATTTTCTCTAGTACATTAGAAACTGTTGCACCGACCAGATAAAAAAAGGTCCGAGAGAAAATTACTGTACAATGGTACAAAAGTACTACCTTATGCTATCAAGAGAGAAACTCATAATCTAGAGTGCAAATGGAGATAAACTCACTTGGTCTTTAGAATCACGTGGAAAGACAGCACTTCTCATTATAAAAAGACTCTAAAGCAGCCACGGCTGAGCATCTCCGCAAAATAGAAATAACCAAAACAATCCAAGGTTTTTATTTAGTACAGTGGCTAGATTAACAAATAAACATTCATTACTTGAACAAGATATCCCATTACAGTTTAGTAGTAATGACTTTATGAATTTCTTCACTGAGAAAATCGAAAGCATCAGAATTAAAATTGTAAATGTACAACCTTTGACAGCGTCTTATGATTCAATCTCAGTTACCGCCCCTCAAGAACAATATATGCATTGACCATGTATGGCTTTATATTAATACATTTCAAATATTTATAAATGAAGACAAAAATAGCATTACATGTAATATTCACAAGGTTTTATCCTTTATTGTGTACATACTTTAAATTGCACATACATGTACCCATATAAATGTGAATGTAAGTTCACACATTTTTTTTTTTTTTTATTATTATGCAATAACAAATACAAAATAACCATAAATGAGCAATAAATGAACATATAAACAGTACACAGAAAAAGAGGGTTACATTACATAAACATAAAGAATATTAAGCTAGCTTAAATGATTGACACCAACGTAGAGTCTTACAAGCAGCAGAGTTTTTTGAATTCCTCAAAGAGTTCAAATATATATCAAAATCTTTCTTAAAAATGAAAAAGGAAGGAGTTTTCTTTGAAAACTTACACTTGTGAATATAAAATTTGGCAAGAAAAAGTAATAAGTTGAGAATAAATTTAAAATGATAAGGGTCTACTTTCATAGAGTCACCAAAAAACACAATTTTTTGGCTTATACAAAAGTTTACAGACAGATATCTTTTAACAAAATTTGAAAAGTCAACCCAAAATATTTTGCAATACATACATTCCCAAAATAAATGAGTAATTGTCTCATCAACCTGATGACAAAAGGTGCACAAAGGGGAGATACTATTATTAAATTTAGCAAAATTATAATTAACTGGATAGCAATTATGAATAATTTTAAAAGATACTTCAACAACTTTATTAGATAAAAATAACTTTTTCTGAAGGAGCCAGAAATCTTCCCATTCTATATTATTATCAAATTTGTTGTTCCAAAAGCTTACACAAGCAGGTAAAGAAATCTGATCCTTGTTAAGAATTGAGCGAATTTTCTTGTTTGACAATCTGCTGAAAGGAGTTTGATCAACAAATAAATTAGTGTTGTCAAATATAGGTGGAGAGCATAAAGGACCTTTAGGGCCAGGATTGACTAAAGGTTTTATACAATCAGGAATTGCCCCAAAAACAATGGCATATTCTCTTGGGGGGACTGGAAAAGAGAATTCTTGCATAAAGTGTTCATAAGAGAGCAAGACACCCCTTTCATCTAGAAGTTGACTCACTAAAAGTATACTTTTATCAAACCAATTGTTTAAAAAAAGAGATTTATTTTTATATTTAATATTTTGGTTGTTCCAAATAAAATAATTATGCGGAGAAAATGTATACTTATATATCAGGGACCAGCATATTAAAGCCTGTTTATGAAAACTAGAAAGAGTTAAAGTTGTTTTAGAAATGTCATAGTTGCAGCGTAACAAAAAATGCAAACCTCCAACTGAACTGAAAATATAATTTGGGATAATATTCCAAAAAGATGTAGGATTGTTCAAGAAAGATTTTATCCACTTAACCTTGAAAGAATTATTAAGAGTGGAAAAGTCCACTAAGTCAAAACCACCCATTGTCCGATCAGCATGTAAGTTCACACATACACACACATTCACGGAATGAGTTACAACAGATTTCCAGTTCCCAGCATGCTTTGCTTCTGACAGTTAAAGGAGGTCAAATGTTAAAATTAAGTGTTATTTAATGTGTTTTGCTCAATATTAATATAGGGGGAGATCTGATAGTTTAATGTTCTATTATTTTTTAATTTAAAAGGTTTTTTGGTATGTCTGAGTTTTTGGGGTTATCATTCTGCTGACGAGTAGAGCCTGTGGTTAGGTTGATGATTGGCTGAACATAATTAAGACTATATTATAATTACTATATAATATAATTGCTATATTTTAAAAGTAATGGCTGTGCACTCCTCTGCATAGTAATAGTCTCTTGGCTAATTACTTTATACCCCCAGGAGGATAAGCAATATGACTGACAGCGAAAATACTGGTTTTCAGCCCTATATGAGAGACTCAATCAGAAGTAACAACTTTGAGAATGAACCAGGAAGTTCCCTTTCGAAAGGGATGCGTTGATGACACCATTGGGGAACGACCTCCATGTGAACCGGTGTCTGAAAAACTATCCAATCACGGCAATCGATATTGACCGGCGACAGCCTATGACGTCACTACTAGTGCGACCCGCAAGTATAAAAGGGTCTGATTTGCAATCACCTGAAAAAGGTAAGAACAATTATGGCAAATGATAAGCGTTTCAAGAAGTGTGTGGATCCGTGTCTCAGGTTTCTGACACCAGATGACACATACAACTTGTGCGTTTACTGTTTGGGCTCAGAGCACGCACGATCAGCTCTTGAGGGGTCTGATTGTGCAGATTGTGAGAGTTTTCCTCTAAGAAAACTCTGCTCTCGTCTGGCCCTCTTCTTGAGGGAAGAGGGACAGAAATCTATGCCAGGCGATTCAGGTCCCGCTCGCGCTGAGGCAGAGCAGAGACTAGAATCATGGGGTTTCAGAGGGAGCTCGCCGAGGAGTTTAAGAGAGTTTTTTATCTCTCACGACCCTCGGAGGCTTGCGAGTTTGAGCTGCTGGATGAGGATGTGTTGTCACTAACATCCTCTGATCTGACAGCGAGTGCTCTGCTGGCAGCCCAAGAAAGCAGGAGATGGCTGATGAGGGTGAAGAAGATTTACAACCCGAACCCTCACAGCCACCCTGCCCCGCGTATGATGAGTGTTATGGAACGCATTCAGCGAGGCTTTGTTGCCGTAGGAGCGCCTGAGGGAAGAGACCGCTCATGGCAGACTTTACGAACGGTTTCTTTCCAGAAAGGTAGAAATATTTAGACGCGATGCAAAAGACTATGCATGCTAACCATTACCATTGTAAACATTGTAAATATGAATGCTTGACAAATCATAAAGGCTATCACAATAATGTATTTATTTTATCTGTCAGTAGCCTACGTCTCGTCTCTTTATACCGGACTATCATAAAATAAAGCAACTTTTTTTGCGGGAGCTTCCTCTGTTTCTCTGACTGAAAATATAACTGTATAGCCTACTGGGAGAGAGTGCTAAAGCTCCTCAGGTCATATTTTTGGTGGCATATTTGTAGAAATTATCATTCTTTCTAAATGTGATGTAAATATGTCCTGTAACTAACAAATAAACAGAAACAGACGCGACTGAATAAGTAAGTCTATCCTCTTTCTTTTTTGAAATAGACCTAACAGTAAACCACTTTATTTCTGTGTGACTAATGTGCAATTTTGACACAAATTAATTCATAATGATCAATGTATCACTTTTTATTGTAAACCTGTGGTAAAACATCAATTCTTGGGTTTTAAATATTCAAGTAAACAACAAAAATGGCAGCAAACGGTCGCTTTTATCATGTTTGTTTTGCGATCACGCTAGTTTCCAGTGATTTCTTTCTGATTAGTTTTTTGATAAAACTTCCTTTTTTTAATATTTAAAACTTATATTATTTTATAAAACGCAGTGTGTTTTGGGCTCTGTGCTTCAGGCCCGAGGCTTTTAAACAAACATTGCACTTAAAAGGCAGGGCATACGCGATGGCAGGTCTGGCTGGTGATGCCCTGCACACAATGGCTGTGTTGCAAGCATACCACGCTGATCTGCTGAAAGATTTGGACCAAGGTCGGGGTCTTTCCCCTGACACAGTGAAAACGAGCGTCACCGCACTACAGATTAGCTCTCCGGGCAATTATACAAACAGCCGCAGCGATCGGAGGAACTCGATGGCGGCGATGGTGGCCAGGGAAAGGCATCTGTGGTTGAACTTGGATTGCATTGGGGAGAAAGAAAGCTTTTCTTCTCGATGCACCAGTGTCGCCTTCTGAACTTTTCGGCACCTCCGTTGAGACAGTGATGGGAAAGTTCAGAGAGGCGAAGGCGTGCTTGGCTGCATTAAATCTTGCATAACACTGCGGTCCGAATCTGCACACTTCCTACACCCCAGGCGCTTCTTGCATCAGCCCTGAGGCTGGACCTGTGATGAGTGATTCCTTCAATTTGGATTCTGAACCCTTCTGTAGGTCTGGCGTCGGGTTTGGTAGTAAGTGCGCTCTTTCAAGCTCTTTATGGTGATAGTCCTCCATTTTGTGAATGTCGTTCCCTGAAGTTCCCATATATAGGTAGGCTATGCATACCCTTCCCATAGGCCTCCTCTGATTAGTGCCGTCAGGCTTATATAGTGGGTAGTGCCAATCTGTGGTAGTGAACAGGTTGGCCGTATTATACAAAAAAATTCTAGTCAGGCCACTGTTCATCCGAGCATCAAACAGACATTTCTGCGTGAGATGGCTTCTTCCTTATCTGGAGGCTACTGCTGTGTCAAGTAGGGCTGCAACTAACGATTATTTTAATAAATCGATTAATCTGTCGATTATTTTTCAAAAAAAATTCCAACCCTTTATTCAAAAACAGAACTGACAGTGTAAATTCACAGTGCAAAGTGCACAAACAGGTTGCTCCTTGAACATCCCTGAGCTGTTTAAATTAATAAATAAAAAAACAAAAACATACACATGCTTTACATCTGCCAAATATATAGGCTTTTTTAAAATAAAGTGCACAAAAAGATGTATATTTTGTTTAAAGGGACCTGAGCTGTCAGATAATATCTCTAGTCTATCCTAATATTAATTATAAATACAATGTATATAAAATATAAATACAATATAAAATAATAAAATAAAAATAAAACAATAAAAACAAATACAATGGATTGACCACCTGGTATGTGTTACAATCACGCCAGACTCCACCCTCACTCAATCACGGCGCACTTCCTCTCCTGAATACTAATCACACACACCTGCACGTCATCAGCTCATCAGTCACTCACTGCATTTAAACCCCGCTCTCACCATCACTCACTATCCGGTATCGTTTGCATCAAGACACTAAACTTATGCTTACCTCCAGGACTCCTCTACTACTTACCTGTTCCGTGGTCTCCTCTCCCAGTCTTCCAGTCTTCCTGTCTTCCTCGTGGGTCTTCGTCTTCAGTGTTCTCCTGTGTTCACCTGTGTCATCCCTGGTTCCGGTAATCTCCTTCTGTTCCCCATCTGGAAAAGAGAAACATACTGAGTCAAACCTGTCAACCACATCGGGACTATTCAAGATCCACTCACCTTCATCTGCACTGTCTTTACCTCTGCTGGTTGTAAATAAACACTCATCTTACCTCATCCGTGTGTCTGTCCCCCCTGTGTTGTAACAGAATACCGGACCAACAACAGCACACGCCAGCATGAGCACTACAGATCCATTTGATGGCATCGCAGATGATCTTCGTCAGGCACTTCCCCCGATTCTACCCACACCATCACATGCTGCCACTTCCGCAAACACGAGCACTTCTTCACCACCGGTAATCGCCAGTCCCATGGCCCGACCAGCGCCCTTCACAGGATCGGCGGAGGATTGCAACGGATTCATCTTGCAATGTTCACTGGTCTGGGAGATGCAACCGCATTTATATCCGACCGACAGCTCCAAGGTGGCGTTTGTAATTTCACAAATGCATGGTAAGGCGCTCCGTTGGGCTGAATCTCTCTGGTCACAGAAAAGTGACATTGTACAGACAATTTCCAGTTTCTTCACTCACTTCAGAGAAGTTTTCGGAACGCCCACCTGGGATTCATCGGTTAGTGAACAACTGTATCAGTTGAAGCAGAATACTATGTCCGTGAGTGATTATGCCTTACAATTCCGTACTTTAGCTGCTGCAAGTGGATGGAACGAACAAGCCCTGATCACCACTTATCGTCAAGGGTTAAACCCTCGAGTGCGGTTGCATCTCGCTGCATACGAGGATTCCATCGGGCTCGAACGCTTCATCCAACTCTCCACACGCTTCGCCACTCGTATGCAGTCGTGTCTCGAAGAGCACCCAGACCAGTCATTCGCTCTCCATTTCCTCCGCCGTCCTGAATCCATCAGCCCTCCAGAACCAGTCCACGAGCCTATGCAGTTGGATAATGCCCGGCTATCCCGTACTGAACGTCAGAGACGCATGACACTTCATCTATGTCTATATTGTGGCTCCGCTGAACATTACATCACCAAGTGTCCTATTCGTCCTCCTCGTCCTTTGGTGAGTGCAATAGTTCCATCCATCGAGAAAATGACGCCTCTCACAACTCTAGTTGAACTAATTACTGCTGATTTTGTCCTTCCAGTCCGCGCTTTACTCGACTCAGGCTCTGCAGGCAATTTCATCTCCGGCGCCCTCTGCCGTCAACTCAAGCTCAAGTTCACTGCCACGAAATCCATCTACCAGATCAACTCGATAACTGGAAAACCACTCAGTCGGAGACGGGTGAGTCTAAGTGCTGGACCCGTACAACTTCAAGTGGGAGCTTTACATGTGGAACATCTACATTTACTGGTTCTGGAGGAATCCACTGCTGATGTGATTCTGGGGCGTCCGTGGTTAGAGCTGCACAACCCCATCATCTCCTGGAGGACAGGAGAGATCCTGAAGTGGGGCCAATGCTGTTTCCCAAGCTGTTTTCCTGCACTTCCGATTCAACGTTCCAAAAGACTACCACTTTGCTCCACTTCCATCGAAAGCCCAGTGGAGAAACGCTCCGTGGATATACCCCCATGTTATGCCCACTTCAGTGATGTCTTCTGTCCCCAGCGAGCCTCCAAGCTACCTCCACATCGGCCATGGGACTGTGCCATCGATCTGCTTCAGGGTGAGCCAGTGCCCAAAGGTAAGATTTACCCGCTGTCACTGCCGGAGGAGAAGGCCATGGAGGAATACATCAAGGAAGCACTGGAACAAGGTTACATCCGTCCGTCTACGTCCCCTGCTGCGTCCAGTTTCTTTTTTGTGGCAAAGAAGGACGGAGGCTTGCGGCCCTGTATTGATTACCGTGCACTCAACCGTATCACTGTTAAGTTCCGCTACCCCCTTCCTCTCGTCCCAGCTGCACTGGAACATCTCCGAGGTGCCACTGTTTTCTCCAAGTTGGACCTCCGCAGCGCATACAACCTCATTCGGATACGTGAGGGGGACGAATGGAAGACCGCCTTTGTGACCCCTACTGGACACTATGAGTATCTCGTCATGCCTTATGGATTGGCCAACGCCCCCTCCGTATTCCAGGATTTCATCCATGAAGTGCTCCGGGAGTTCCTCCACAAGTCAGTTCTGGTCTATATTGATGACATCCTGATTTACTCCGGGAGCATGGCAGAACATCGCCACCACGTTGCGGAGGTCCTGAAACGCCTGAGGGATTTCCAGCTGTTCCTGAAAGCCGAGAAGTGTTCCTTCCATCAACCCTCAGTGCAGTTCCTTGGGTACAACATCGATAGCAGTGGCATCCGGATGGACGAGGGGAAGGTGGATGCCATTCGCGGCTGGCCCATACCTACTACCATTAAAGAACTTCAACGATTCCTCGGATTCTCCAATTTCTACCGCCGTTTCATCCAGAACTACAGTACCATCTCCAGTCCTCTTACTCACCTCCTACGCAACAAGCCCAAGTCTCTGTCCTGGACACCTACTGCCACCCACGCCTTTGAGACCCTCAAGAAAGCCTTCTCTTCTGCTCCTCTTTTGATTCATCCAGATCCAGAGAAGCCCTTCGTCGTGGAAGTCGACGCTTCAACCACAGGAGTGGGAGCGATTTTATCGCAGCAGCAGGGGACTCCAAGTAGACTTCATCCATGCGCCTTCTTCTCCCGCAAACTCAACCCGGCGGAAGTCAATTACGACATCGGCAACAGGGAGCTGTTAGCCGTCAAGCTGGCTCTTGAGGAGTGGAGACATTGGTTGGAGGGCGCACAACATCCATTCGTGGTGTTATCGGATCACAAGAATCTACAGTATCTCAGAGACGCCAGGAGGCTTAATCCACGACAGGCAAGATGGGCACTGTTCTTCACCCGATTTAACTTTACTATCTCCTACGTCCCTGGTTCCAAGAATGTCAAGGCTGACGCCTTATCCCGTCTTCATAGTCCGGAAGAAACTACGGAAGAGTCTGAAACCATCCTACCCGAAAGTCTGTTTGTAAGTCCCATCACTTGGTCTGAGGAAACCTTGCCCTCCTCCAATGTCTCCACCAACGCTCCGCCGGGTTGCCCACCAGGATTGACCTACATCTCCCGAACTCGGCGCATTCCCCTCATCCATACTTCCCACACGTCACTGGGCACTGGCCACCCAGGGGTCAATGAGACCCTCTCGCTGCTAAAAGAACGCTTCTGGTGGCCAAACATGGCAGCGGACGTCAGAAGGTACGTGAGAGGTTGCAAGGAGTGCGCCATCTCGAAGAGTCCTCGCCATCTACCATCTGGCAAACTACTGCCTCTGCCCGTTCCCAACAGACCCTGGTCACACCTAGGAGTTGATTTCATAACAGACTTACCTGCTTCTGATAACTGTACCTGCATCCTAGTAATCATTGACAGATTCTCCAAGTCATGTCGTCTACTTCCCCTGAAAGGACTCCCCACTGCCATACAGACTGCCGAACTGATGTTTAACCACATCTTCCGAGTCTATGGAATTCCAGAAGACATCGTATCCGACAGAGGACCGCAGTTCATTTCCAGGGTATGGAAAGCGTTCTTCTCACTCCTAGGTGTGACCGTTAGCCTCTCCTCTGGTTACCATCCGCAGTCGAACGGGCAGACAGAACGGAAGATTCAAGAGATCGGACGTTTCCTCCGTACCTTCTGTCATGGCCACCAGGACTCTTGGAACCAGTTCCTGGGTTGGGCCGAGTACGCACAGAACTCGTTACGCCAACCTACCACTGGACTCACTCCATTCCAGTGCGTGCTCGGCTACCAACCTCCATTGTTCCCCTGGACTGGAGAGCCATCTGATGTTCCTGCAGTTGACTACTGGTTCCGAGAGAGCGAGAGGGTTTGGGACTCAGCGCACCACCACCTGCAACGCGCATTGCGCAGACGCAGAATGACAGCCGACCTTCACCGCTCTAACACTCCCTCGTATCAACCAGGTCAGAAGGTTTGGCTGTCCACCAGGGACATCAGGTTACGTCTGCCTTGCCGAAAGCTGAGTCCCAGGTTCATTGGCCCCTTTAGCATCATGAAGCAGATCAACCCTGTCACTTTTCAGCTACAGTTACCACCCCAATACAGAATTCATCCTACCTTCCATGTCTCCCTGTTGAAACCTCACTATCCCTCTGTTTCTGTTCCCTCAGAGTCTGGCGTAGCGGAGGAGCCTCCCCCTCCACTCATCCTAGAAGACGGAGCTACCTACCAGGTTCAGGACATCTTGGACTCCCGGCGTCGTGGTGGTCTTCTAGAATACCTCGTGGACTGGGAGGGCTACGGTCCCGAGGAACGTTCATGGGTACCCAGAAATGATATACTTGATCCCAACCTGCTCGAGCAATTCCATGCCACTCATCCGGAAAGACCCGCACCCCGGGGAAGAGGCCGACCGCCACGACGTCGGGGTCCTCGGCCCTCAGGAGCGGGCCGTGGAGGGGGGGGGTAATGTTACAATCACGCCAGACTCCACCCTCACTCAATCACGGCGCACTTCCTCTCCTGAATACTAATCACACACACCTGCACGTCATCAGCTCATCAGTCACTCACTGCATTTAAACCCCGCTCTCACCATCACTCACTGTCCGGTATCGTTTGCATCAAGACACTAAACTTATGCTTACCTCCAGGACTCCTCTACTACTTACCTGTTCCGTGGTCTCCTCTCCCAGTCTTCCAGTCTTCCTCGTGGGTCTTCGTCTTCAGTGTTCTCCTGTGTTCACCTGTGTCATCCCTGGTTCCGGTAATCTCCTTCTGTTCCCCATCTGGAAAAGAGAAACATACTGAGTCAAACCTGTCAACCACATCGGGACTATTCAAGATCCACTCACCTTCATCTGCACTGTCTTTACCTCTGCTGGTTGTAAATAAACACTCATCTTACCTCATCCGTGTGTCTGTCCCCCCTGTGTTGTAACAGTATGGTGTGTAAGGTATTTTGCAGCTCATCCTTTCCGAGCATATAGTGAAGTTTCATTTAGAGTAAAGAATGAAAAATTCAGTGCTGAAAATTGTGGAAAAAATATTCCCCTTGTCGTGGTACTTGGGACAGACAAGAAAGTGTTTTCATCTTCTGTCTATCTGATTCAGTGGTAAGAATTTAATTGTTGGTTTTATTTATATTGTTGTCCATTTATCAAACTTCCATGCCAATTATATATTACTATGTACCAATTAAATGCTCAGACACACCCGGTCTCTCTCGCGCACTGTCGCTTGCGGACTCTCGGACACACTCGGTCTCTCTCGCACAGTGTCGCTCGCTCGCGGAGTTCGCTTCGCTTTTGTCCAGTCTCATAGCTCTGCTCCGCTCCGCTCCGCGCTCAACTCAACTTTTTTTTTATTTAAACTCAAAAAATCTCCACGACTTATTGAGTGGCCCAATAGTCGCGCGACACAACGAATCGATGATGAAATTCGTAATCGATTCTTTTAATAATCGATTTTAATTGATTTTATCGATTCGTTGTTGCAGCCCTTAATGTCAAGCTCCAGATAAAACTACAGAATCAAGCGTTGGCCCTCGTCAAGCCACCTTGATAGCCACCTTATACTAGAGCAGTAGTTCTCCTCTCACTTTTGAGAGTCATTTTGAGATTATAACTCTGAACTTCAGACATATAATATTCATGTGCCGGCCCTCATGGGGCCGCCTCGATATGTGGCTTAGGCTTAGGATCTAGGATTTTTGGTGCCAGTCTGCTAAGCATTCTCGCCTCAAGCCTCTCAGTATCTGAGTGTAGGTTCCTTAGACCATCAGGAGATTTTATTCCTGTAAATCTATTTTTTCCTAGTACTAGCCTCCTCTTACTCAAGAGTTGTCTGCCAAGGCCCGCCTTTTGCATTAGGTGTAAATGCTAGTGGTGTAACAGGGTAGATAGCAGCATAGGTAGCAAGCTACCTTCAAAAAGCCTCACATGCAGATATCTATGGGTGTTGTCAGGTCTTTCTCTCACCACCCAGGCTCAGGAAGAGACAGATTCTCCCTTCCACTTGGGATGGTTGAGTATGCTCCTTTAGAGCCAAAGCACTGCCCGGGCTGACGCCCATGACTTTCGAAGCTGTAGGCCTCAGTAGGTAGGCCTCCTCGAAACTCTGGTAGCGTAAGATTGTACTCTTCTTGCTTTAAAGGATTGATAGCACTTCTGCTAAGTACACTGCCTGTTGGCAATGTTAATAAGTATAACCAGGCCCACAGAAATGTCTGTGAGAGCACCTAGGCTTCTGATGGCTTTGCAGACATCCTTGCTATCAAGTAGTTAGGCCTTAACAGGCCTCCTTGAAGCCTCCTCCATACGAGTTGGATGCTTAACATTACAAAGGCATTAAATATCATGTTGCAGGCCCCATGAAGCCTCCCTGATTTTAGCCCAGAGCCTGGTCAGTACTTATCAGGTTGAGCATAGTGTTCCAGAATCTATCTGAGGATCGCTCTGTTTGAATACTTAACTCCCTATGTCTGGTCGGAAGGTCGAAGGACTCTCATGAGGCCAGCCCAAGAGCTGGTGTCGCCCCCCCTTATTAGAGTGACCAGCCTCCACAGGGCTTTGAAGCACTGGATCTTTGTAGATCCAGGATCGAGTAGTTACTCACCTCGTTTGCAAGGGTTAACAAGCGCTATGCTTAGTTCTACTCTCCAGGATGCCCGTCTCTATGATCCGGTTTGTGAGTGAACTACTGCCATTAATTGCAGTTTTTCCCTATTGGATTTTGTGAGAGACTCCGTTCAGGAAACAGAAAGGTTGTTGGCAAGACTAGGTCAGTAATTTTGACCAGGTCAGCCTCCCTGGTGGGGTTGACTTTATGTTCCCCTCAGAAAGTGACTGGACGGGACTCCTTTCGGACCCCCTGGCCATATTCCCTTAAAGGAACCCCTTCCATGGAAGCTGTTGGTTCCAAGCCTTTGAGGGGCCTTGGTAGGCCTTCCGTTGTTCGGAGGCCACTTTGAGGCTTATAGCTTGGGCAGTGACCGTAGGGAATAATGTCACTGATAGCCTGTATGTGACCCGAAGGGGGAGTGTGTTCTTGGCATTTCAGGTTGAAACTGCCAGTTCTGACGTTTTTGTCACAAGCCATAATTGGCATGCACTCCCCTCAGCATGGTGGGATTGTACATCGTTCCCCAACACAGTGCGAGGTTTTTGGCCATGGTGTGCAGGTTTCTCGACCTGAGTCCACCCTGGCGATTTATATAAGACACCACTGACATGTTGTCCGTCCGGACCAAGACGTGGTGGCCTTTTAGATATGGGAGAAAAGCTTTCAATGATAGACCGACCGCTCTCATCTCTAGACAGTTTATATGTAGGCGCCTCTCCGGGCTCAACCATAGGCCGGAGATGGGCCTGCCCTCGTAAAGGGCCCCCCAACCCAGGTTGGAGGTGTCTGTCGAAATAACTATCCTCTTTGAAATCACGACCATACTCACGCCGGTTTGGTACCAGCCGGCTGCTTTCAAAGGAGCCAGGGCTCTGATACAGCCGTGGTTAACTTTGATGCGCAAGTGGCCAGATCACCACGCGTGAGCCGGTACACGGAGTTTTAACCAGCGCTGAAGAGGACGCATCTACAGTAGACCCAGTTGGAGTACTGATGATGCTGAGGCCATGAGACCTAACATCCTCTGAAATCTCTTGAGAGGTGCGTATGTGTGCTGCTAGGCGTTAAATGGTGAGCATGCGCACTGACGTAAGCCGCACTCTCATTTGTATAGAGTTTATGACTGTTCCCAGGAAGGAAATGCTCTGGCTGGTAGACGGTGCGCTTTTGGAAGCATTGATCTAGACCTAGGCATTCTAGATGGCTGAGGAGCCAGGATCTGTGAGTTATTAACTGTGCCTCCGATTGGGCTATAACCAGCCAATCGTCGAGGTAGTTCAACACTCGCACTCCCCGTTGTCTCAGGGGGGTGAGAGCTGCATCCATGCACTTCGTAAATGTACAGGGTGCTAGAGATAGATCGAACGGTAGGACCGTGTACTGATAAGCTTGCCCCCCGAAAGCGAATCTCAAAAATGGCCTGTAATGGGCCGTTATCTGAATGTGAAAGTAAGCATCTTTCAGATCCACTGAAAAAAACAATCCCCTGGGCGAATCTGCGCTAGGATTTGTTTGGTTGTCAGCATCCTGAACAGGCATGTCATCAGCGCTTTGTTCAGGTGTCTGAGATCTAGGATGGGCCTGAGGCTGCCATCCTTCTTTGGAACGAGGAAGTAGCGACTGTAAAAGCCCGACTCGCTCTATGATAACAGGACTGGTTCCACAGCCCCTTTTGCTAACAGTTTCAACACTTTGGTGCGAAGGACGCGAGCCACGTTCTCACTGTTGTCTCGACCACGGCTAGAAAGCGCGGGGGTCTGCGAGCAAACTGTAGCGAGTAGCCTCATTTTATTATGTTCAACACCCATTCTGATATCCCGGGGATGGCTTCCCAGGCCCTGGCCCGCATAGCTAGGGGTTGAATAATGTCTGGCGACGGGCCACTTTGTGATAGGGACCCGGCCGCCCAGCTGTTCTGTGTTTGTGATACTTCGGGAACAGTGCTTATGTGCAGGGGCGCGTACTTTATAGTGGGCACACGACCTACATTTATTACATCTCCAGCGCGAGCCGGAGGGAAAACTGATACTGTGGGGACAGTGCTTATGTGCAGGGGTGCGTACTTTGTAGTGGGCATACAACCTACATTTATTACCTTTCCAGCGTGAGCCGGAGGGAGAATAAACAGAAAACTGTTCTTTTCGTGTTTTATTTGGGTATGTGTGTTTTAGCGCATCAATGGTTCAGCTCCGTTGTGAAAAAATAAAGATGGTAACCCTTTATTCCAGACATGAAAAATATCTTGGTATACATGAAGAGAAACAGCATCTTCAACAGATCAGATAACAGACACTATGACATGGAAGAGTGTGAAAGTGTCCACTATTAATCACGTTTAATGTAGATGCTCTGGGTGAAGCTGCAGCGCACATTTCACTGAAGTAAATTGATCTATGTGCTTGAAATGCAGCTGCAAATAGTTTACATTCGTGAATCAATTTCCTAACTTTGCATGCATAACGTGATGCAAATGCGTGAAATATAATGCATTTTTCATAGATGCTGCTCTTAGATACTGATTAATCACTAGTTATCAATTGGAATTATTCAGGATTAAATTAAACAAAAGGCCCTCATGTAATCGCAGCTAGTGAGACATGCATCTCACGCCATGCAGTGTCTATATGTGCACAGAAGCATCATGGCTATTCAAACAGCACCCCTCAGATGTTTGAGCTAACTGAATTTGTAATGTAACTTCCAAAAACAATGTTGACATCAACAGAAACAAACTTTTCGATTAAGAGGTGATATTTCCCCCTATAAATTAATTTCCAGGTGCATTTTTTCAAACCTTATTAAATATGCATCATCATATATGTCAAGTTCTTAATTTTAATCGATAAATTTAGTTAAAAGAGGCCAGAAAATATATGCGTTATATTTCAAGCATTTGAATTGTCACGTTATGCATGCAAAATTAGGAAACGCGAATGTAAAATATTTGCAGTCATGTTTCAAATGCATTGATCAATATAGACTTCAGTGAAATGTGCGCTGGTTTCTCTCTGTGTTCTGAGCTGCTGTGCGAATCTCATCGACACCAAATTTTACATTAAAGTCGACATGAAATCAAAATTGACCCTATTTACTTTGTTAGCGCATATTACTAGTCTTGTGGTGAACAATTCATCCGTGCAAGTTAATACACAGAAAAAAATAGTTTGGCGTGGTAATCTTTAATCAAAATCTGAAAAGTTACTTCCGGTCTGGAATGGCATTCCTTTTTTGATGACGTCAGTTTGACGGCTTGGGTTGAAAACGCTTAACCACTCCCCTCAAACCGTTAGTCTGCTATGAGCAGAGATGGAGAGGACGAGCGCTAAAGTAAAACCCTGCCCTCTATTCAATATTCTGTTTCACTTGGAAATACGTCACAACACTGGAGAAAAGTCGTTTGCAACTTCCGGTTCAGGGGAACTTACATTAACATTTACATTAAATGTGATTAATAGTGGACACTTTCACTCACTTCCATGCCAAAGTGTCTGTTACCAGATCTGTTGAAGATGCTTAAAGGTGGGATCAGTAAAGTTTTTGAAAAACAATTTTAAAAACTGTGTACCGACTACCAAAACACACTTGTAACCAATCAGCAGTAAGGGGCGTGATTGATGGGGAGTAGAGAGAGCTCAGTGCACACAGCAGAGACATTAGCTGTACGACTACAGAAAGAGAGATGGCAGATAAAAAACAAAAGAGGAAAATGTGTGCAGAACTTAAAATTAAAAAGAAGGCTTACGATCAGGCAAGAGGTAGAACTCGTGTTAATATCAGGGAAGCTTATCAGCGCTGGAGAGAACTCAAGGAGCAGAAAGGCCTAACATCAGACGCCGAGGTTGCTTTATTTCTTCTCGATAGGTGAGTAACATTGTTTAGCTTTGTTTCACATAACTAATAAAGTGCTGGTCAGAATTATTTGCCCCCTTGGTAAATATGATCAAAGATGGCTATAAAAAATAAATCTGCATTGTTTATGTTTTTTATTTATTTATTTTTTTAAAAAAAAGCAAAAATCTAACCTTTTATTTAAGTAAAAGAATTGAAAGTGGGAGGAAAATCACATTATGAAATAAATGTTTTTCTCCAAAACACGTTTGGAACAATTATTTGCCCCCTTTTATTAAATACTTTTTGCAACCTCCTTTTTCCAAGATAACAGCTCTGAGTCTTCTCCTATAATGCCTGATGAGTTTGGAGAACACCTGACAAGAGATTGTTGGAGATTTTCCTTTGCCTCATGTAAAAGTCTGTATTGCTGTGTCTCAGACAGAAACCAGGTTAAATCAGGTCAAAGAGTCTGTGAGGATTGAAAAGTACCTAATAAGCTCAGAGAGAAGTTGTGTATATGTGGTTAATACAAGATGGTACTAAAAACATGTTAATTAAGATGATGGATGGGCACCGGACACTGCAGGTGCAGAAAATCATGTTACCTGAGATATTTTTTTTTAAATGGGTGTGGCCAAAGATTTTTCCACCAATAAAAAGATGTCTCTGGGAAAGATGATTCTAGTGCTTCCCTTCGTCTCGTTCACTCGGATGTACGTCATTGCTTAAGTTGCACGAGTGCCCACTACTGGCGGAAACTGCAATGGGCTGAATTGGAACGTCCTAAGCCCTTGATCACTTGGAATCAGCTATGGAGTTGATTTATTATTATTATTTTTTTCCTTTAAGAATTTGTTTAATGCAGCATCCAAATGTTTATAGGTGTGTTTGGGTTGTTTTAAATAAAAAAATATATAATTAATATATCATAGAGTTGTCTGTTGTGGTGGTGATTAGACGAGATATGTGGTGACATCACAATCGTACTGCATTGTGGGACATATAGGTGCCTGAAGTGTACATTTGAAGTAGACTCGCTCCCTCTGTCAAAATCGAGGGAACAAGGGTCTGTCCATATAAACTTCCCTCATTCACTTCACGAAGTGGAACGCACTTCAAAATGGCAGCAGGGATTCCCCCAAGGGGAAGTGCTTAGGGAAGTTCGCAAGTGCGTGTCTAAAAGTGGACTGGAACGCAGCCTAAAGGTAACGAGATCTCGAGGTGGAGCAAAAAAGAAAAAGATAGCTGATTGGCTACCTAGTGATGAGAAAAAGGGTATAAAACCTGAAGCCTGACTATTGCAAGTCAGATGTACAGATGGCCAGCTGGCATCTCACTTTGTTGCTTGTCAATAAAGTTAATTCTTCTGAGACCTGGAACTTCGACTCTTGAGAGATTTCTTTGAGACCCGATCTGAGGACTTTGAGCCAGCCAGGAGTGAGGAGAAGGAGTCGAGGGGTGGCCGCAGTGGGCGTGCTGGCAGAAGCCTCACAAAACAAAAGGCGCCAATAAAAATAAGGTAAGCAGCTTTTTGCTTATATATTTGTTTTGTGTGGCTCCTGGTAGGCGCCTGGGTGGTAACACCCTTGAATAAAAGACCCCACCAAAAAGAACCTAAAATTGATAAGGAATCAAAAGGAGGGTAATTTCCAGGTCTCGAGAAGGAGTGCATGCGTAAGTACAATAAAGCAAGAAGTGTTTAAATGCAAGAAGTGCGAAATAAAGCAAGAAGTGCTTAAATGCAAGAAGTGCTTAAATGCAAGAAGTACGAAATAAAGCAAGAAGTGCTTAAACGCAAGAAGTTCCAAAAAAGCAAGAAGTGTGTCAGTTAGATAAAATAAACAAGAAGCGCTTGATTTATGCCGAAGTAGAGCATAAAATTGTATTTTAGAAAAATTGATAAAGGGCTAGGATGCAGAGATAAGCATTTCTTCTGGTTGTGCTGTGTATTTTGCCTGATCACTAATCGCGCTGCTTTGAACTGCTCTGCCTGATCATTAACCGTGCTTCTTTGAGCTGCCTTACCTTGGCACTAACCATGCTGCTTTGAACTGCCTTAATTGGGAGTGAAGTCACTCTGATTGAGAAAAGCTGAGACAGTGAAAGTGTGTGAGAATATTATGCGAGACCTTTAAAAATGGAAAGACGAGACTGATGAAATTCAACGGACAACGAAAAACAAATTGATGAAAAGAAAATAGAAAATTATACGTATCAAAGAACAAGGAATATTTAAAAAAAAAAATTGGCTTTATTGTCTGTTTGGCCATTCTTCTGATTGCAAGAGCTGTGATTCTGCCGGAGAAAAACAGCCTATCCTGAACAATAAATCAGCTTTGTTTCTTCATTGTTACAAGAAAAAATAACGAGTAAAAGTGTGTGTGTGCGCGCGTCAAATGCACAGATTAGGACTATTTACAGTTTTTCTCAATTGTTTACACACAAATACTGGTACTTGAGACACAATGACCACAACATGTAACTCATTCACCAACCCCCTGAACCAATTCTGCTAAACTACAAGCACAATTCCTGCTTTACACTGAAATTGCAGTTCTAAAACACACCTTTTTCAAAACACTACACACAATTCTCTGCTTTTGCCACAATTTTCATGCAGAAAATCTCTTGTTTTCACAAGGAACACACTGCCATTCAAATATGCACACTGACTCATCACACGGGCAAACACCCGTCACACAGTTTTACAATTAGCAATCAGAGCTTTAGCATAAAAGGGCAACAGGTGAGCTCTTCAATGGAGCAATGGATGCCAACATTGGATTTTTATTTTTTTACTGTAACTGTATACAGTCAATTCTTCTGTTGTTTTGTGTGTAGACCACTGTATGTACAACTTTGTGTTGGTTGGGATGTACACTGTGTACATTGTTTTTGTGGGAAAAATAAAATATATTTGTTACCGTGTATTTGTGTGTTCTGAGTATAAAAACAATATTCTCAAATATAATACACTTATGTATGTACTGTCTGTAGTAAGTGTAACACTGAACAAAAAAAGGCCTAAGTCATTATGATGAATGGAGAAGAAGTGTTTTCCATTCATCATAGTGTTTTACATTGAGCACATCAGTGTTCAACTGGTTCTTATAAATGTCTATTCATATGATGGTTTGTGTGTGTCATTTGAAAACAAAATACCATTTTGAGAAGAAATAACATTGTTTTGAATGTAAAGTTTCATTTTGCAGGAGAATTGAGGGGTTTTGCCCATTTTGTGTGTGTTTTTTGATTTGTGTGTAGAGTTCTGAGAATATGAGGCATGCTTTCAGAAAATGTGTGTAAACAATCGAGAAAAACTGTAACAAAAAAAAAGAAAATGATATTCATTTATAAAGAGAAACTAGAATTATGAAAGAACACTTGTTTCTCTCTCATATAGCAAAAGTAAACAGTGGCTATGATATGAGAAAGAGAGGCAAAAAGGAGGGGCTGCTTCTGACAGAGAGAAGGGGCTGCAAGAAGAAAGTGAGACGGTGTGTGTGTGTGTGTGTGTGTGCATGCGTGCGTGCGTGCGTGTGTGTGTGTGTGAAGAAGGAAAGGTGTGTGTGTGTGTGTGTATACAGTACAGGTCAAAAGTTTGGAAACATTACTATTTTTTATGTTTTTGAAAGAAGTTTCTTCTGCTCATCAAGCCTGCATTTATTTGATCAAAAATACAGAAAAAACTGTAATATTGTGAAATATTATTACAACTTAAAATAATAGTTTTCTATTTGAATATACTTTAAAAAATAATTTATTCCTGTGATGCAAAGCTGAATTTTCAGCATCATTACTCCAGTCTTCAGTGTCACATGTGACATCCAGTCTATCACATGATCCTTTAGAAATCATTCTAATATTCTGATTTATTATGAGTGTTGGAAACAGTTCTGCTGCCTAATTATTATATTGAATATATATATATATATATATATATATATATATATATATATATATATATATATATATATATATATATATATGAATAAAAGGTTAAAAAGAACTGCATTTATTCAAAATAAAAAAATATTTTCTAATAATATAAATCTTCTTTACTATCACTTTTGATCAATTTAACACATCCTTGCTGAATAAAAGTATTGATTTATTTCAAAAAAAGAAAGAAAAAAAATTACTGACCCCAAATTACTGACCAGTAGTGTATATTGTTGTTACAAAAGATTTCTATTTTTAAAAAATGTGCTTCTTTTTTTTTTTTATTCATCAAAGTATCCTAAAAAAGTATCACAGGTTATGAAAAAATATTAAGCAGCAGAACTGTTTCCAACTTTGATAATGAATCATCATATTAGAATGGCCCATGGCCCATGGAAGGTCTCCCTTCGTACAGGGCGCCCCAACCCGTGTTGGAGGCGTCTGTCGAGATGACTTTGATTTTTGAGGTGGCGCCTAAGTTCACACCGGTCTGGTACCAGTCGGCTTTCATCCACGGTTTCAGAGCTGCAACGCATGTCTGATTTGTCGTGAGACAAAGCGAACCTGTCTTCCACACTTTTGCTGGTACGCGCCGTCTCAGCCACAGCTGAAAAGGGCGCATGTGTAGCAGACCCAGCTGCAGCACCGTCGAGGCTGAGGCCATGAGACCCATCATCCTCTGAAACATTCTGAGGGGAAGATTCTTCCCTACGGCGAATGTTGCTGCAAAGCGCTGAATTGCTGCCGCGTGTTCCCGCGTCAGGCGCGCCGTCATAGACCTGGAGTCCAACTCTATCCCCAGAAAGGATATTTCCTGACTGGGGGATAGAACGCTCTTGGCCCAGTTGACTCTGAGACCCAGCTGATCCAGATGGGCCAGCAGTAATGTCTTGTGTAACACCAGTTCCTCCTTTGACTGGGCTAAAATTAGCCAGTCGTCCAGATAATTCAGGACTCTCACGCCCCGTCGTCTGAGGGGCTCGAGCGCCGTGTCCATGCACTTCGTAAATGTACGAGGTGCTAAAGACAGGCTGAAGGGAAGGACGGTGTACTGATAAGCCTGGCCCTCGAAGGCAAATCTCAAGAATTACCTGTGATGGGCTGCTATTTGGATCTGAAAATAAGCGTCTTTCAGATCCACTGATATAAACCAGTCCCCCGGTCGAATTCGAGCGAAGGTTTGTCTGGTTGTGATCATTTTGAACGAGCGTATCATCACCGCTTTGTTCAAACGTCTGAGATCTAATATAGGGCGGAGTCCGCTGTCTTTCTTTGGTACTAAGAAATAATGGCTGTAAAACCCTGACTCGCTCTGGGCTAATGGAACGTGTTCCACTCCCCCTTTTCTCAGAAAATTTGCTATCTCGGCGCGAAGTAGGTGTGCTACTTCTTGATTCACCGATGTTTCGACCCGTGCTGTGAAGCGCGGTGGTCTGCGAGCGAATTGCAGTGAGTAGCCCTGTTTTACTGTCTTTAGTACCCATTCTGAAACCCCTGGTATTAATTCCCTTGCTTTTGCGTGAATTGACAGGGGTAGAATGAAGTCTGGGTTCCGGTCGCTCACATTCAGGGACCCGGAGACCAAACCATGATGAAACGGTTCATTCATCATGTTCGTTTTGAATGGGGCAGACAGTGTTTTGTGTGGAGGCTCTGTAGCTAGCACCCCAGTCGTATGAATGGGGAGATGCTGTATGAGCTCGCGGCGCGAGGCGCAGAGAGTTTTTCACAAAGTGTGTGTGCTGAGAGGCAGACACGTGATCTGCACTTGAAGCACTGCCAGCTCGTGCTAGGTTCATACGCTGAGGCGATATGTGTGTGCGGAGCGCAGATACAGTCGTTTTCACGGGCAGGGGTGAGTGCTGTACAGCGAACACATTTCCTACACTTAAAACATGAACGGCGTGAGCCGGTTTGACTGATATGAACCCTGTGGTGGTGTGAGACACTGCATGGGTAGTGCTTGTGTGTAGGGGTGAACACTGGGCAGTGGGCACTTTTCCTACACTTAGTGGTCGAGCGGCCTGAGCCAGCTTTATTGTATTCGACCCTGGATGAGTGTGACACACAGAGAGGGTAGTGTTTATGTGCATGGGTGGGCACTGGGCAGCGGACACCTTTGCTACATTCAAAACACCTTCGGCCTGAGCCGGAATATGACCAGACATAATGCTCTTTTTGAGATTTATGTGGGTCGCCGTAAAAACGGCGTTTGTGTGCAGACGAGCGAGTTTTGGAACCGGCTCGTTGGCTGCTAAGTACACTCTTTGAGTCGCCTCTGTTGAGGGAACTGTGAGAGCGGTTCGCGCTGATGTCGACGGTGGTCCGGCCGCAGCGGGACTTAACCATCGGCGCTTTCCTAGGAGGGCTAGGAAGACTTGGGAGGCTCGAAGCTGGGCGCGAGCCTGGGTCTAGGTCCCCGGGCAGGCGGCGGTCTGTGGTGGCTCGACGAGCACGAGCGCTGGCGTGCATCCCGGGCCTGGTGCTGTTGCGGGGCGGGAGGCGGAGGCGGTGGGGGGGCCGTTCTTCGAGCAGGCAGTTGTTTCTTAGCACGGCCTGCTGCAGAACTGGAACGCCGCGGCAGAAAATGTCTCATGGCCTGAGATGTTTTCTGCACCTCCGAATAACGCTCCGCGAAGCCTTTAACTGAGGGACCGAAGAGACCAGTCGGAGAGATAGGAGTGTCGAGGAAGGTGGCACGGTCGGACTCTGACATGTCGGACAGGGTAAGCCACAAGTGACAGTTAAGGAAGCCATGTTGCGGCCGATGGCCTGGGCGGCGGCTTTAGTAGCTCTGAGTACCAAGTCCGTTGCACTCCTCAAATCCGTCACACACTCCTTAGTTGGTCCAGCCTCGTCCAGAGAGCGGAGGAGGTTGGCCTGGTGGATCTGCAAAACCGCCATGGCGTGCAGTGCAGATGCGGCCTGATCGGCGGCAGCGTAGGTGCGACCGGTCAAGGCTGACGTGGTCCGGCAGGCTTTGGTGAGCAGAGTTGACTTGGCACGCCATCCAGCGGTGGGCGGACACAAGTGCGCTGCTACTGCTTCCTCAGCCTTCCTCAATATCCCTGTCGACCGCAGAGAGCGTGGAAGAGACAGAGGATCTCAGCCTGGCCGAGTACGGGGCTCCCCACGATTTGGAAAGCTGGTCGTGAAGCTCGGGGAGGAAGGGAGCGGGCCTAGAAACAGGTGCAGAGCGGCGTCCTGTCGGGAAGCAACCGTCCAACCTGTTGGGCGCAGGCTCCTGGGGCGTGGTCCAGTCAAGGCCGAGGTCTTCGACGGCCTTCGAGAGAAGGCGGAGAAGCTCAGCGTCAACCGAGGCCCTCACGCTGGACTCCTGTGTCGACGGGGTGGGGTCAGGGATAGAGCCTGACCATTCCTCGCTCCCGGACGCCAGGAGAGAGTAGCTGTCCTCCTCCATAACATCCCGTTCTGTCGTCTCGACCGCAGCGGGGCGCTGGCTGTCGAGGAAAGAGACAGGGGACTCCGAGAAGGAGGCTCGAGGGGACGCCGCCGGCGAGTTCTCCTTCACCGAAGGTTCTGGTGGCCTTTGAGAGCGGCGCTTTTTACGGCGTGGCCCAACAGAAGGCATGGGGGAAGCGGACTTAACGCGAAACAAGGCCTGTCGAGCCCGCAGGGTCGAGAGAGGCAGGGATTCGCATTGCTGGCAGCCGCCATCAGCGAGTGCCTGGTCTGCGTGATCCTTTCCCAGGCAGGAAGCGCACAGCACATGGCGGTCCCTGCTGCTGAGAACGGCTCTGCATGAGCCGCAGGACATGGTTGGCATTTAAAAATGCCTTTGCTCTTTTAGGAAACGCGTGTGTTCGCCTAAGCAGTGGAAAAAGGATATGGGCGCCGGATAGCGCAGCAGGTACGGCGAGCGAAGGCGGCAATCCGGCCGGCGTCCTCGAATCTCGAGCTCGTCCCGCTGAAGGCTTTTCTATGGTGCGGCTTCTTCCCAGAAATCCAGCGAAGTGAAGTCACTCGCTGAAGGAGACGAAATCATTGTGTAACCCGCGCGTGGGATATTTATAGGCTCAAGGCCACACCCATTTTGGCGGGTCATGACGTAGTGCGGGAAGGCTTCCCATTGGCGCTGGAGTCATGCCAAGACGCACTGATAGGTTGCAGCAGTTGCTGCAGAGCAGCCAATAGGCGCTCGAGCTGTCTCGCCTATGTCTGCCTGCTGCAGAAAATGCGTTTTACATTTTGGAAATTTAAGGATAATTTTCTTGCTTCAGTATTCTCAAGAAAAGGAGTTTTCCCGTAGCGGAAGCTAAACTTACGCAACACGAGAGTACTCTCGTAAGAGAACCAATTATTTTAAATTGTAATAATATATTTTCTGTATTTTTGATCAAATAAATGCAGGCTTGATAAGCAGAAGAAACTTCTTTCAAAAACATTAAAAATAGTAATGTTTCCAAACTTTTGACCTGTATATATATATATATATATATTCTTGTTTTACTTTTTTTCACTTATATTTTTTAAAAGAAAAAAAAAAATCTGTATATTTATTTATTTTTATGCAACTTTAAATGTGTAAATAAAAGAGAATTCATTGCTCTGGACATTGTTTAATTTTGTAATGTATAATTTCTACATGAAACAAATTCTTCTATACCTTTTTTCCCCCAACTATTTACAACATACGTTAAACATCTCAAAATCAACATAAACATTTAAATTTACAGTACATAAAATAAGAAAAAATGATGTAGACTTTTATTCAGCTGAGTGGGAGACCCTGGTGTGCTGCTGGACCGGGATGGGCTCCACAATAGAGACCCTGGTAAGGCCTCTCTGCTGGTGGGACATCATCTGGGATGGTCTTCAAAATGTTTGACTGCATATTTTCATTATCCACTAAGTTGTCTATCAACAGGTTTGCAGGGCTGACTCATGAAATAAATATTGAGATACTTTATTACACTAAAGTACTTTTAATAACCACTAATACCGCATTGGGGAAAAACTACTAGTCATATATTTCAAACCTTAGTTAAACAAAATTATCTTGCATACTCTAATGTACTTAAGTTATCAAGAGTAAAGGAATTCTGCAGGAAAAAAACCTTGTCAGGGTTTTTATGATGGTTTTGCATTTATATTACTGCATATGTTGCATTTTACTTCTGAATATTTTCAAGGTTGATACATTTAAACTATATACTTTTGTGTAGTTTAATGTAAAACAATACATCATATTGTAAAATAACATAATTTTGTTTGCTGTCCTGTGTGGGAAAATTACTTTGAGTATTAACGAAGTATGTAGTTCCTTACATACCACCACTGGTTATTTTGAAAATTAAAGTAACAAAATGTAGGCCTATTGTCACAACATTAACAAATTGTTGCTAACTACAGCTCCGTCCCATTTCAAAGGGTGCATCTGAAGCGCTCGGACCGGTCTAGCCTATGGACGATTGTTCTGACAGCTGCCGATGACAAGCGGGAGCAGGGGCGTGCACAGGAATTTTGAGGGGCAGTTGCTCTGACCTGAAAAAAGCCCCCCCCCCCCCCCCCCCCCACACACACACACACACACAAAAGGGCTATATGAAGGACTGAGAATTACAGGGTCTTTATTAAAATATATATACGCAAAGAAGTAAAACACTGAAATACAGCACTCAATCACCTTAACTACTACTAATAACACAGATTTGATCAATAATAATGCCACTGACGATTCTGATTATCGATCCGATTCTTTAACGATTCTTCTTGATAGCACTGTGTGGAAAAATGCAGTCATATGCTTTTAAAAAAAAAACAAGTGGTTTTATTTATTTTAAAGCTTAAGCTTGAGTAAGCAAACTGTACTTTTTATGTAATAAATAGAACCTTATTGTAAAGTGTTACTGATTAGTTATACACCGATTCAGACGTCTCCTGAGTTCACTGCTGGAAAGAGCAGTTGTTTTAACCATTCATTAAAATGAATCGGTTCAAAGGAATCATTAGTTCGCGAATTGGACGTGTCATGCGCGCTGTGTGATTATCCCAGCAGTTAGGACATGGACATCCAAGATTTGTGTCAACACAGAAAACATTTCATCACTGGATAGTTTTTTTCGTTTAATTAAAGTGTTGTTTTATGTCAGCTGAATGTCCGGAACGCTTTTCAGAGAAAATAAGGCAACTTATTTAGCACAATTCACACCCAGCGGTAATTCAGGAGAGAAAAAAAATCTCAGAATGCTCCACATGAAACTTTTGGTCTTCCGACCTTTTACCGCCGTATTTTGATTAATATGTGCGAGGGAGAGAGAGCAAGACAGCGCTTAGTTTGGAGACGGTCTTGTTTACACTTTCGCCTGGCTCCGAAGAAAGAGAGAGCGCGCGCGCAATCGGGTCTCTCTCTCTCTCGCTCTCTGTATAGTGCTGATATGGAAGTACACAAGTTTCGTCATCCAAGCATGTGCGGAAGTATTTAAAACAAGCGTGTTACATCTTCTACAAGCATTTAATAAAAAAAATAAAAAAAATAAAAAAAGCGTGTTAAAATTGCCTTGTTTTTCTTCGCTCATGCCTTTTTGTAAATAAACACATTAGTGGTCACTCTAGCTCTAACATGAAATCATTAACATTTGTGTGGGAAAATCAGTTGCGGTGGAGGTAAGCAATCAATGCAGGTTAATCAATATCTGTCTTTAGAGAACAACGTGGACTTTTGTTGTGCTTACATTTGAAGGTATCACAAGCAGGTGGCGCTTATTGAAACCTTTTTTTTCAAATATTGTGCGCTCAACACAGACAAACAGTAATTAAGTACACAGGTGATATTATCCATATAATTTTTTTAAGACTTTGTGTTTAAATAGGGTATTTTATACTTTATAGAAGTATTTAAGATTTACAGGATTAGAATGAGAGCTTGTGCTCAGGGCAGGACATGTATAAGAACTTAATTAATTTGTCCCTATATTTTTTTCTTTTTCTTGTGTAGGCCAAAGAAAATATCTAGATTGCAATTGTATGAAAACATTTTTTTTTACCAAGATAAGATTGCCTTCTTTTGCACATTAATACCATTCTAGCTGTATATCTATACCTCAAGTTTTCATAGCCTCAAGTTACCTCATATATATAAAATGACTATAAAATGTATCACTATTGCGAGCAGGGTGCCATCAAAGATCCTTTACAGGGACCAAATTACAGAAACATCTGATAGTTCACTCAAAATTCAAAACATTCTGTCTACATTTATTCACCCTCATGTTATTTCAAACATGCACAAGTCATCCTGATTTTTAAGGTTTAACATATGCTTTTTATTTCTTTTCTTAAATGTGAGCAATGGTAACAGAACTAATTTACATCCTAGGATCAATCAATTATATTTTTTATCCAATTTATTTTCTACAAATGTGATGCATCTTACCAGGTTTCAAATATAAATAAATACTGTCTATGTTATAAGGCTTATGTTATGAAGTCTTCACCTCAATTAGCACCAAATAAAACCAGTCAACCCATTAACATGGATAATCCATCTCTACATCTCTAGATAGATGGATAGTCATCTACATCTAGATCGATAGATAGGTTCCCTAGGAGGAGTCTTTCATATTCCACTGTATGTGTTTTCCAAACAACCCTAAATAGCTGACTTCCTGTTGGGCGGAGCTAATAACATAGAGTGTGTAAGTTGTTTGGCCCGATGAGATCTGTATGTGTACCGAGTTTCATATGATTACATGCAAGCATGTTTGATTTATGGACCAAGTTTTCGGACCCCGTTCCAGGGGGCGCTGTCGAGCCCCCCTGCTACGCCCGGGTACCAGCTTCAGCCCGGCCCTGATGGCCACGGGTTCTGACCTGTGTGCAAAGTTTCAAGAGTTTTCGAGCATGTTAAGGGCCCCAAAAGTGCCTGAATAGTCGTAAGAAAAATAATAATAATAATAATAATAAATAATCCTAAGGAAAACAATAGGGCCTTCGCCCTTTCAGGGCTTGGGCCCTAAAAACATGGCACATAAAGTTAAACTAATGATTTTTGGGTGTGTGTATTGTAAGTTGTATACCATTTCAATTCGTTGGGTTCGTCTGCAGCATGCTGCAAAGCACACAGTACTCCTCTGCATTACCTATACATTTGTTAACATTAAGTTAAATGTGAATTCTTTGGGCAATCATAGTGTAGCCTACTAAATGTCAACATACACGACATGGAAAAATACTATCTCAGAACGGTTCTGAAATTACATTAAATCATTATTGCATTACTTTTTGCAACCTTCCAGTTATTTTGATGTATATCTGGATTGTATTTCTGTATATTTGAATATTCTTACTTGATTAAATACATTTTTAGACTGAAGATAGAATCTAAAGAGGTGTAATATGACATACTGGACATTAAAATACTGTACATACATTACCATTACAGAATTAAAATTAAATTAAATTAAAAATGGAGCACCCCAAACAAGTAATTATCAAAAGAAATGACAGCAGTAGATAAATACCAATAGATTCTTCATTTGTGATGTGGAGGCAAACTATAACTCGGGCTTTGATTCTTTCCGTACATTTTTATATGTGTTTTAGAGATTGAATTCAAATCAAATATTAAGATTACTGCCCTAACTATTTCTGAATAGGATGTCTACTTCATACATATTTGGAATAGTATGGAAATATAAGGTTCAGATCACTAAAAACCATACATGGAAGTCGAAGATCTCATCGGTGGAGTCTGGATGTCATCTAGTGGAAAATTTTGGTACTGCGCACAATACAATCTTTCCTAAAGCTCATTTATTGAGACATCAACCTAAAATCTGGCCCAGAACTTGTCCAGATATTTAACATTGATTTTCTTGAAGTTTTAGGGTTGAAAATGTTTTGTAAAAAAAATAAATAATAATAATAATAATTATATATAATATATATATATAATTATTATTATTATTATTTATTTTTTTAAATACAAACAAATGAACATTTTAAATGTATACAATACATAATGTTATATATATATATATATATATATATATATATATATATATATATATATATATATATATAACATTATGTATTGTATACATTTAAAATGTTCATAAACTTAAACTACTGTAACAACTTTGTTTTACTTTACTAATCTGAGAAGTGTACCCTTTTAGTACCCTGTTAGTTCGCAGTGCATTAAGTAATGTTAACAACAACTTTTGATTTTAATAAATATTAGTAAAGGTTGAAATGAAATTTGAAATTAACATGTAGAAGTGCAGTTCATTATTAATTCATGTGAACTAATGTACTTAAATAATGTATGAAACCTTTTTTGTAAAATGTTACCAAAATTACAATTGGAAAATAAAAAAACTGTTTTTTCTCTCTTTCTTTTTTTTAACTTAAATGATAACTATTGGATTATAATAACTCACCAATTATAATCCCCTCCTCTGTAAAATTTGCCATCGATAATTCCATGCTGTTTTGCTTGGGTTTAATGATAATACAAGAGACCTAAACCACATAGGGACAAAGGCATGAGCGAAGAAAAACAAGGCAATTTTATTTTTATCTAAATTTTGATAAAACTGCAATTTAAATATATTATTTCTATAAGTTCTACAAAAAAGGACAAAATAGATAGGCTGAATAACCTGATCTATGGCATGTTAAATGGTGGTAGTCTAGTCTATGAACAGTAGCTAAACCCCCCTAAACCCACAGAAATGGTTAGACCCAAGCCTTCAGCAGCCAATGACACTGACCCGTTCAAACTGATTTTAACTCGTATTTCACGCGTCCTTTTCGCCTGGTTGGAAACTTCACACACGTTTGTACTGCCTGTTTGGGTTAACTGTTTACACGTCAAAAGCGTGCGTTTTGTCCTAGTCAAAACACACGTTTTCAACGCCCATTTCAAACGCCCGCGTCAAAAACGCGCGTTTTCGGTGACCCCAAAGCGCACGTTGCAAACGTGCGATTTAAATAGCAGATCACACGTCGAGGACGTGTGACCACAAACACGTTAAGAACCTATTTTTTACAGTCTATGTTAAGAACGCGCGCTTTTGCATCAAAACGCACGCTTTTGACGTGTCAGTGTGCAATCAGACGCCTGACCTACTGACCAGGCGTTTATGAATACTTTGGCTTAATTGCCATAGCTTGACGCTGCTGCTTTATACACTCGGATTCCTGCTGTTTGTACGTCCGGATTCTTCCCGGCAATAACATTTCTCATCAACACGTGCGCTCGATTTATGCGTCTTGTGTGACGCCTGCTCTCCAGCGCGCCTCCTCGTGATCGCTGGGTTGTTTCTCCAACTAGTCTTTTAAATTGTGATTTGTAGTTTATATATATATTTTTCTGTTTATTTGTTTATGAATGTTTTGGTTTTGTTTATGTCTGTTTTGCTTTTGAAAGTATTGTTAGAAGAATAGTTTTGTACTACATACACCCTGTGTTGGTACCAAATCTTGAACATCATCCTTTGTGTTATTGTTTCCTGGTTTGTTGATTTTTAAATGTTCATTATTTGTGTTTTCTTTTGTAGTTAGTGTCTCTGTTGTATATTGAGACCAGTGCAGTAATTTTGCTCTCATTATAGGAACCGAGGCTTCAAGGCAGGCCGCTAGTAGGCCCTTACGTGCTGTGGTGGAGGTTTTGTCACCGAGTGCTGTGCGTTCATGCTTGACCGTATTGAGTGTGTGATACCTGTGCACAGGGTGGTAAGAGTGATTATAGGAGCCTTGTGCTCACTAAAGTAGTGTACCTGCCATTGTTAAGCCTCGGCTTCCTCCTTGATTTCTTGAGTGTTGCATTGATGACCCAGTCTTTTAATGTCTTAAGATTGTTGCTGACTACAATATAACTTTTGTATTTTTGTATCCACGTCTCTGGCCCTTCCTCGATAACAACGTTCCTGTGTGTCCTTTTGTAGGAATTTAAATTTATTAATATTTCCCTGTTAAACAGGGTGGCGTAGTCGTGCATATGTAGAGGTAGTTGAGGAGTGCCTCCCCTTGAGCGGCGCCCCGCTACAGTAAGATATAAATGAACATTTGAATCTTCGGCTAAGCCGAAAGTACATGACCTGAAACATACTTACCATGTCCTCCAGTAAAATATAAAACATATACAGACTGTTTGATAACTTTATTAAATTTCTGTATATTTCCTACCTGTTAAACAAATATTTAAAATATACTGTATTTATGTTGTTTCTACATTCATTTGGAGATTAACTGTGAAATTGTTACATTATAAAATATATTAAAAACGTAAGTTGTTTTAATGGCGATTAATCGTGATTAATCAGAAAAAAAATTGTGATTAATCTAGTTAATTTTTGCAATCGATCAAAAAAAAAAAAAAAAAAAGCAAAACAAAAACAAACAGAGTGGAAGTAGAATACAATTTTGTAGCAAGAAGTAAAATAAGAGTTTATACAAATAAAATGAAAGAAAATAAGTGTTTATACAGATACTGATTGTAAGAAGTCTATGAAGGGTTGCCAAATATTATAAAAACCTGAGAGATTATCCTTCAACAAATATCTAATTTTTTCCAAATGTAAAGTATTGGACAGATCCCGAAGCCACATTTTGTCAGTGGGTATCGCTGGCCCTTTCCATGACATCAGAAGTAACTTTTTTGCAGTAATGAGAGAGTAGGAAATGAACCGCTGCTGGGCTGAAGTCAATTTTCTAAATAACTGTGATGTGCCAAGGATAATCAACAATGGTTCCGGTGACAATGTAGTCTTAAAAATTCTTGACAGTACATTAAATACACCAGACCAATAAGTGGCAACTTTAGGGCAAGAAAAAAAAGCATGAAAAAGTGTTGCATTGAGGGACTGACATTTATCACAGCTTGATAAAGCGTTCGGGAAAATGCTGTGGATCTTTACTTTTGAAAAATGAAGCCTATGTATAATTTTGAACTGTATAAGACAATGTCTCGTATTATTGGAGCAGGAGTGTATGTATTCCAGAGATTCTTCCCAGATGTCATCAGGAATGTGGATACCCATGTCCTTCTCCCAACTATCTTTATATTTATTGGACGAGGGGGAAGACATTGTTTGTAGTTTGTTATATATATTAGAGATAAATTTATCTTTATATGGGGGTATAGTGAAACATTCATCTAGCATAGATTGTGGTTGTTTCTCGAAACCTGGCATGAATTTTCGGATGTAGTCTCTGACCTGTAGGTATCTAAAGAAATTATTGCTATGTAGTTTGAACTTTGTCTGTAGTTGTGCAAAGGAAGCAAATTTATCCTCAGTATACAGGTCACGGATACAACATAATACTAATTTCCTCCAGTCAGAAAACGCCAGATCTAAATTAGAAGGGGCAAAGGATGGATTTTTTGCAATTGGTAAAGAAAGGGGTAATGTTTTGTGGGTAAAGTGCGATTTGATTTGCTTCCATATACAAGATAAATTATGTATGATTGGGTTTTGAACGTCCTTTGATTTGTCAAGCGGGGTTGGTGAAAGTACTAGGGCTGCAGGTAAATATGGATCACAGTCTTCCATTTCAATAGCTAACCAAGTGGGAAGTGTGTTAGAAGTGATGTTGAAGGAGTTTATACTTTTAAAAGCGCACGCCCAATAATACATTAAAATTTGGGAGGGATAGACCTCCGTTCAATGTCTTACTTTCTTTTGTCACCTTTTTGTGTCATTTCCAGCCAGACGATGCCTATTTGTCAAATTAAATGCACCATAATTAAAAATTTGTCCTGGGAATGAATAATTTTGGTCTTAACTGTACATCTCGGGAGTCCAATGTGGACAGTCAATAATTGGATTTGGACTGACAGTGTGAAAATAGCCATAGATATCACTGTATATTTTAGAAACTATGAATGTTTTTTGATAGTAGCCTACTAAACTGTATTTAAATGTTAGAAACAAAATAAATATTATACGGTGGAAAACACTGAACAGTGCTCAGCGTGTCCGTCTCTGGCTCAGCCAAAGCGTGAATGCAGTTTGTGCCATGTTGTAATTACCGTTAAAAAAGCAGTCACATTTTTGTAAAGCTCGTAATTACAGCTTGTAAGGTGGGAATTTTCTGAGAGCTCCTACTTATACCACGTGACCTCAGCTGGCGTTGATAGTGTTGCCATAGAAATGCATAATTCCCAATCCAAGGACGTGAACAGCTTTGAACATTGTCATCTATGCCATGGCGTGAACAAAGCAAGATTTGAATTTAGCAGTTGATAATGTGACGTACTGAATGTTCTAATCACACCAGTGTGCTCATATACATATACACTTCAAATGGTTAATTATCAAATGTATTTTTAATTTTTTTTGTCCTTTGGAAGCTGCATTAAAATCCATTTAGTTCAAAAATATGAAGGGGCACATGCCCCATCTGCAGGTGTTAGTCTTTCAATTTCATTACCATCTATAGAAAAGGGACATTGGAATTATGTACTGTAATGTAAACATGGACCATGTAATAAACTGCAGTGAATTCGTTTTTTTAAATTTTTATTATTATTTTTTATTTATTTTTGTGTATTGCTTTGGGACAATTTTCACAAGCAAATGGTTTTCAATACTCTTCAGCACTATCATCACAACACAAAATCAAAGTGTCCTTTTCACTGCACAAAATGTTTTTCATCTATATAAATGTTTAATTTACAGTAACTGCCATCCATAAAGCTGTCTATTATTTAATCCAACTTGATCTTAATCAATTAATCATTTGGTACATGTAGTCTACATATTTCTATAAAAAGATTCTATAGATGGTTTCTATATAACTTGTTTGAAATTACTGATACAGATAACCAAATGTAATCAATTCATTTTACATAAGCAAATTATCTTAAATGATAACCAAATATGCTCAAAGTGTACATGTGTGTGAGCCAGAGAGATTTGTAATTTGTGAACAGAGTACAAGGGAGAGAAAACAGAACATAAAATTGATCAGAGATGCATCAGAAGGAATACAAATGGCACTTAATACAGCATTTTACACTACAGTATGCCAAGTGATCCTGTAAATGGAGGTACTGAGAACAGCTTCAATAATGGTAATTCCTGACATAGGTGGCAAGGCATATAAGATGTCACAGATTATAAAAGGAATGACAATACATCCATAAATGGCAATCTCTGTTTGGCAGAGGAACTTATGTTCTTTACCCGTTTTGACAGAGAACAACAGTAATGGAACAGTATTGGCTGCACTGTCACTTGACCAACATCAATCTTAAATACGTGATACAGACAACATCAGAGGTTCAGATCACTCAAACCACTTGTGAAAGTGAAAAAATAAATAATGAAATTTAACCTTAACCTCCAGCAGACACATGAATTGAACTGATTCTTGTAAGAGGGGAATCACACCAACTGTCTTTATATTTCATTTGACTTCACTGACTGCAGGTGTCAGTTTTTATCAAAAACTTCATATAATGACAGAAAACTTATAGCAAGTGTTTATAGCATACATTTATAAAACTTAGTGTCTTCCTGATTTAAACGCTGTTGAATTTGTGTGGTTTTGTCAACTCTAAACCTGCTCTGCAGCTCTGAGTTTAATTTAGGGTTGAAGCTAAACTTTGAAGGTGGTGCTAAAAGCAGTTTGAAAGTCCTGTGACCAACAGAGCCTGTTCTCTGTGATGGATTTTTTAATTAATCATAACTAACATTTATTTTTCTTGATATATTTTTCTTCTATATGCTTTTGAATCTTAAATGTTTCAAAATTCTTTGGCGAAAACTCGTGACCGAGTTTGCGAGTGTAAAAATAACATATGGGAAATTAAACTAGACAGATGTCTAGGTTTGAAACCTTGTGATTATGAAGTAATCATTAAAACAGTTTGCTTCTACCTAGTAACAGAAGAGTTTGTCTATGAAGAACCAATCAAATTGTAGGGAAATTATGTAATGTATCATGTCATTTTCGCCATGCTCCTATTCTATAAAAACTGTTGTATTCCTGTTTGCTGGTGGGATTCTCTATGAAATTTGTCAGAGATCCTCCGGCCATGATTAAATCTTTTTGGGTGAGATTCTCTGTAGAACTGCTGGAGAACTCTCCCGGCCGTGATTAAAGCATTTAAAGGACATTTGCTGAAGTCTGTCTGTTTATTATTGCTGCGCAACAAGTTAGTTAAGGAAACAAGTTAGGGATTACTAACTTGGCCGACATCAACTGTAGACACGCTAGAATATAAATATTATTGAACGGGGATGTCGACTGTAGATGAGACCCAGAGAAACTAACGTCGACTGTAGACGTTCGGGGACATCGATTGTAGATGAGACCCAGGGGATGTCGATTGTAGACGAGGCCCAGGCAGAGGTGCGAAATAGGGGAAAAATCTACCACATCTCCTTTGATTAAAGACATTTTTTCAAATTATATTATTTGTTTAGTTAAATTATGTTTAAACATTAGGCTTCAGTTGACTTAATATATAGATTTCACTAATTATACAAGTAGTGCAGTAGAGGCCATTTCTAATGTTCAATTAATTTATAGAACATGAAGAGTGTTAAACATGTCTGTACCATATTTTATTAATTGAAAAAATTCTGCAAATGTATTGAAAACATTGACAACATTTTGCAAGAGATATCAGAGAACAATCTGGAAAGCATTACTTCAGTCTTTATTTCATAATTATTTTGGACGATTTTTTTAAAAGAATTTCAATCCATTTTTTTTCTAAAAACAAACCAAGAAAACTGCCAAAAACTGGCAGAAAACGTAAGCCATTGTCAGCATTTTATTAAAAATGATCTGTGCAAGTCATCTAAAAGAGCTCAATAACTTCTATGGAGTACATGCCAGTGTCTTCAGATTGTTTGGACTTTTTGAGCACTTGAAGACTTCCCTCAATTTTTCCCAGTTCAGCATACAGTTTCACCTGAAAAGGGTTGAAAAGGGACACATTTCATTGTTATTTCTGCTTCACACAATACAAGAAATGACATTTCCAATCAGCAGTAAAGGACCTGTGCTGTACCTGTGATCTCACAAACTTGTGAAGATCAGACACCAATCTTTTGGCTTCTGGTGCCACAGCCAAGATTGTGAAATGAGCATCTAGTAATAAGCAAATCCAGTCTATTATCTTTAAAAAAAAAAAAAAGAAGAAAAAAGGTTAAAGGTTAAAAAAGGTTAGACCGATGCAAACGAAATATAATTGTTCAAAACTGTTTGATGACAGACCTGAGAAAAACTTGGTGTCCGTAGAGCTGGGATTTGTTTGTGGGCATCACGAGAATATTTGAGATAAAGGAAAAGTAGATACTGTAAAAATACCTAAAAAAAAAAAAAATAATTGAGAAGGCAAAGGTCATTAAATATTTTATTCTTCCCATTAAGCCTGTAACAAACTACTGATAATTAATCAACAAATAAGCAATATGCTTTAACCCTCTGATGGTCTTCGGGGACTTTTTGACCCGCAAATGACTTTTGCTGAATTAAAAAAAATTTTTTCTCTTTGTCTAAATGGCATGAAACTTTGTACGGCTCTCAACCCTTTATAGATGTACAATAAAAAAAAATTAATTGTAATGATATCTGTTTTTATGTTAGCGTGAAAAAATTTGTGACGTTCGTGGTCTTCAGGGTCTCCAGAGACCCCAGACAATAACATGTAATTTTGTAACAGAATTTTTTTATTTTTTTAACAAATGTAATTTTACTCTGTTTATTAATGTTTTTACTCCACATTTGTGCAGTTTTGGGATGATTTATGATATATTTTAAATTTATATAAATAAATTAAAAATGCTTTTTTTTATATATAGGTTTTTATACAAAACAGTTTTTTATGTAAAATTCACTTTATAAATTTCTAAATTTCATTCATGGGGATAACATGGATAATTTGACATGGTTTTGTGTAAAATTTTTGCCCATATTTTGGAAAATGTAGTTTTAAAAGTAAAAAATTATAATTTTAGCCACTAGATGGCTATAGAGCCCCATTATATGCTATTTGCTATTTGACTAACTGAAAGATATCTTTTCACAAGTTTTTCCAGTTGGATTCATATCTAAATATTATGAAATCACTAACAATATAAATGACTTTTTTGTCAAAGTTTAAAAAATTTGTACTGAAAAAAATAAAAAAATAAAATAAAATAAAAAATAGAGAAAATTCATCATCAAAATCAGAAAAAAAGCAGAACAGATAGACAGACATAAAAACAGTGCTAAAACATTCACAATGTAAAATTATCATGCTCTCACACACACACGCGTGTGCATGTGTTCGTGCGCGCGCACACACAGAAATAAATTTGTGAGACTATAAATACTGCTCTCTTATAATTTGTCAAATAAAATAGTCCAAAATGCGGAACCACCACAAAAATAAATTTGGTGACACTGACACATCGACAATGTGAACCCTCACACACACACAGGGAGAGAGAAAGAGACAAAAGTTACTGCTTTATTTGCTAATTTGTTATGCTGTTCAATTCATTGCATTTTGATGTTCACGTCATGTATTTGTACTCAATATATAATATAACTGTACATATCTGTTCTGTTACAGTTAGTAACTGAAGTGTAGATTACATTTGTACAATTATATGAAAAAAAGAAGATTGAAATTAAATGATAAACTCTAAAAACTCAACTTATCCTTTTTAGGTTTGATTCTAATCATAATGTAACATTATTGGAAAAAAAAATCTGTACAAAAAATGCTAAACTTAGACAAAAAAAGTCATTTTTATTGTTAGAATTGTGATTTCATAATATTTAGATATGAATCCAACTGGAAAAACTTGTGAAAAGATATATATTTAGTTAGTCAAATAGCATATAATGGGGCTCTATAGCCATCTAGTGGCTAAAATTATAATTTTTTACTTTAAAACTACATTTTCCAAAATATGGGCAAAAATTTTACACTAAACCATGTAAAATTATTCATGCTATCCCTATAAATGCAATTTAGAAATTTGAGTCTTTTATAAAGTGAATTTTACATAAAACGCTGTTTTTGTATAAAAACCTATTTAAAAAAACATTTTTTTATTTATATAAATTTAGAATATATCATAAATACTCCAAAAACTGCACAAATGTGGAGTAAAAACATTAATAAACAGAGTAAAATTACATTTGTTAAAAAAAAAACTATTATACCGTTACAAAATTACATGTTATTGTCTGGGGTCTCTGGAGACCCCGAAGACCACGAGTGTAGACATAAATGAAGACCATCAGAGGGTTAAAATAAAACATTGCACATCCTGCCTAATTTTTTCACACTGGAGATAAAGGTCCTGAACATTTACCTCAGTTCCACAAATTGGGATACTAAATAATGGTAAACTCTATACCAACCTAGGCTAGATGTGTTTGTGTCAGATACTCACAATGACCTGCGGAACCGTGAGATCTTTTAGATGTGGCAGCAGGGGCTTGTTACTGTACGCTGTCTGCAGAACCTCATTTCTATCCGATAGGTTAAAGAAAACATGCAACCAGAACAAAAAAAGGAAAAAAGCATGTTTTTTTTGTAAAACACCGTTTTGATGAAGGATACAGAAGAGCACCCTTGTGTAACCCCACAGGACAGCTCATAACCAGGGCTAAAGGATCTCTTTGAAGCATACTGCTGGGGGCATCAGATACATCAGTCTCTATTGCTGGGGGGCAGAAGCCATTCTGCTGCCCACCCTCCTCCTCCAATCCACTTTGAGTCAGCACTTTCATGAAGATGACACTCTCTGTGTCAAGATTCACAGTCTCAATCTCAGAGTCTGGAGTACTACAGTCAGACAAGAATTTTATAAAAGTTAGTTTCACATCAGTTCTCTTTAATAAGACATTTGTGCAAATTATCAAAAGCTTAGTGTTATTGGGTTACAGTGGCTCAGTTATTAAGAGTGTAATGGTCTGAATGTTAATCAGCAGCAGGTAAGCGCAGGACTCACCTGAGAATTGTTTTAAGACAAGCACAGGTGACAGCTTCAGGAATGTCAGGAAACATTTGGAAAGCAATCTGACAGAGATGGAAATCTTTCTTCACCATGGCCAGGGACAGCAGATCAGGGCACACACTGCATTTCCCCACAAAACCCCCCCACAAAAACAAGACAATGAGCATAGATGCACAAAAAACACTAGTAGCTGGAAGACAACTGTTTCCACAGAGATGATCATGTGCAGTCTTAACCTGTAGCAGAGGTACCGAGTTTCCAACAGCTGTAGAAATATAGCCTGAGGGTAGAAGTTGGCATCTGTCTGGGATCTTGACACTAGCTCTAATGCCATCCTGCCCGTTGCCAGCTGGAGGTCAGTCTGAGTCGTCAGACGAATAAACTCCCCCACCTCTGCTTGTACATCCTCTACTGCACCAGTCTAGCAAAAACCACACAGTGCATCATTACAAACCATTGAACTATCCAAATTGCAAAGGCTGTTGTATATACGTACACGTGAGAATATATTTGACCAAATTTTTTTTTTTTTTTTAAACTACATAACACCCAAATAAACATGTCTGTGTAAATAACCCCTTGGATCTTAATGTACTGTTGCCTTCTGGAGCATCTATGGGTTTTAGCACATTTGGTAATAGTTGTGTTTGCATCCCTCAATTGTCCTCAGAGTTAAAACCTGGATCATATTGTAACTGCTGTGAAGAGCTCAAAAGTGAGGAAGATGCTGGAAAACCAAAGAGTATGCCAAGGAAAAAAGTACCAGGAGGAGTTTCTTAAACAGTGGGCAGTTTCATGACAAAGCAGGAACTCACAGTGCCTACACCAGACAGATTTGTTGTCTTTCGTCATGTCGTGTTGCCACAGCTTGAGGCTGATCTACACTGGACGCAACAAAGTGACCACTGCAAATAAATTTTTTCTTCCATGACAGTACCAGCGTGAGTGCTTGAAGTACATCAAAACTAGAACGGGGCAGCAGTTTACTGTCAAGAATTTGTTGCGTCACGTCACACATCCAGTGTAGACAGCATCACTGATTATAATGGGTTCTAGGGATGCAACAATACAGTTAGCCCACGGTTCAATACATACCTCGGTTTTTTAACCACGGTTTTCGGTTCGGTTCGGTTCTGATGGCTTGACACATAATAGTGTTTTTTTGTTATTCTGTGCTTAGGCAATAGGAACAGTAACGTAAGAGGTTAAGGAGAAAAAAATAAAAACGATTTATTGCAATACTCTATTTTACTTAAAAGCTAAGCAAAGTCCACTAGTTCTTAGTGTATTGTATAATAAACAATTAACACTGACATCTCTTTACCTCAGAGCGTCCGTTTAACTGAATGAATTGACAATATCACCTGAAAATCCGATAAGATAACATCAGCAATTTTCATTCAAGCAGCTGATTTCTGTGAATGAATGTAAAACTAAATGTATATTGCAGCACAGGGTGAAGTCAGTATATACATTAACGACGATTTGAGACAAATAAATGTACATTTAATGTAAAACTATATAGATGGCGCTCTGTGGCGCGGCAGGATTTTGAACACGGTCCTGAGCCGTTGCTGGGCGCCGCAGACAGACGCCGAAAGGCGCCGACGGTGTGTGAAGCGCTACGTACACTCATAGAGAATAATGTGTTCGAATTTAAACGACGTGGCGCTGCGCGTCCGGTGTGCGACCCCTTTAAATTGACCATTTCAAATAAACATATTTGTGCCTTCAGACAGTGATATTGCTGGGTGATGGCGCCGCAGATGTGCAGTCATGTTGGAAGTGTTTCCGTTTGAGTAGGCTACACGTGTAAAACAATGCTTGCACACAGTTATTTTTATTGTTTACCGGTTTTTCTTCCTCGGCACTATACTCAACGGCAAAACTGAAATGTCCCCACACCACGGATTTGAAAGACGCCGGCGCTTCCTCGTACTGTAGCCTCACTTCACCGCCGCTCGCCATGTTAAAGTGTGGAATGATGGTTAAGCGCCCCCTAAATCGCGGGGAATTTCCTTGTCAGCTTGTAGACTTACAGGCACACACAAACAGTCAATTCGGAGAGAGATAAAACGCACATAAATTATTTAAACGTAAACCGAAAATACCGCAATTCACAAGTGCGTATTGAACCTTGGATGTCGTACCGAACGGTTCAATATTATATTGAGAATTGTGGCATCCCTAATGGGTTCTATTTGATTTTGTCACGTCTGGTGTAATGCACAATTATCATTTGTTAACATTAGATAATGCAATAACTAACATGAACTAACAAAGAACAACATATTCTTACAGCATTTCTTACCCTTTGTTAATGTTAGTTAATAAAAATGTTCAAGTTAGTTCACAGTGCATTAACTAATGTTAACAGATACAACTTTTAATCTTAGTAAATGTTCATTTCAACCTTTCCTAAAACATTAAGACTAATAAATGATTTAGAAGTATTGTTCACTGTTAGTTAATGTTAACTAATGTAGTTAAGTAATGTTAACAAATGAAACCTTATTGTAAAGTGTTAGCAAAAAATATTAAGAAAGCTACGCAAACCATAAGAACCAAGACATTGAACCAGCTAATGAGTGTTAATTCAGTTATTTAGTTGAGAAATTGTATGTATATGTAGTATGTGAATATGTTTATGTATAGCGCTGTACTAAATAAATAAATAAATAAATAAAATAAAATAAATACGATTTTTTTTTTGATAAACATCTTGCAGACTCTTTAAGGGGTATGCAAACTTGAGTAGATCTGTGTGTATATATTTTAGTAAAAATACATAATGGCAAATAAGCTAACAGTTAAACAACTACACAACTGTGGACATTTATTTGAATTATCGAATTAGCCATGTAGGAATTTGTGTGATTAAAAGATCTAACTTATCTTGAATATATCAAGTGACTACTAAAAATGGCAGAAACGTCTTTTTTGTATATGACAGACAGCCTTATACCTTGATGTGTTCTATAAGTTGATCCACTGTTAGTCCAGACTTGACAACAGAAGTCTGCAAGAAAAAGTAAAGCAGAATATATTAAGTGACAAAAATAGTCAGAATCAATACATTTGAAACATTAAATTATATTTGAGTGCACATTTATATGTACAAACAATTATTAGGCTATTTTCATGGTGAAAATCATAATCAAATTATTAAAATACAAAATGAAAGATATTTGAGACCAATTTTTGGTAAAATTCTATAACTAAATTTGTATTAAGATGTTTAAAAACATTCAAGTGTATCAACAATTTTCTCAGAGAGGTACAAATTACAACTTCAAATGTTTGACAAACAATGAGCTCTGTTTTCAATTCAAAGTAAATTCGATTCATTCATTGCTATAGGAGGTGAAGAATTCTCTAAACTCGTTAAATCATCTAAAATCGACATGCATGTTAGACCCTAAATCGACTAAGCTATTGAAAGAGATGCTTCCAGAGGTCATAGATACTCTTCTTAATGTCATTAATTCATCTTTGTCATTAGGATACGTACCAAAAACTTTTAAGCTGGCTATTAAACTGCTTGTTAAAAAAACACGACTTCATCCTACAGAATTAATCAATTACAGGCCGATTTAATAGTCTTGTAATGAATGTCATTTCAGTTCTACTTTATCAGTATGAATTATCAAATGCATTGAAAGATAACAATATACAAGCACTATAAAAGTTTTAGCCACAAACTCAACTGACTTCTCCTGTATCATTTCACATGAGTCACTTCAGACCTTAGTGTACTAAGACTTAGTGTATGAGCTTCCAGAACTTCTGACTGAGGCTGTGTGTGACCTCCTAATTGAACTAATTTCCACAAATTGAATAAAAATAAAAACAGTATAAATAACAAAAATAAATAACAGTTTTCTCTTAGTCTTAAGTGCAAACAATAAGTGCAACCATAATCAAAGTACTGTAGCGCACAGACTCTTTATAATTGTTGTGAAATTGCTGTTTTATTTTGCACTGGCAGTTATAGGGTTAATGCGGAAAAGGCCAGGTAGAGAGAAATGAGCGAGTGAGTTAAGCTGGTGCATTTGTGTACAGTTGTTCTTGCATTCCGATTAAAAGTTCAGAAATGGAGCCTCCCTTGTCTGTCGTTCTTCAGACGTTACAGTAGCCTACTCTCTCAATATTCAAAGTGCAAACAGACACCAGAGCCACAACTACACAGTCCAGAGATAGGTTTGATATTGGGAGACAGATATTGCATGCAGCCTAATTTGCGCGCATCAGGGAGCTCACATTTCAATTTCGCCCCCCGATCGTGCGTACTCTGTGTACAGGGAGCAGCGGTGCTGAGCGTGCATTCTACAAGATAAGACATTTGTCATCCACCATCATCACACGATCAGTGAACCGTGATTCCTGCTGCACTGCGTACGACTGCAACTCGTGCTGGCTGAGCAGAGCAGACGTTTACAATGTTTCTGTTTTTCTATAAACACAGCAAAACAACAGTGGAGGCGTAATGTAATGTGAATGTAGCGATGGGATATTCTATGCTAATTTCACCCTCACACTCCATCATGGCGATATCACGAGACAGCTTTTCACTCGACGAGAAATCTCGTCACATTTTAGTCTCGCGAGATCTCGTGCACACCCCTACTTATTGACCACAACATTCTTTTGAATAGACTCAAATTATGTTGGCATTAGTGTAATTGCATTGGCATGGTTCAAATCATGCTTATCTAACCTTTATCAGTTTGTAGTAGTAAACGAAGAGATGTCATATTGATCACAAGTTCAGTATGGAGTACCACAAGGCTCAGTACTAGGACCATTGCTGTTCACTCTGTACATGCTAATATAGGGAGATGATATTAGGAAGCATGGGATTAGTTTTCACTGTTATGCTGATGATACTAAGCTGTATATTTCTTCGCGCCCCGACGAAACTAACCAATTCACAGAATTAACGTAATGCATAGCTGATCAAAAAAAAAAAACTAGATGACTAGTAATTTCCTATTAAATTCAGAAAAAACAGAGATTCCAATTATTGGACCAAAAACCTCTGCACCTAATAACCTAGAATACTAACTGTGTGTTCACACCGTCACCAGCGAGAAAGTGGCCATTAATTTTCAATGTGAGCCGGCGAGCGAGGGTGTCGAGGAGAGTTGAAGTCAGGTCAACTTTATGGTAATGAGCTAGATTCTCTTTCCAGTAAAAAAACTTTTTTTTTTTTTTTTTTTTTTTAGTACAGCAACCTAGGTTATAGGTTCGGTTATAGGTTGTAAGTTATAGGTTCGGCAGCAACCAATCGGAATGTAGAAGTCCTCCACTTCAGAGGATTCCAGAGAACGCAGACCTGTAAACTTTGGTTCCGACCACATTAGTTCCCAAGCAAAAAGGAGAGGTAAGGCGTGCAACACTATTTATAGGCAACATTTTTGCTAGAACGCTTGTTTTTCAGTGGGAATGCAAATTAGACTAGCACTTAACAATGAACACAAAAGCCACACCACACAAATGGCTTTTAATTGGTTTATTTCATAAGCAAACATGTCACTATAATTGTTACGTTCTTTCCATCGAGCAATTTCTTACTTTCACATTTAAAAGATTCCACGAGGTTAACTTATACCCTACTTGTGGGAAGTCTGCACAAATAACGATCAACATGCTTATTTGCTTCGCGGCCCATTTAAATAAAGTTTAAAAAAAGACCAAGCATTCAATCTACGTCAGAGCGTACATGAATATTTATACGGCATTGTTGGCAGGGTGGCGGTGAACGCACAGTAACACTTGATGGCTGCTCTGTCAAGTCTTCGTTGTCAGTTCCATTTAAAAACTGAGCTAGTCCCAAATACAATATACTGTAGTGCTCATATATACAAAAATACATTGTAGTTAACTTCTGTAAAATAAAGTTCTTAAGTTAAATTGTAGTTGAAACCTCACTGCCCATGTTATGCTGGGAGAGCATGGGTCACCACATGATTATTTGATTAACAGAAAATGATTATACAAAAGTTACCATTAGAAGTTAAGTTGGTCAGCTTATTTCTAATGTTATGGTCGTGACCTCTGGTTAGATATAGTTTTACTATAGTTACCATAGTTCTACCAAGTGAGTACAGATCTATGGTGAAGGGGGGGATTCTGGAATCCACTGCTGCTTCAGTGCATCTAATGAGTGATTATAAGGTATTAATCAATATTTTTCCTTCTAAAAATCACGAGTTGAGACTTCTCTAGGCTTATGAGATTTTACTTTGTTATTGAAGTCACAAGCATGATTATCGAAAACGTTCTTTGCATGTATTTTCTAATGTCTGTATTTGATATCTGAATGCAGTAAACAGTATTTGCTCATTTAGCACGGATTCCAGAAATGAAAAATGGACTCGTTTTGTTTGAGAAAGGTCTTCAACGTGTTAAAACATATAAGGGTCATTGGAACCAATAGTTTAAGTGACCATTTCTTGGCATTTACTTTACTGATTTATATTAAAGTGTCCTCTCCTTGAGAGAAAGAACATGTTATCTTGACGTTGTGAGAAGACTCTCCTGTTTATAGTTAGAGCCTAGCCAAATCCAACCTTGAAGAAGCTGTGTGTGTGTTAGTATTCTTGATTACAGGTTAAGGAACAAGTGGCATTATTGGAGATTGATTGACATTCTGGCGCCCAGCAACCCAGATCTGCGACCTGGAAGGTAACGACGTGCCAAAATTCAGGGTCCATGTGTCAGCCGCATAATCAATGGAGATATGCTTTAGTCTGTCTGTTTATGTGAGGAAAATGTGTGTTTATTTCTTAGCCAATCAGAATCATTCAACCTGAAGTAATGACGTAGCTTAGACCTTAGAGTAGGATATACTTGCTGTGATCTTTGTAACTGTAAGAGGGGCGTCCTACGAACTCCTTATGAGTCTTGAAGTTGACTTTTGCCTGATGAAACTGGAAACCATCTTCAGTAAAATTCTCTTTAATTTATTATAATTCTGACTCGTCTTAAATTGACTGCACTTCTGACTCCGGGTCTTAATTAATCTGGTCCTTGGGTCTTTAACTGTAAATCCCCTAACAATGGGGACTACATAATATACTTTTAAGTGAGTACAGATCTATGGGGACTACATAAACATATACTACATAAACATATACTTTCAGAAATTAACAAGCATGGTGCAGTTACCTAAAAAGTAGTAGTCAATCGCCTCTGTTAATGACCAAGACTGGCGAGCTTATGATTATGAGATCGTATACCCGGCCAGTGCGAGACTCAAAGTGTTATAGGAATCCAGATGAACGAGTGTAATTTCAATAAAGAGTTAAATAGAATAATCAAACGTTAGATCTAAACAGTGGCATCTTAATGTCCTTGTTGCATTATGAGGGATGTGCGACTCCTCACTCAGCTTTGGATTCCATCCCACACAGAAGCCTACTCTGAATAGGCTTAACCTTAACCTGCCCCCAACCCTGGAGGTGGTAAACTATCTTTAAGGGCGTTTTCACACTGGCAGTTTGTTCAGAACGGGGCACGGTTCGCATGGTAATGTGAAAGCGGTCATGCAGACGAGGGCGCGCACAGGGGTACCAAAAACCAGAGACAACCTGAAGGAGGTGGTATGAGTTTGGCAGCACTCGAACTGTGCCACGTTTCGTGTGATGGTTTCGTTTCGTTTATTTATTTATTTCAACAGGGACAATGTGCAAAAAACATTAATTAAAGATGCTTTGCACCAGATTTAGCTTGAGCTAGTTTCCATCTGCAGTCCCCGAGCAGGTGAATTTCAATACAAAATATACAATATAAAATATAATTAGTCACTCAAATACAACTATTAATCCATTCATTCAACAATTCCCCATTACAACCATCAGTCCAAGTAAATCATACCAAAATTACTACAATAAAACATCACTAAAAGTCATATTTACATACAGTTATCTATGCTGACACGACTGGTTTTCCAATAGCACTTTCCTTGTATTGCGAGAAAAATCCTTCAGGCCTAAGGAAAGTTTCAGACTCTGTGGGAGTTTGTTCCATTCTTTGATGCCTTTAAATGAGAAGGCTGTCTGTGCAAAGGCCGAGCCACATTTAGGCAGTCTGCAATCATTGCAACTCGTGGACCTGGAGCTCCTAGTCATCTGTTCAGAACAGAGCTGGACAAATGTTTTCAGGGGACGAGGCGCAATATTATTCAAAATTTTAAAAACTAATCGCACATTGGCATACACAATTATATTATCAAAGTTTAACATGCTGTATTTTCCAAGAATCAGACAGTGATGATATCTCAGTGGCTTTTTGTCTAATACTTTAACAGCTTGATTATATAAAGGTTTTCTTGCCGTTTTGACTCGTCTGTGACCAACAAGAAATACAGTAATTAATATGAGGAATTATCATTGCCTCCAAGTAAATTTTTGCAGCATCATGAGTCAATGTATTCCTAATATGTCTAAAAACAGACAAACTGTATTTTAGCGTGCTGCAAATTTTCTTAACATGTTTTTTTGAAAGTAAAGGTTGAATCCAAAAGAAGGCCTAGATATTTAAATTCCTTCACTACTTTTATTTGACTCTGGTTTGCATAAATGCATGGAAAGGACTTCAGTCGTTGAGTTTTGGTAAAATACATTGCTACTGTTTTATTTACATTCAGTGTGAGCGAGGCAGAGGAAAGCCAATTTAAGATGTTTCCCATAACATTGGTTAGTTTATTAGCTACACTGGTCGCATCGCTTCCATGCACGTAAACTACATTATCGTCCGCGTACATCTGCATGTCCACCTCACCGCACATGGAAGGAAGATCATTTGTAAAGCGTGAACAGCAATGGCCCAAGAACAGAGCCTTGTGGGACACCCATGTCATTAGCCTTAGATGTTGATAACTTACTTTTGACTCTTACGCACTGGACACGGTCACTGAGATATGATTCTACCCACTGTAGTGCACTTAAGAGACAAATTATAGTTGCTCAGCTTCCTCAGTAGCACAGAGTGGTTGACCGTGTCAAACGCCTTGCTTAGATCAAAAAACACGGTTGTTCACCACCTCAATAAAGTAACAACATGCAGTTTCGGTGGAATGGTGTTTTCTATATCCAAATTGCATGGGATGTAGCATATTATTTTTGTTTAAATGTTCTTTTAATTGCTCCGCAATTACTTTCTCTGCAATCTTTGAGACAACAGGAAGTATGCTAATCGGCCTGTAATTGCAGATCTCATGTTTGTCCCCCGATTTGAATACTGGAGTGATTACTGCGGTTTTAAAAGCAGTGGGAAAAAAGCTCTCTTCTATTGATTTGTTTATCAGGTATGTGATGGGAGTTACAAAAATTTCTTTGTTTTTTAAGAAGAGCATTGTCCATTCCCCAAATATCTTTACTTTTAGAATGTCAATGATTGCAACTTTTTTTTTTTTTTTGACATTCGTTTGCCAATTTAAAATTTAGCATGTTTTGTTCATGTGAAATACAATCAGATGCTCGTACATAATTATTTGAGTCTGTTTTGAATTCCCAGTTCTTTGACTGATTCTATGAAGTAATTATTAAAATGATTCGCCACTATTTGAGCATCAGTTTCCAGATTTCCATTAATATTAATTTCTAATTTATGACCTTTACAACTCTTCGGACCAGTTACTTTATCAATGGTTTGCCAAAGTCTTTTAGTGTTTCCTTTTGCTTGTTCAATTAAATTCATAAAAAAATTTGCTTTAGTTCTTCGTAACAGTGTGGTGACTTTGTTTTTGAGCTCCTTGTACAAAAGCGAGTCTGTCAAAAGGCCTGTTTTCAAGGACTTTTTAAGTGCTGCATCTCTTAGTTTCATTAAATTCCACACAGTCTCATTCATCCAGGGAAGAGGTGTTTTACTTTTGATCTTCCGAGATGATTCTTTGGAATATTTCGATAGGAGATCACTAAAGGTTATCATAAAGTCATTACTTGCTGATTGGCAATTTTTGCCACAAGTTATCTGATTCCATTGAATTTGTTCTATTTCATTATAAAACAATTCCAAGTCTCTTTTTGAGATATATGAAGCCCCTGTATTGATATCAATTCTATTAGAAGTTTTATATCTCGCTTTTGATAACCTCCTGACTATCAAAGTAAGGTTGTGGTCAGATAGGCCAGTTATCAGGTTATAGGATTTTGCAATTCGTTCTTCTCTATTTGTGAATACAAGATCAATCAATGTTTGGGATGATTTTGTTATACGGTATTAAAGGGTTAACCGAAGCGTTTTTGTCTTTCGCTTTCACAGTTTGTTGAGGCGTATTTGTGTTTGTAGATGTAAGAGCACCTCCTCTCACCTCAATGAAAGTTGTTGAATCATGTGAAGGCAGTGCGACACCATTTCCAATAGTCAAATCGGCAGTTGGAATTCCTGGCTTGAACACATCCCTGTGATCCTCCGTGCCACACCCAGCAACCACCAGGGCCGCCATCGACGAAAACCGCCCATCAGAAATCGAGCCAGGAGCACGCGTTGCTCCCACGGCCGTGCAACAAGCCGACAAGCAGCCACCGCTAGCCAGTGGTGAGTTCACCGCTATACTGAGTTCTATATCCCCGGCAAGTAACAGCACAATTAACAGTTCAACTTCTGTATAGTTGCGCTTGCTCTTTCTCTCATGCGTCTTTGAGGCAGTCGCAGCATATCCATTGTTAAGCAGTTTTGTATAGAGAGCATGTTGGCACTCTGTGACAACAATATTGTCGCATTCTCTTTGAACACTTTGCAAATAGTTTTGTCTCATACAAATCACAAGTATTATGGACACATACAATACTGTATTGTGAAAGCAACAAGGACACAGATGAGCACTTGTTCAGGATGTAAAGTAACCTGTGCATGTGTTCTATCGGTTTACAATGCATTTAGTTCAATAAAATATGCGAGGGATGATAGTGTTTATGATTTACCTTTGATACGAGCGAGAGTGAGCCTGCAGTGTAATCGCTCATAGCGAGTGCAATCAGGGCAGCAAATAAACGGCAATCCACTCTCTCCTCAAAAGTGTCTTTGCAAACAGCAGAAAGCCACCTTCATGCAACACAACTGTGCATAATAGCACCAACCTAATAAAAAAACAATACATTGACCGCGTTTGTTTTCTATCATGCACGTTTCTGATGGCGTAAAATTAACGCAAATGCACCAGGGTTTGACAGCATCAAGTTGAGTGTGAAACCAGACCAACGCTGCGGAGGACACCGGAAACAATCGCTCTTGTACCGCAGCAATCGTGCCCAGTGTAAAAACGCCCTAAGAATAAGGGCAGCAAAGCACACTGTGGCATTACAGAGGCATTTCACTTCTGTCAATTGCTAGAAAGATCCTTGCAAGAACTATTCTTGATAGGCTGATCAACTATCTCCGAGAAATCCTTGTAAGAGACTCAGTGTGGCTTCCCACCTGGTCATAGCATCGTCAACATGGTCTTCACAGTCAGACAGATCCAAGAAAAATAGATTTCTAAGCGGTTTTCATTTACCTTAAATCTTTTGACACCATAACCAGAAGCACTGTGGACCATTCTAGCAGAGTTTGAATGCCCAAGAATGTTCACAAATCTGATCTGCCTCTTTCATGACCAGATGACGGGCCTTGTCCTCTCCAATGGAGCTTCTTCATTCCCATTTGCTATTTTAAATGGGGTTAAGCAAGGATGTGTGCTTGCTCCTAATCCTTTTCAACCTGTTCTTCAACTGTGTCCTGGCACATGCTCTACAATGACTCGAGAGAGGAGTGTACCTGTGATACAGAATTGATGGTTCCTCCTTTGATCTCCGGAGACTGAATACCAAATCTAAGACAATCGAACGGCTGATGCACTGTTTGCTGATTGATGACTGTGCCCTTATGGCACATTCATAGTTGGCTCTCCAAGTCAAAGTGGACAGATATGTGGAAGATGCCCATCTGTTTGGCCTCACCAGTCTTAGTAAGACTGAGGTCTTATTCCAGCATGCTTCTGCTGCATTGATCTAGATCAGTACTGAACACTGCTCCTGGAGGGCTACCATCCTGCAGAGCTTAACTCCAACAATAATCAGACATAACCACCTAATTAAGGTTAAAGGGGTCATATAATGTCATTTTTGTACAAGCTAATATGATTCTTTAGGGTCTAACTTAAAAGTTTGTAATATACTTTCATTAAAAATTCTCATTAGTATTGTAAGAAAACACTAATTTTACCTGGTCAAAAACAGCTCTGTTTTCAGCACGCCGTTTCAGTGCATGTGTCTTTAAATGATAATGAGCTTTGCTCACCCCGCCCCTCTGTTCTGTGCGTACACCGTTTAAAATAATAATACAAAAACAAAAACCATAACGGCGTTGTTCATTATAAACGTGGGATTATGAATTATATTGAGAACGTCGTACATAGAAAACATGCCATAATACCCTGAGGGTAAAAATAGCCACATTAATCATGAAGCGTGCAAGCTATTTGCAAAGATTAATATAAAGGTCAATAAAACGTTACACACACTTGTTCTTCTGGAGGTTCAGCAGGAACACGAATAGTTGGTACTGATCCTTTTTTCTGGAGCAGCTTCTTAGCAAAAACAGCTTCATACTGACCCTCGTTTGTAACGCAGTCTGGTGAAATGATTCGCGCAAACATGACAGCATTGACGTTGATCGTGGGGAATATTCCCTTCGAAAACAAACTCAGCCACTGCGTCTTCAGCTGTACGGATTTAGAAACATCATCAATATGACTGCTGTGTTCGTTATTACACCCAAGACAGAACACCACAATCGTTAGACGCCATTCTACTCAGCACTCCAGCTTTCAACAATGAACGCGCGTCGGCGCGTGCTATGATTGACAGCTCGCTCACGAGGGCGGGTCTGTGTTTGAAACGCTGCTGTCAATCAACCATCGTGGGAGGGGCGTCGATATTGTGACGTCACAATATCGAACAGCTTGATTTGAGACAGGAGGAAACATGAAGATTAAAAAAAAACCACTGGATGGATTTTTATCTTTTTATGATGGTTGTGTACAGGCACTGCCAACACACATTTCAGTACAATCAACTTGTAAAAGTGCATGTACCATTATATGACCCCTTTAAATGTTTTCAACTAGTTTAAGTTCAGGATTACTTGAAAACAGCCAGTTTTATGCCGAACGTCACAAGAACAGACAGGAAAACTAGTTTTATCAAATCCGGGTGTCAGGGCAAGTGTTAAAGGGATAGTTCACCCAAAAATGAAAATAAGCCCATGATTTACTCACCCTCAAGTCAATTGAAGTTACATTAACCCTCTGGGGACCAAAAACGCACCCGCGCGTTTTGCTCGTTTTTTTTTTTAGCAATGTAAATTAAGTTCATAATGCTCTGTTAATTTTGAACTTTCATTTTCGTGTTATACATCAATCGATCCTGTTCAGTTTCTATTTTTTTTCTGTGTACTCACAATAAAAATAAAGTGTTTTGCTTTTTGCCAAATAAAGAAAAATTAACATGATGGGAGTTCTGCACTCTCTCTGTCAGTGAACTCCAATTTGAAACGCGTTCGGAAATGATCTGTAACTCCGCAAAAATTCAGTCAAACAGGCAAACATACCCACGGGCATAAAGCTTGAGATCTCATCTTTTAAATGAAGTAATTTATATAAAAAACAAATATTCTCAGCTTCTGTAATCTGTATGAAAAGAGAGTGATTCCAGTCGAGCTCATTCACTTTAATTCGTTCACAACTACTCACGGAGCGTGCTATTCACAAGATAATGTGTTAAGCCATCTATGCAAAACAGGTAAACGCCCCCAAGCAAATGCATTAAACGCTTCAAGTTTCATCATTCAGTCACCTGCGCGTTGGGAAGATGGCACGATACACCGGTACAGAAGCCCTTCAGCTCGTCCTGGATACTAGCGACGAAGAGTCCACATTTGTGACCCGTCACGGAAACCAGGGACACAAGTCAGCAGCACAACTTTCGAGCAAAATGAGAAATAAGCGTTTTATTTCAAAATTGGTGATTTTCGTTTTTTTGCAGAATTTGTTAGTTGAGATCACGAAGAAGCCTCTCCATGTTTGAGATAGCAGTATTGGTATATTTAAAAGCGTACATTTTGAGTTTGAAATCGGCTTGTTTTTCAGAGATTCTAGCACGCAGTAGGGGCGTGTCATTGTCTGTGTGTATTTCCATACTGAATAAGCCGGCGTGACTACTTATGCAGCGCTCTGGCCGGCTCTATCTGATTTCAAAATTCAATGTAGATGGATGCCAATAACATTACGATGTCCAGCAATCGATTTAAATAGTAGGTTACATGGGGTTTAATTTGTCATTAAATGAGATGTAGCATGTTGTCAGTGCAAATACATAGATTCGCCTATTTAACCAACGTGTATCTTAATGGTCCAGTGGTAGAGCTTTCGCCAGATGTGTCAGAGGGTCTGAGTTTGAATCCGCCCTCGTATAGGTTTTTTTTTTTCTCGTATAGTTTTTTTTTCTCTCATCAAAACGATTATGTTCATCAGTGGTTGTATATCAAGCAGGGACACGCAAACGTTTGCATTATGTTTTGTGGTTTCACCAGAACGAATAGAGAGTATCCGCAACGCAACGGATTGAAGCGCACGTCGAGTGAAGACAGTGCGGTGTGTGCACGAGCCACATGAGAAAACACCATATCTGCGCCACTGATCGCTACGGCAACGAGCACTTTGATCGCTTGATTTAAAAAAAAATACATTTCAGCGCTAGTATCTTATTTAAAAAACGAACGAAATGAATGCTCTGCCAGTTAACTGGAGATGTTTTATTTATTTGTAGAATTGGTACATTCGTGTCGGGAGATGTTTTAAAAAGTGGTGGGAACATGTCCCATCCGTCCCACCCGCAAATTATGCCTATGCCTATTTCCATAGTTTATTGCTTATTATTTATCATTAGCAAAAGTTTGTTTCATGTTGCACGAGTAGGCTACACCGAAGAAAATTCCTAGTCTGTGAAACCTTTCATTGACAATGGCAATAAAATCTATTCTGATTCTGATTCATACTTGGATTCATAGCCTACTCATACATATATATCACATCCTGTTTTTGATTTGAACATTGTCTAGAGTTTATCTTATTTTTTATTCAGTGTACACAAGAGTTGCCTTTACAGTTTTATCGGTAGATTCCTTTTGTTTATTTAATCGCTCACAATTGCTTTGTTTATAGCCAACTGATTATTTTTTTATTTTGCTCACATTTAATTTGCTTAGAGCAACATTTAGTTCCTCCACACAGAGGAATTACAATAAAACAGATTGAAAAACAAAACCTTTGAATGTCCTCTCATTCTTTCTTCAGGCTGCCTCACTTGATGGCCCATTAGCCATTGGGGGGGTGTCTATGTCACACCCCTGGTCTGAATCTCATTAATATTGATAGGCCATTACCACTCCCATGCATAAACCTCTTCTGACAAAAAATCTGTCTTACAATGTTTAAATCAATGTATTGTTTTATGAGAACGCTTAGGCAGGATGATTTTCACATCATTTTGAAGCCAGAACTCGAAGCGACAACATCCATTAGTCAAAAGTCTTGTGGACACATATTTAGTATGTGTTTTGTGGTCTTATTTCAGCAACTTTCATTTTTATTTTTTTCAATAACCACGCATAAACATTCTCTTAAAAATACAAACATGTACATACATGTTACTTACATATTATGGTAGCCCCGTTTGTGCTATATAGAGTGAATTTACACCTTTGCCATTAACATGTTTATAAATAACTGAAAAGAGCACAAATGTCAGGGCATGTCAAAACATCCCAAGGGCCCCAAAAACACCCTGGTCCCCAGAGGGTTAAAAAATGTCCTGGCTCTTCCAAGTTTTATGAATGGCAGTGAATGGCCGTATATTGTTTGAAGTACATACATCCATGATAAAAGTAATCCACAAGGCTCTGGGGGGTTAATAAAGGCCTTCTGAAGTGAAGTTCATGTAAGAAAAATATCCATATTTAAAATTTTATCGACTAAAATAACTTGCTTCCGGCAGACGGCCTACGCAAGTCAACTTACACCAAAAGAGTAACACTTGATGTATGACGTAGGATTTAGGAGTAGCGTAAGCTTTGACACCTCTCGGGGATCAAACAAACAGGGCTGGCTTTTTTTTCTCTAATAACAGAATATTGACAGAACGCAAAAGGCATAACTCTGAAGCACGGACATGCAGTGCCCGGACAGTCTGTGGTGTGCGCATAACAGAGACGCATCATGGCTGAGCGCGAAATTCAAACGGCACCCTCTTCATTAAAAGTTAACGTATGGAAAATTGCCAATTTCATTGTGACTTATTTTTTAAAAAGTTAAATTTTTACTGTGCTCTCTGCAGATGTTCATTTACTTTTTTGTATAAGCTGTTTTTGATTGTGGTATACAGCAAAAAATTTAATTCATAACTCTTTATTATTTAGTTGTGTATAAGAGCGGCTTTGTATTTTACTAATTATTCAGAATATGCGCAAGTCCACAAGCATTATTTTTTTACGAAAGCTGCTGGTACATAATTCTATATTTTTGCATGAAAGCCGTTTGTGATTTTGCTACGGCAAAATGTTTATTTGTTTGTTTTTGTCTGAAGGATCATATTGGTCATTGCACATAACAGGAGGATGTTGGTTAGAAGTCTATTATTAAATGTTAGAGATTCAGAATATGTTGAAGTTTTTATTAATTTACTACAAGTATGCTGCTAGTACAGGCACATTTATCTTCCTGTTGGTTCTTTGCAATGTTGGGGCATATGCTGGCAAATGTAACCTACAGTTGACTTGCCAAATAACTTCCATTTGTTTTATTAATAAAATGAATATAGGAAGTATTGGAAGTAAATTCTTTATGGGTCTTTATAAATACTTTGCTTTAAAAGTACCTAGTCAGACAAAAAAAAAAGATGCATCAATAATTGTTTTGGCATCGCAGCCCTCTGAATCATAATCAAATCGAATCGTGAGGTGCCTAGAGATTCACACCCCTATTTTTTTTAATATATCTCCGGTTGTATTCGTCTGAAAGAAAGTCATATACACTTAGGATGGCTTGAGAGTGAGTAAATCATGGGCTAATTTTCATTTTGGGGTGAACTATCCCTTTAACAGCAGTATGAACTGTCAGCAATAGCTATGGATTTTTTTTCCCCCAAGTAATCAGCTAAACTAAATAGTTTTTATTGTTAGCGTTTTTGTTTTTAGCCCCTTTAAATCTTCGTTATAATGTTCGTACGTTCTTTTTATAGGCTTCCCTATAAGGTATCACCCAATTCATGGTATCATTTGAAAGCTTAGAATCTAAACTTTACAAAGAATACCTTCACTTTTGTTTTTATGATACATATCAAATTAAATATTAGCTTAAATATGCATTGGTCCCAGACAAAGATTTCCGCTTTATGATTGCGAAGAAATATTTCTACAAATATTTATTTTTTATATATTATTTCACAAAACAGTCAAGTCATATATCACAAGAAAGCTCTCATTCTAAGGAATTTGGCGATGTAGTTTATTTCATTGTGAGAAAATCATAGATCGAAATATCTTCAAAAGAATCGCACAGTGAAATAGAATCAAACAGAGATGACAGAGAAAAGTATCACATTCCAGCTCCGATGACAGCTTCAGTCAGCCGCAAACAGCCACATAATCTATATCAGTCCTTTTAGCTTAGGATGTTATCTTTCAAATGAGACCATTTTCACGTTTCTGTGAGCTTTCGTTGGTAAGAAAAACCTTTTCGAATGAACAGAGGAGATGCGCTCTGAGCGCAGGACACTGAATCTCCAAGCCATCTTTAAACAGGGTGCTAGCCTTACTTGTGCTACTGCTAAGACAAGTATTTAGTATACATATCTAACCGGATATAAGCTTGCGTCAACACATCAGGCGGACCTTTCACAAGAGGAGATTCTGACCGAGGCGAGTTCAAGAAATGGACGCTCTCCCTGATCACTTCCGGGTGAGAGCGCAAGCTCTCTGTTGACTGAAATCTCCACGAGTTTGCGTGTTATAGTTTATCAACTGTTTTGATTTCTATAATTGCATCTAGAAAGATAAATGCATCAAAGATAAAGGCATTATGGGTGCACCTTTTGGAGACGCACTGTGCATTTTGGTATGTATAACCTTATGGTTTTTCAGCATTTACAATGTTTATACACATTTTTTGATAAAGTTATTGTTAGTTTGAAATGTGAAAGCACAGCAACCAATCTGAAAACTATTATTTGAAAATAAATGTCAAACGTTTTGGATATGTAAAGTATGATTGCGCAATAGTTTCCAACTTTGCATAAGTTGAATAAAATGGTCATTTCAGTAAATCTACATTTTGATATTGTGAAATGGATATTATTACAGTGCAGAAACTATGTATAAACAGTGATTTCTTTGTTTCAGGTTCTGTTGAAGATTGGCACTGTGGGCACTGTTGGCACAGCTGGCATCAGATCTCCAGGAGGCTGGCCGGTGATGTTGAGGTGATGCACAACACAGGTGACAAAACTGATGCACATATAATGAATTATATAAATCTGGAGGATAAGTATCCTGTTCTAGATTGTAATAGACCACAGATTTTAGGCATATAATTTGTAAAATGATAAGTCTTGTATCTTCTTAAAGAATAAAATGATCAAAATCATAAAGCGCCTATTTTTTTGTTTTTGTTTATTATAGCACAGACAACATAATATAATATTTATCACATTCAGCAGTGTTTTATATAATTTCAAAGTGTTTTCTGTAAAATTACACTGGAATATTGCATATATACCACTAGATATGGGTATGAGCAGAGTTTAGATTTGGGTAGGTGGAAATTACATTAAAAAAAGGTAATATTCCTCCCTTCAGATTAATATGAACATCTTTTTCATTTTTTATTATAGAGAATTTTGAAACTTACTCACCAGTTGGATTGTAACTTAATTTATTTATATTATTTCTAACAATGTTTTGAGAGAATGTGATATGTCTTAATGCGATGCAAAACCGTGGCATTGTTTTTGTTTTGTGAGCAATATTGATAATTATCAAGATAAATGTCAAATCTTATTTCTTTCAAGTTTGAAGGTGAAAGTTGTAGAAACCAGATTAATTGTGATTTTTATTTTTTCCAGTGTTTGCTGGCATCTAGAGGAAACAGCCATAATTGTCTGCATGGTGCTAGAGCCCACAGGGCCTGAGTTATACACTTTCAAAAATGAATTTAAAATAATTTTTAAAAAAAATCAAAAAGCGCCTCTTTTTTGGGGGGTTTATTACAGCTCAGACTACATATATTTAAATGTTTATCACTTTCAGCACTGTTTTATGAAACTGCAAAGGATTTCCTGTAAAATGACACCAAAATTGTCTATTTTGAAAAAAATATGTGGAAATGGGAGGCTTTTCAATTTGGGTAGGCAAATCCAGGCGGAAATCCCCAAAAATGGTCCAGGAGCTATCCAAATGTTAGCGACAAGAAAAATAAATGGTCAATTCTCACTATTAATTACTTATTATTCTGCATGACCGTATTCAACATCCCTTAATCCTACCAAATTAACACCTAATACCTTAACTTAACATCTACCTTACTAACTATTAATAAGCAGTAATTAGGAGTTTGAGGTAAAGTCGTCGTTAATAGTGAGAATTGGACCCCAATCTAAAGCGCGACCAAATAAACTTATATGAAAATGCATATGCAGTGGACATTGGTTATGCTCATCCTTGGTAGCTCCTTTGAAGGCATCTTGAGTAAAAGAGCTCAATATTTAACATAGAACGTACAAAAGACTTGAACCGGAAGTGATGTGACCTGTCATTCAGAATATGGACGTTTTTTGAACATAACCTGTAATTTGCAGTATACTTGGCAGCATGAAAAACTAAACTTGTATTGTGAATAGGTATTAAAGCAAGAGAAGAGCCCTTCCTCATAATACTCTGCATGTACTGCCCCACTGCAAAAACAGAAATCTGTAGGAAAAACTGGTTTAGTTGAGTGTCTCTTACATGTCTTGTTGACATCCTGCTCTTGATTCCTGGTGTCTGTGTGATGTCACCATGAGGCTGGGTAGTCCAGGACAACAAAAGGCTGCATGACTTGGATTCTGACGAAGAGAAAAAACGTCTTGACATGTTTTGCCACATTTCATATTCGTTACTCTAGAAAAGAATATGGCAGACGTTTCATATTTCAACAAAAGTCTTTACCACTCCGACTCTGCTTCAGTTTTCCCATGGTAGCCGCGAGAGATGACTTCTGGCACTCAAAAGGAATTACTGACAGCATCTTCCCATGAGGGACGTACAGCTTCCCAGAATAACACCACAACTGTATTCAGGAGAAAGTGTTTCACTACAGTATTAAACGCATGTATTAACTTTGTGAATAATAACAACAATAATAATAATAATAATAATAATAATAATAAAAAATAAAAAATAAAAAAATCACACCTGACTACAGATCCTTCCTGACATTTCTTTACTAGCCTGAAGAGTTTGGAAATGCGTGTTCCAGATGCAAAGGTAATCTACGAATGACAACATTCCAATGATCACTGCACCAATCAGATATCAAGTGATAGAAAGAGGAATAAAAAAAAATTAGCACTAAATGTCATTGATAAGATTGTGAAGAGTATGGGTGTCATCTTCATTTTATATAGCGCTTTTAACAATGTAGATTGTTCCAAAGCAGCTTTACATTGATAATAGGAAATTAAAGTAAAGTGTTTTTGGCTTTATAGCAGCTCTAGAATTTGATTGACAATTTCTGTGATTTTATTGATAACGTTAAGTAGAAGATATTGTGTTTATAAAAGTCTTATATTGTACTAACTCAATTAAATGGAAAAACTACAAGTAAATACAATACAAAAACTCTGAAATCAGAACTGCTTTTTTGGAGGAAAACTGCAAGGAGTATAGGGCTAGGCGATAAACAATTTATTGAAATTAATTTTCCTCAAAATTATAACAAGTTTAATAAATGTTCAATATTATGTTTGCATGCCAAACATGGAACGAAACGGCTTTACTTGTTTGATCCGCGTTACACATACCATTTATCAGCCTGGCTCAAACAGCAGCACAGTGCGATCTTACGATAGCAAATGAGTTTACTCGCTAAGCGTTTTGATCACGTGACCACTAAACAAGCATCTTTTTGCACTTGAACGGGGACACGCACAAATGTCAAAATATTCTTAAACACAGTCAGATATGTCTTAAAATGAACGTAAACAGTTGCAGGGCTCGAAATTAACTTTTTTACTTGGTAGCACTGGTGCTCCCAACTTCAAAAAGTTAGGAGCACCAGCAAAAATTTAGGAGCACCCACCAAAAATTAAGGAGCACCACAACTACAAATTACATATTAACAGATTTCATTTCACTGGGGCTTTACACATCCTGTGGCCAAGATTTGAAATTTGGTCTTCTGGCTCTATATCATCTCACCCCGATGATATTGGCACATGATTTGTCATTTGCATATGTCATGTTAATCGCAACTCCGTTCTTTTTCCATGAGCTGCAACATAGGTTTAAATTTAGTGAAGGCAAGCTCTTCTTTGGCGATGGTGTATGCGGTGTTATATTTGACGTATAATTAGCTGCATCAGCAGCATCCTGCCGATTAAAAGCCTTAATAATCGAACCTGATGAACCTGATTTGTTTACTACACACCTGTCCCTGCATTTTTTGCTTGGCACTTGGCACTCTATTGCTATTAATATGCTGTATTAATCTTTGTTAATCTTAGATAATAAAAATACAGCTGTTCATTGTTCGTTCATGTTACTTCACAGTGCATTAACTATGTTAACAAATAAAATAAAAATTCAATAATGTAGGCTATTAGTAGCCTAAATGTTGCAATTAACTAACAGTGGTTAAATTAAAGTGCAGTTTATTAATAGTACATGTTAACTAATGTAGTTAACTAGAAATTAATAAATGGAACATTATTGTAAAGTGTTACCGATTTGTTATACACCGATTCAGACGTCTCATGAGTTCAGTGTTGGACAGATCAGTTGTTTTAACCATTCATTAAAGTGAATCGGTTCAAATGAGTCAGTTCGCGAATCGGACGTGTCATTATATTGGATCCGTGCAGCTCTTAAAGTTACAGCAGGAATATTCCTAATGTGCAGTCTCTATAATAACCTTAATCAAACAACAAAAGACAGAAAATGTACTCACTGTTCTTGATTGAATAACTTTTGTAACTATGTGTAATGTATATTTTCCTTTTTTCAAAATATTTATTTTTCTATTAAGATATTCTATTAATATTAAGAAAAAAAAAGACTGAAAAGCATTTTACTGAAGTTAAATGAAGTTTACTCATGATTATTTGGTTGTAAAAAAATAATTTTGTAAATATTCTAATCTCAGATTTGTGAAATGTTCACCTGTTTGGTAAGTGTTTGTCATGTTCCAACAATAAAGAATAGTTCAAAATCACAATTAATCTGGTTTCTACAACTTTCACCTTCAAACTTGAAAGAAATAAGATTTTACATTTATCTTGATAATTATCAATATTGCTCACAAAACAAAAACAATGCACGCTTTTGCATCACATTAAGACATATCACATTCTCTCAAAACATTAATATAATACAAATAATATAAATAAAGTTACTATCCAACTGGTGAGTAAGTTTCACAAACTCAACAATCCACATGCACCCTAGTTTTAACATACTAGGCCACATCACGTAGTGATGCAGACTCTCAAGGTATGATATTTTTTTCAAAGTACATGGTCAATAATCAGCTTGCACAATCAAGATATATCTCAACAATAATATTACACCACCCCTAGTGAAAAAGATGGAATATCAGGATTAAGGATGGAGCGTCACCTTTGCAAGTTCCAGCAGAGGGGTGGGGGTATCCAACCACAGCTACATGAGCCTCATCAAGCACAACAGCAGCACCAGATATCAGTTCTTCCTCCCCCAGAGGCAAATTGAGACGCAGGGAGCGAGGTAGAGCCTGGACACCTTCAGCTCTTGTTGCTGAACTTCTGAGTGGCAACACGCTCTCATACAAGCTGCCATTCAAATCTGAAATAATGCAGAGTAATTGGGTTGCTAGTAGTACAAAATTGTCTCTCTGGAAAGATGATAGAATAAATTAAAAGAGACTTACACAAGTACAACAGGTGTATGTTACGACCCCTGCATGTGGCAGAGAAACTGATAGGTGCAGAGAGACCAGGTTCAGTCTCAATTCTGTGTTTCACAAGGGTGTTGGGGTTAAATCTTTGAGCATACAGCCAGTGCTCTCCTCTCTGAAACGAACAAAACCTTTGAGTTGATTTCCAGGTTCCCCTCATTATGCACTGATAGAACAAAAGATCAACAATGATTCAAAAAGACTTCAGAGAGAACCTGTTCTGTGTTGAACAAAACAACAAGCTGGTGCTCTGCCTTAACAACAGTACTCCATCTGTGAAAAAGAGAAAGAAATTTAACAAGGAAACTTGTACTTAATTTATATAAGTCTATATAAAGAATATATATAGAAATATAAGAAATGTATAAGAAAATAGCATTGGACATCAAGTAGTGAGCTAATACAGTAATCTCTTAGTATTAGCTTCAAAATAATTGCAAAGTAAGTGCAAAAACCATGCCGCTGTTGCAAGTGAACCCATATTTAGAGCCCAAGTCCTGAAAGGGCGAAAGTCCTATTGTTCTCCTAAGAATTATTAGTTATTGTTTTTCTAAGGTTTATTCTTATTTTTGTTCAAGTGGCTTTTGGGGCCCTTAACATGCTCAAAAAATCTTGAAACTGCACACGTTGCAATTGTCTGCCATTAAGTTGAGAGAGAGAATTTTACACTCTTGATGGTTTAGAGTATAACCCATTCATTGCTGTGTGCAGTTGCCTGCATTACATTAATTGTTTTTAGGGGTCTTAATAGATTCCTTGGGTCACGCTGAGAACATAGATACCCAGTTTACCTTATTTGGCCGAACGTCCTGTCCACCATCTTGCTTTTCCTTCCATACCTACTTTTTCAAACTCCTAGACCGTTTGTCCAATTTTCACCAAAATCAAATCGTATCATCTCCAGACTGTGCCGACTAAAAGTTATGGATTTCGTGTCGATAGACGAAACCGTTTTTGTATACCGCAGCAGCAAAGTTGAGACATGATGCCAAAATGACTATTCCGGCTTTATCTCTGCAATGCCTTGACATATTGACACCAAACTTTGTATGCGTCATTGTCACCTTACTCTGACCACATCACATCAATTTTGTAATTGCGCCACTTATTGGTCGAAAGTGATAATCCATTAAATCATATTTTAAATTACTGTTTAAATGATTTTTCAGCCATTTCGCCTAAAATCCTCTTTAAATGTCTTTAATTGCTCATTGTTGCAGTTGGTCTGACACTTTCAGCCATGTTGGCATGTCTTTTCTTCTGCTTGGCCCCGGTAATTGCTGCTTGCAGCTATATTTTCCCTTTGTTTTTTTCCCTTTTTCCAAACTAATACAGTGAGAAAAACATACTTACAATACATATGTACATACTCTAGGGTTGGGCGATGTCCCCTAAATTGGCAGTTGACGATGTTTACATCAACCATTATAGAACAGCAGCAAAAATGTAAAAGTAGGCTATATAAACTGGGCATTCTGGGCATTGTTAGTGGGGTAAATTAGGAGATAGATCCTTGGATCCATTAGCGCCTGCACTAAGCCATTCGGCTGATATTGCGAAATAAGCTCTAACTTTAATAATGTTCGACCAAGGGAAAAAAGGCTTCTGGGGGGGTGTTTGGCTCGAGGTCATGGTGCAAAGGACCCTAGGTTGATTTTACTCCGAACCATCCCTTTAAGTAATAACTAAAAAAAAAAAAAAAAAAAAAAAACAGGTTACTTACAAAATTAAAGTTCATTCAACGTATGTTTTTTTTATATATTAAAAGTTTGTTTTTTTAGCAAAAGCAGATGACTCCACATTTCATGTTTCAGAGTTAAAGAAAATCAAGTAATTGCTATGATATATAATAAAACACTCGGTTAATCTTTGTAACATCAATCTCCTCAACTGGCATAGACGCCTGACATTGTGATTAAACGCAATACAGGAAGCTTTTCCCTCACCACTGTAACGTGCTGCTTTAGCAAGATTCCGTGAAAAAGTTTCAGCTTTTATTTTCCTTTCACGCCCCGAAGATATTACGGGTTCATCAAGTTCGTTGAAATTATCCATCCTCGATCACTTTTAGTCAGCTTTGACAAAACTCCTCTCAGCTAGCGCGTCTTTTCGAAGTGACTAGCAGCCTTGTCACCTGACCTGAATACTGCGCGCAGATTTGCTAAAACAACAAGGGTGCTTGTAGGGGTGTAAATAGTTCATCACAATATCGATTCTCTCAGCCAGCGATACGATATTTGCAGATACCTCAAAAAATTATGCGATACGATTACGATTCGATTCAGGGCTATATCGATCAATTAATCGATATTTAGATATGTTCACACAACCAGTTACGTTTTTATTAACTCACAAATGCAACCAAAATATATAACATGAACGTTTAATTAAACTCTTTGAAAATTGCACACCCTCTCCCAATTGGGACATTTACAACAGAAGAGGTCATTTGCAAGTAGGCCTACTCCGTTCTTGTTCATTTTCATAAATCATGTTTTTTTATTATTATTGTGCATTCCAAGTAATATCAATCAAACTGCAGCTGGGTTGTTTTGATTAATAATAATAATAATAATAATAATAATAATAACTTAAATACAGGTAAATTACAAAATTAAAGTTAATTGAAAGTATGCTTTAATATGTTAAAAGTTTTTTTTTGTTGTTGTTTTTTGTTTTTAGCAGAGCAGATACATTCACATTTCATCTTTCTGAGTCAAACAAAACCAAGTAATTGCTATGATAAATAATACAACACTCGGTTAATCTTTGTAACGTTAATCTCCTCAGCTGACATAGACGCCATCTTTAAAGGTCAGCAAAACATTGGGTTGAGCCTGCGTCCTCCATTGCAGCACTGAAAAGTAATGGGAATGCGGGGAAGGCTTTCAAACATTAAAATGTACAAACTCAAGTCATTTACATGCAATGCAGGGATTCCCCAACTTTCTTGTCAGCTGATCATTTCTGCCCTAATATATTTGAAGCCCTTAGATTTTAAGTTAATAAGTTAGGTTAATAATAAAATTACACCAATAATATATAATAAAATGTTCACGGTTCTCTGATGTCGGTTAATGGTCACATGACAGGTGAACAAATCTTTTTTAGTAAACGTTTTTCTTTTTTTTTTTTTTTTTTAAATATTGTATTGATTATATTTATTAATTATGATTTAATTCCTTATTAGCTTATCATTAAACTCACAAACCCCTGCAGTTCCTTTACAAATGTATCATTCAAACACCTTTGGCCCCATTTACACTGCAGGGATGATGCCAAAATTAGATCTTAAACGTGGCAAACTGGGGCCCAGGTCAGGAAGCAGACAGACTGGCTAAACCGACCATCAACCAAATCTGTCTCACGTCATAGAAGTCAGATGAATCACAACACAGAGACTCTTTCACCTAGATATCATCACATAGAGACTGTGTCTGTTCCCCGAATTAGTTAATACAAAAAAAACCTCTTGAACCTATTTAATTGTAAAATGTAATTGATATTCAACAAATAAACAGATATAATACAGATGAACAAATTATAAAGTTCGGTTTGCTGTATATTGGATCCCTTTCTACAAAATCACTCTTTGTAAATGATATAATTACAGATTTACCTAGATGTACCTTTTTATAAAAACGAGCCTTGTCTAAAAGGAAAAGGGGGAAGTATTGCTGTAATATATAGCAAAATCTTCAGCATTACTCAGAGGTCTAGTTTTAAAGGAACACTCCACCGTTTTTTGAAATGGGGCTTATTCACCTTCTTTCCTACATTTAGATAGGTGGGCAAATGCATTTTTGTCTCAGTGCATGCGTTGTTTTAGTTTGACAGGGTCGGTGCTAGCTTAGCTTAGCATAATGAATGGAATCCTTTGTTGCCAGCTAGCATGTCCTGAGTAAAAGTGATATATAAAAAAAACCCCCACCTAATTACTTCTTGTGGCCTGCGTATTCACAAGTACAAATAGCGATGCAGATTAACACTAGGCGATTTCCTATGCAGATATTGACTTGGGACTATATTAGGGGGAAGCACAGGCGAAGCACTGCTACTTGGGCGCAGAGATATCACACCCAAGTAGCAGTGCTTCGCCTGTGCTTCCCCCTAATATAGTCCTTAATATATAAGTCAATATCTGCCTAGGAAATCGCCTAGTGTTAATCTGCATCGCTATTTGTACTTGCTGTGAATACGCAGGCCACAAGAAGTAAATAGGTGTTTTTTTTTTTTTTTTTTATATCACTTTTACTCAGGACATGCTAGCTGGCAACAAAGGATTCCATTCATTATGCTAAGCTAAGCTAGCACCGACCCTGTCAAACTAAAACAATGCATGCACTGAGACAAAAATGCATTTGCCCACCTATCTAAATGTAGGAAAGAAGGTGAATAAGCCCTATTTCATAAAATGGTGGAGTGTTCCTTTAAATATAATTCTTTTGAAGTGATTTTTGCAACGTTATCAAGCATAAAGGTGATGATACACAGGGCAACTTTTTGAGCAATGTTGCTGGGCAATCTTGCCGAGCGATTGTTGTTTGGGCACTCGATCAGAGTCAGTACTGGCTGCAGATAAAGTCTTTACTGTTGCCGATTTTAATATCCATGTATATACTGTGTAGAAATAGACGCATTGGGATTGACATTTAGAGACATTCTTAACTATTAGAGTTAGAAAACACGTGTCAGAACCCACTCATTGTCGTAATCATACTTTAGATCAAATATTGTCACATGGAAAGTAAATATATAAATATAAGTAATCTAAATACAAAACAGAACAAATTTACATAAATTCACAATAAAACCTAAGCCACCTAACCCAAATACAATAATTATGACCGCCGCTAGCGTAGCTAGCGAAAGCGGTCATATAGGGATTGTCAAAGTTTTTTTTCTTTTTTTTTTCCCGTCAATGATACCAGGGACACCGAAACACCGGGGAACATGAAATTTGGTGAGCATGTAGCCCCACTAGACTTTTACGGAAAAATTTCGTTTGGTCCCCGGGGGCCAGGCACGGCGCCAGGAATTTTTCTCTACTGGTGCTAATGGGGAGCTGGACCGATACGTGGGGGTGCTAAGAAAACAATTGATTTTCATTACTTAAGTTACTCTATAATATAGAGGTTCTCGTTTTTTCAATAAAAGCAGCTATGATCCACAGCACTTTAACTGGATTTGGCCAAAGAATAGTCAACAAAATAACTAAGCCTAAAATTAAAAACGTTAAATAAAAAAATAAAAAACGTTATCCAATCACTGCTTAACTGCTTAAAAAATATTGACTAATATAGCCTACTGTTATATTAACTGTGCATATACATAATATAGATTTTAATAGCTTGATGCTCTTTAAATATTTTGTTACATTATTAAAAGTTTCGGTGCATAGGACAGACCTATCCGCGATCGCTCTCCATGGTTCTGACCAAAGAAGAGAGCTTTGGAATCTCCATTACGCATCATACCTGGGCTGCATTTTCCGATAACATTGTCTCTTAGCGCGCTACGAAGACTCTTAAGGTATAGCTTAAGTAAAGGTATACTACCACTAAAGGTACATCATTGCTAGGCGTCTTCAGGGCTATCATCCACTCGCGAGGCAGAGGCGCTGGCGCCCTCCTAGCAACGGCGCTGTTTTTGGTAAAACATGATTTTGACCACTTCATTAAGTTTTGTTTTATAGAAAACTCTTTTTAAAAGATTTTCGTTTTGTATAAATTGTATCTTAATTTTGATCAATGTTTTATCAATCAATTGCCCGTATTTAATGAATAAGAATCAAATATATAGCAGACAATGTAATAAGGAGCCGGCACGATCACTTGCATTGCACGTGAACCGGAGGGCGCCGAAACTCAGCTTGTGCCTCACAGATTTGAGAAATATAGGCTATATATTACAGAAAGTTTGAAATGTCTACTTTTAAACGAAAATATTCAAACCCAAATAAATAGGCTACTCTCTGATTATGTAATCCAAATGAAATGTGCATTTCTCTCTGGCGTTCATGGCGAGTCCGCATCGTCAACTTCATCTTTGCAGCGACACAGAAAACACCAGTTTATTACTAAACAATTAAATGTCTCCTTGCTAATTTAGACACATGCATAATCATTACTTTAACCGGTTCTTTGTGGCAAGTTTTATGCGTGCGGCTTATTATCCTGTAGTCTAGCCTATTTAATTAAATTAATATAAAGGGGCGATTTGTCCACGAATGGCTTAAATGAACAACTAGCCTACTAGAAAAAAAAATTAGTCGGAGGTAGCCCTTATTCCACATATTTTCGAACCAACAGGCCATTCTGTGTTGGGGGAGCGACCGTGAGAGGAGCGGAATATTCAGAAATGCGCTCTCCGCTCACGAGCTCTGATCGGAACAAACCCGAACCTCACTGTCTGCTGAACTTGCGCAGAAACATCAAAATAGACATAGCCAGCTTTTTAAAATTGTTGTTAAAACTAAACATTTAGACTATTTTAGTACAAATTATGAGCTTATTGACGATTTTTTATAATTCTTGACAAAATTAGAATTCTTTTTTTTTTTTTTCAACAACGCAACGATGAGCATTTACTATTTACTTTTTGCGGTCCGAGTTGCGGGCGGGTTAGTTGAAAACGTCGGTCAGGTGCGCGTTGTTTATACATTGACCCGCGCATCACTGGTGTCTAATTCGGATCACAACGTCAAAAATAGAATTAATAATATACAACGCCACAGCAAGAAAAACAAACACCCTGTACCTGTTAAAAATGAACTGGGCAAAAAACAGATATCTGTTATGCCGAGTTCTGTAAAAGAACATTGTAATAAACGTAATTTAGCATTGTTTGTAATTTCTTGTTGTTGACTCAATAATAAACTGCAATTTCAGAGTTGGATCTGCTTGTTTGTGTTTCATATTAATATTACATTATGTAAAACGTCCAACTGTTTACGAATCAAAATCCGGACATACTGTGATGCATGTATGAATTATCATGTTAGACTAAGTTAGTAATGTAATAGCCTCTATAGAGCCCGAATTTGCTTTTATATAAGTTAACCTTGTTTACGTTACTTTACGACCTGCAACATATCATGACTGCACACATATAACGTTACTTTACTGTAAATCAAAGATTTGACGATGGATTATGAAGCCTTAGTACCTCTGACCGTGGCGATTATATTAAAAAACTTACTCTCAGCAATGGTGAGATCTTGCCGGATCCCTATACAATAATACCTGACGATCTTTGGATTGTGGATGACAGGAAGTGGCCAGCAATTGTATGGCCTGATATATATAATTATCTAATTCAGACACCAAGTGTGTATACAAGAGAAATGATTAGAGCGTACAAATCCCTTGATGCAACTACGTGCTATGTGGTCATGTGCAGATTTTTGCGTGTTGAGGTCAGATGTACTCCGGTACGAACTAAGAGCGCGGGTCTTTTGCCCCCTGGTTGCGTGGGCTTAACTGGGGCTACACAGATTTTTGACGGGGCTTTAGCGCCCCCTAGCCCCGGTGTAGCGCCGTGCTTGCCGGGGGCCACTCCCCCCCCACGCTGGGCCCCCCCAAACCCCAAAAAATCAGTTTTTCCTAAATAACTACCTGAACCGTGGCACCGAGGATGAAGAAATTTGCAAAGTATGTTGGTCTTAAGGGCCCACATCAACCTAGCCCATAATCGATTGTCAAAGTTTTTTAGTTTTTTTTCCCCGTCAATCTACTGAATTTTCCGTCAACGATACCAGGGACACCGAAACACCGGGGAACATGAAATTTGGTGAGCATGTAGCCCCACTAGACTTTTACGGAAAAATTTCGTTTGGTCCCTGGGGACCACTCCCCCCCCCCGCGCTGGGCCCCCCCAAACCCAAAAAATTCAGTTTTTCCTAAATAACTACCTGAACCGTGGCACCGAGGATGAAGAAATTTGCAAAGTATGTTGGTCTTAAGGGCCCACATCAACCTAGCCCATAATCACTCATTTGTGATTTGCGCCCCTCCCATAAAAAATGAAAATGCAATATTATTCTGCTTTAATCGCCCCTATCTTCAGTGGAGATGTTCAGAACTGCACCATATTTCATGTGTATGATTAACTTGACATCCTCTGGGGGTATGCTAAGTTTCGTAGAATTTCATCCATGGGGGGGTATAAAATAAATTCATTTATGTGCACATTTAGTGACTGTACACTCATCGGCCTGTAGATGGTGCTGTTGAGCGAAGGGTTGCTGGTTTAGGATGATACTGTCACACACACACATGCAGGAATACAAACAAACGCAAGCATGCACACACACTGACATCCACAGGCACAGACACACACCCATACACACACATACAAATCCACATGCACAGACACACACACACAAACACACACGCGCACACACATGTACGCACGCACACATACACAGACACACACACACACACACACACACACACACACAGACATGCACATACTACTACTTTTTTTAGGTATCAGCCATATACCCCATTTACCAATACCCAATGTGTTATGCTTGGGCAGTATACTAATGACGTGGGTGGGACATGTTTCATGCCATGTTAGATCACATCCTGAGAGTCTACGCTTTCAGAAAATATATAGTTTATATAATTGAATCAGTTTTCTCTTCATGGTACAGACCAAAATGTATTATGTGTACACTTTCTTCACCTAAATCCATAAAATCCCATTAATTTCAATGGGACATTTACTTAAGTGTTCTACTAGGTACAGTGGGAATGAGTTTAATTTTGTTAACATTGTTTTTTTAAAACTCTGGGACCAGGGCTACAAGATAAAACCACTTTTTGGGGGAAAAAATGTTTTTTATTTCAGTAAAACACAACAAACCCATGCCAAAGTCAGATAACTGACTTTTACCATCAACAGGCACCTCAACCGTTTGGTAGAGGTTTGTATAAATTGAATGGGAGGGTCCTTTGAAAAAAAAAAACTTTTTTTTTTTTTCATACTTAGTATAAGTATATATACTATTTTGATCCCGTGAGGGAAATTTGGTCTCTGCATTTATCCCAATCCGTGAATTAGTGAAACACACTCAGCACACAGTGAACACACAGTGAGGTGAAGCACACACTAATCTCGGCGCAGTGAGCTGCCTGCAACAACAGCGGCGCTCGGGGAGCAGTGAGGGGTTAGGTGCCTTGCTCAAGGGCACTTCAGTCGCTTTTTACTGTTAACCACTGTTATGGATGTGACGTTTTCACATTATGGATGTTAAGTGTCTAAACTAATGACTTTTGATATAAAACTTAAATAGTAATGGCAAATAATTACAAAACTCTAAATTATCCATGATCCACAGGAATACTCCAGACAGTCTTTTAAAATATACAACTTATATACATAAACACGCAATACAGCCAAATTGCTCCACGTCATTTATTTTTGTGGAAAGCCAGTGCAGGCCTGAGCGGCGGTCATGTTTTGTACCGCCATGCGGTACATCTAGTTTTCCCCACTGTATGTTAGACCCTATACTGACTAAGCTATTGAAAGTTTCCAGAGGTCATAAATACTTTTCTTAATATCATTAATTCATCTTTGTCATTAGGATACGCACTAGTGCTGCACGATTAATCATATCGATATCATAATGTCAAGCCTGTGCGATTATATGACGCAAAATGCTGCAATTTTATGAAATAAATAAATGCATGTGGACATGACAACCCATTCTCTCTGAGAGCCGTTTGCCCAGGTGAAGATGATGCCGAGCAGACGGACACTGAACTGGTAGCCAGAAAAAAATTCTACCTCTGTTATATGGTGATATTTTGGCTATAAGATAACCGACACAGAGAGAGCAGGGCTGCCAACTTTCACTCATTCAGTGTGAGACTGACACCTTTCACACGCTCTCCACGCCACACATCCATTTTCTCATGCAGAGAAAAATCGCGGAGCAAAGAGGACACTGACACCGACAGACAAGACAGAGCAGGTTACTTATGATAGGAAACAAATTCTCAGCTATCAGATTTTCAATTTTATTACGAAATTCAAACAATAGCATTTTGGCGCTTGTAAATGTGACGTGACAGATCGTGGTCGTGAACCAAACATCTCTTACTCTTTACTAGTTAATAGTAAACACGAATGAACAATAGGTGTTGAAAGATACAGTACAACTTATTTAATGGTTTATGCCTCATACATAATATCGATCAATCCGTGTTTTTCAACCGCCAAAAGAGGTCAATAAAACAACTGGAGAACAATGTCACATAACGTTACATTTACCTCAGGAAAGCCATTTGATAGCACGTTAGTTGGCTAGACAAATTATATATAGAGAGGAGTATTTTGCTAAATGTGTTATATTTTTTACTTATAACATTAAAATATTGTAACGTTGTTATTGTAGCCTAGTAAAAAACGAATTTAATTTGAGTTATTTTTAACCTTTAATAATAATAATAATAATAATAATAATAATAATAATAATAATAATAAAAGCTGACAGGCATTAGGTGAGTTTTTTTCTTGAGAAAAATTAACATGCATCTACTGTACCTAATATTTATCCAAATAAATCTATATTGAATCAGGATCGGAATCAAATCACAAGATTTGAATTGAAATCGTAAAATTTGTGTCAAGTAATAATAAAAACTAGTGTTGCACGACGTACTGGTACTAGGAAGGTATTGCGATACCCTGCTATTAAAAACCGTTCAGACTATTAGATCGTTTGAATAGTCAATATGATATGTAAAAATGCACGTCCTGGCGAGTATTCACGTAAACACAGTCAGGTATGTCTTTAGTGAACGTAAACCGTTTGTAAAAAGAAACCGTATATGTTCCAATGTATTGGATACGTGCAGGTCTTAAAGGGCTGGACCAGCAGCGTAATATTTTGTGTGATTAATGTTAATCCAACAACAAAAGAAAATAGACAGTCACCCAATGCTTGACTGAATAAATTTAATCTATTTATTAAGAATCCGTCTATAGTTAATTTATAGAGTGAAGACCTGACCTGAAGCGCGTGCACACGCCGTTCAGACAGCATACGATCGCGACTTCAGTTCTCTTTCGCGGACTATTAGGTCGTTTGAATAGTCAATATGATATGTAAAAATGCACGTCCTGGCGAGTATTCACGTAAACACAGTCAGGTATGTCTTTAGTGAACGTAAACCGTTTGTAAAAAGAAACCGTATATGTTCCAATGTATTGGATACGTGCAGGTCTTAAAGGGCTGGACCAGCAGCGTAATATTTTGTGTGATTAATGTTAATCCAACAACAAAAGAAAATAGACAGTCACCCAATGCTTGACTGAATAAATTTAATCTATTTATTAAGAATCCGTCTATAGTTAATTTATAGAGTGAAGACCTTATTGTTTCAGCTACAGAAGGTCTATAGCTTTCAAAACAGAAATTAAGCACTGTTTATTTTATTTGTCTCTTATAGTATGTCATATTGTTTGTAACTTGCTTTTTTGCTTATTTTTAATTACAAAGATACAATTAAATTAAATATCTATATTATAATTCTAAAATTACATTTAAAAAAATATTAAATGACTCGTATCATGAAATAAGATTTTGGTCATCCCAACCTGTTCAGAGTTGTGAAAGGTTTGTAAATGTTAGCACGATTGATAATAATGTGAATGTTGCAAACATCTTGGTAAGGACGTTCACACTGACATGTAATTAAAACCCCTAATCAAGTATGCAGTCTCTAAATTGGTATGCAGTCTCTAAATTTTGAATTTTATCAAAAACCTACTTTTGCGAAGTAGTCTATGGTTTTTCGCCCGATCGGAACCAAACAAGTGCAGAAATGTTCTTTAGAGTCTGACAATCAATAATTATCGGAAAAAAGTGGAAATTTCCATTCACTATTGCTAGGAGATGCAAAATGAACGTTGTGGGAGGAGCCTATTTTACTAAAATGGCTATAACTCGAGAAGTAAATGAGCTGCCTTCACCAATCTAGACACATGTGTAGGAAGTCAGTCTGGGGTCACACTAAAAAAAAATCACGTCGATTGGCCACATGGTGGCGCTATAACACACAAAAAACATATAAACACCTGACTGTTTGTCCGAATTACTTGAAATTTGGTATGCAGTGTCTTTGTCCAAGGTGCCATGTATGTCTAAAAGGATATTGGTGTATCTCAAAAAACATGGCCGCCATCAGCCAATGAAGTTTGACCACCTATTAGACAAGGTTAATGGAGTCCGATCGGAACGAATTCTCAGTGGGCATGTTTGGCTCAAGGCCATAGAGGTCTGTAAGAATTTTGAAAGAAATCGGCCACTAGTTGGCGCTAACGAATTTTAAGGCTCTGTAATCACGTGGTATTACAAATTTCATCAGAAAATGCATATCATTTGATAGATCTCCTCATGCTGAACAACTTTGCCTCTAGAACCATTGCTGTCAATCAAACCGTTCATTAAATATTCATGAATATGTTAAAAACCTACTTTTGCGAACTAGTCCTAGGTTTTTCGCCCGATCGGAACCAGACCAGTCTAGGACAATTCTATGGACTCTCTAGATCAATAATTATCAAAAAAAAGTTGAACTTTAGCATTTTTCACATGGGTATATTGGGTCATAAAGAAAATGGGCGTGGCAAAATGCACTCAAAAGCCTATAAATCCTAAACGAAAACTCAGAACTTCACGAAAATTGGTAAGCATATGTGACATATGATTCTAAACAAGCATGCAAAGTTTCATGTAGATCGGACCATAGGTGGCGCTATAACTGTTAAAAAGCTTTATAAACCATATATTTCCTATGGTGAATTGCCTGTATTGGCTGTAAATGGTGTTTTGGTGTAATGGTGTAAATGTTCATATAGTAATATTCAAAACCAGTGCATTGCAATTCTCTGGACTCTCCAGATCAATAATTATCAGAAAAAGTATAACTTCATTTGGATGGCCATAATAGGGTCAGTTCAATATGTAGTCTTGACCAAGTGTCCACAAAAGCCTATATCTCTTAAATGACCTTAAAAACAAGTCAGAATAAGCATGACAAATTTCAGACAGATCGGACAAAATTTGCCTCTATAACAGTTAATAAAAAAGGTGAAAATGAATAACATTGGTATAAGCCAATAAGTGGTATTTTACTGCCCCCTGCTGCCATTTCATCATACTACTCCATAATAGTGTTCTATAATTCATATTTAGACTTTATAAAATCATTATTTTAACATTTACAATCACATTTTGTCAAAATTCATCTATTGGAGTATTACAATATTATTACTATTGACAATCTTCACTTCTTAATGTGACTATTGAGTCACATTAAGAAGTGAATACTGAAACTGGAAGTAAAACGGCTATTTAAGCCACGCCCCCGAATACAAATTCACTCATAACTCGAAAACAGAAAGTCGTTGCGCACTCAAATTTTGATGGTAAGGTCCTCTCCAGGCTCTTGATCGAAACGTGTCGTCGCGGGCCTCGGGAGCGCGCCCCCCGCGTCCGCGGGACCCCCGATTTTGAACGGCCGTAACTCCCGACCCAGGCCACCCCGAACCTTGTGTGAGAGCTCGTTGGAAAGGGCCCGTCCTTGGCTAGCTTCAATTCAAATGTGGTGTAATTTGCCCTCGGCATTCCAGAGATAAAAGCCCCCAAATATTTGCATTTGAACAGTCATAACTCCCAGCCCCAATCGCCCAAAAACACCTTGATGGTCTCATTCAACAGGGCTCCTCAAGCACTATATATGCTCTGAGTTTCAGAATTTTTCGCCTTCCGGTTCCCGAGATATAAGTGAAAAACCAAATTCCCATTCATTAATTCATTCAATCACTTCCACTGTAAGATGGAAGCTGTAATACCACTGTCCACTAGAGGGAGCAGCAGGATTACAGATTACCTTTTTTATTCACTTTCAGTATTGGAAAACAAACAAATGCTTTAAAAAGAAATCTTTTTTATTATGATGTACTGCTATAGGGCTGTAGCTATCAATTATTTTAGTAATCGAGTATTCTATTCAAGTAATCGGATAAAAAAATGTGGTAAAAAATAGATTCAAGTTAACAACAGCCTTTAAAATGACTTGAAATACAAATATATAATAACAAGCAATAATGATTGGTTCAAGTAAAGTATCAAAGTAATTATATGGGTTTTATTGAACAACACTGTTAAAATATACCCATGTAAAATAAATGATATAAACTAATATAAACATAACTTATGTACATGAATAACAAATGCCTGCAGAGGGCACCAGCGGCCTGGTTGTTGTTACACTAAGGCATCCTTGTTTATTGGCCAAACAACATTAAATTCAAATGTCAACTTAACCTTTAATATTTGGCCACTTCTGTTCGATAGAAATGCTACAGCCACTGTAATTTCTTGAACAAGAACATGTGCACATTAAAACATGCAAACTCTGAGTGAGAGTTTAAACTTTTATTTTGAAATCGCGATGTTTAAACTTTTATTTTGAAACCGAGATGAACAGCAATTTGAGAAACCGAGAAGCAGTTTGAGAAACCCGAGACGCGCTCCACAAATATAAATGATAACAGTACAACTATGAAACACAAACTGCGTCTGACTTGCGTTTCCAAATGCACGTTATTGGAAACATAAACAAACAGCACTGCAGAGACTGAGTTTGCTTGGAGCAGCGTTTACTGTGGACGGAGCTGAGGTAATTTTAACATGTAATCTGCACTCATGTAATTAAAGCATCTTCTCTGTGAAAAAACAAACAAACAAAAAAACAGAGGATATATTTATTTAACTGAATCACAGCCTTTGTGATTTCACAATAGCACTATGCTATATAATGACTGTGTAAATGGTTTTAAATACATCGCGTTGTCTTAGAAAACTGTGTAATTCTGCGGTTGATGGATTCTTGTTTGTGGAATGCACCACTTCTGGTAAATTGCAATCGAGGATTTAAAAAAAAAAAGTACTTGACTTTAAAGGGGTCATATAATGCCATTTTTGTACAAGCTAATATGATTCTTTAGGGTCTAAATTAAAAGTTTGTAATATACTTCAATTAAAAATTCTCATTAGTATTGTAAGATAACACTCATTTTACCTGGTCAAAAACAGCTCTGTTTTCAGCACGCCATTTAAGTGCATGTGTCTTTAAATGATAATGAGCTTTGCTCACCCCGCCCCTCTGTTCTGTTTGACACCGTTTCTAACACAATAACCATAACGCGTTGTTCATTAACGTGGGATTATGAATTATATTGAGAACGTCATACATAGAAAACATGTCGTAATGTACTCTGAGTGTAAACAGCCGCATTCACCGTGAAGCGTGCAGCAAGCGATTTGCAAAGATTAATATAAAGATTTAGCCTGGCAAGCCAGACTACATCAAGATGTTTAGTCTGGCAACTCACCATAGACACGCTCACTCCGAGGGGCGGGATAAACGGCTGTCTTTCAAATTCCCTCTGCACGCAATAGGACAGCGCTTCAACCAACCAGAGCGTTTTCCCAACAGCGGAGCTAGTTGATAGATTCATTCAACTTTTGCCATATCTGGCCGGCAAAACGACGAACACATCTTCCTTTTTTAAAGAATGTTCTTTGCTCTTTTCTTAAAGAAAAACTTAACTCCAAGTCCTCCAGAGTCGCGGACAAAGCCGATTCGAAAGACTGTTCTCCAGCAGCCGTCATTCTTTGTTTTCAAGTCGCAGGCAGGTAACCGTCGAAACTCTGTCGTCATATGTTAAGCCCGCCCCGCCTACTCTATAAGCGACGTGATTGGCCTGACCCAATTTAGGTTTTTGCAGCTAGAAGGTCTATTGAGAGTTGCTAGACCCACCTGGCTGCAAAATACATTTTGCTGCCGCTAGGGTGCGTCTAGATTTCTAGGCTAATAAAGATTAATATAAAGGTTAATAAAACGTTACACTCACTTCTTCTTCTGGAGGTACAGCAGGAACACGAATAGTTGGTACTAATCCTATTTTCAGGAGCAGCTTCTTAGCAAAACCAGTTTTACTGACCCTCCTTTGTAAAGCTGTCTGGTGTGAAATGATTTGCGCAAACATGAAAGCATGTACGTTGATCGTGGGGAATCCCTGCGTCAATGCTTTGGGAATATTACATCAAAACATCAAAATGACTTAGACGCCATTCTTCTCCAGCATATCAATGCACTATGATGATAGACAGCTCACTCACGGTCTGTGTTGAAACGCTGCTGTCAATCACAACCGTGGGAGGGGCGTCGATTTTGTGACGTCACAAAATCAAACGGCTTGATTTCAGAAAGTGTAGAACATATAAGGAGATTTAAAAAAAAAAACACTGGATGGATTTTTATCATTTTATGATGGTTGTGTACAGGCACTGCCAACGCACATTTCAGTACAATCAACTTGTAAAAGTGCATGTACCAGTAGGCCTATATGACCCCTTTAATCGAGGAATCGTTACAGCCCTATACTGGTAATATAGTTTTATATTATTAGATCACAAAGAAATGCCTATAGACAAATAAATATACTTTCTCAATAACATATCCCAAAAACAAATTTGTATTTGTGTGTGTATGTTTGTGTGTGTGTGTGTGTGTGTGTGTGTGTGTGTGTGTGTGTAAGCATGCATTATTGAGTTAACATGGAAAAACTGGTTTGCTTTAGTGCAGAAAACTGGTTAAAATCATGAAGTTTAAAGTGAAACTGAGCCAATAAGTGGTCTTCTACTGCCCTCTGCTGGCCATTCTACTTATTAATGAAGTCTTTTCACATGTGATTTTGCATCATTCATATTTAGACACTTAAAAATCACTTATATAACAATAACTATTATAACACAATCATATCAGTGTTTATCACTTCATTTGCACTGACACTTCACATAATTGCTAGTAATGTGGTAAATCATGGTAAATCACGCTGGAAACATGGTAAATCATAGTAAATAATACTAGAATGTGGTGTATCAAGGTAAATCATGCTAGAATCCTGGTAAATCATTCTAGAACGTGGTATATCATGGTAAATCATGCTAGAACATTGTCTTTTCCATCTATGATGTCAGTGGTTACAAGCTTGCTAAATATAACTTTGTAACTTTTGATGCTTTTGTGCTTAAAGTCCTTAACGGCCTTAACTGCTTGAACCCCGATAAATGCTGCTTGCAGCTTTAATTAGGGGTTCAAGCACGAAGTGCTGAAACCCTATTGTAATTGTACTGATTTTTATTATTAGGGGTTCAAGCACGAAGTGCTGAAACCCTATTGTAATTGCTCTGATTTTTAGGGGTTCAAGCACGAAGTGCTGAAACCCTATTGTAATTGTGCTGATTTTTAGGGGTTCAAGCACGAAGTGCTGAAACCCTATTGTAATTGTACTGATTTTTATTATTATTATTATTATTCTTCTGCCGTAAAACGCATCGTGCAGCCCAAACCGTAAGGGCTAGAGCTTTGAAACTTTGCCAGATGGTAGTACAAAAATCGAGGAGAGGTTCAGAGATTATGACCCCGATTGGCCCATAGGTGGCGCTATAGCGACCAAAAGCGCGAAACTGCTCATAACTCCTAGACCGTATGTCGCAGCCTCAAGTGTCTTATATCATTGGAAAGCTGGACGCCTGACGAACAAAACGTATATCTCCGATTTTATTTCAGTCATGATAGATTTTCCGCCATTTTGAATTTTGTCGAAAATCTACTTTTGCGAACTAGTCCCTGGTTTTTCGCCCGATCGGAACCAAACCAGTGCAGAATTGTTCTCTGGAGTCTGAAGATCAATAATTATCGAAAAAAAGTTGAAATTTCGATTCACAGTCGCTAGGGGGTGCAAAATTAACGTTGTGGGAGGAGCCTATTTTACTAAAATGGCTATAACTCCAGAAGTAATTCAGTAAACTTCACCAAACTTGGTATACATGTGTAGGAGGTCAGTCTGAGGTCACAGTAAAAAAATTGCGGCGATCGGCCACATGGTGGCGCTATAACATGACAAAAACATAAAACAGGCTATAACCACCTGACCGTTAGTCTGATTGACTTGAAAATTGGTATGCAGTGTCTTGGTCCAAGGTGCCATGTATGTCTATGAGGACATTGGTGTATCTCAAAAAACATGGCCGCCATTGGCCAATAAATTTGAGCACCTATTAGACAAGGTTAACAGAGGCCGATCGGAACGAAACTCGATGGGCATGTTCGACTCATGGCCCTGGAGGTCTGTAAGAATTTTAAAAGAAATCGGCCACTAGTTGGCGCTAACGAGTTTTATGGCTCTGTAATCACGTGGTGTTACACATATCATCACAATATGCATATCATTTGATAGATCTGCTCATGCTGAACAACTTTGCCTCAAGAACCATTGCTGTCAATCAAACCGTTCATTAAATATTTGTGAATATGTTAAAAACCTACTTTTGCGAACTAGTCCTAGGTTTTTCGCCCGATCGGAACCAAACCAGTCTAGGACAATTCTCTGGACTCTCTAGATCAATAATTATCAAAAAAAAGTTGAACTTTTGCATTTGGATGGCTGTAATAGGATCATTTATAAAATGGGCGTGGCAAAATACATTAAAAAGCCTATAAATCCTAAATAAAAACCCAGAACTTCACAAAAATTGGTGAACTTATGTGACATAACATCATTAACAAGCATGCAAAATTTCATGGAGATCGGACCATAGTTGGCGCTATAACTGTTAAAAGGCTTTAAAACTATATATTTCCTATGGTAAACTGCCTGTATTGGCTGTAAATGGTCTTTTCCATCTCTGATCATATCATTTTCATATCATAATGTTAAAAACTAGTGCAATACAATTCTCTGGACTCACTAGAACAATAATTGTCAGAAAAAGTTGAACTACTTCATTTGGATTGCTATAATAGGTTCACTTCAAAATGTGGCCTTTACCAATTGTCCCTGAAAGCCTATATCTCTTTAAAGAATGTTCAAACCTTCTTAAAAACAAGTCAGAACATGTGAAATATCACTCTGAACATGCATGAAAATTTTCAGACAGATCTGACAAAATTTGCCTCTATAACAGTTAAAAAGGTGAAAATGATATGAATATAATGGCATATTAAGCCAATAAGTGGTTTTTTACTGCCCCCTGCTGTTTAAAATAGTCATGTTCTCATATTGTTCTATAATTCATATTTAGACTTTATAAAATCACTATTTTAACATTTACAATTACATTTAGTCAAAATCCATCTGTTAAAGTATTAGTATTGACAGTTTGATCACATTATATATTTCAAATGTCTGTATCTACAACATAATGTGTGTGTGTAGTCTTAGGTTTCTGAATAAATTCTGAATCATCTGATTAATAGCTTACAAAGACTTTGTGAAATGTTTATAGACCATTGAAATATATTTTCATAATGACATATCCCAATAGCATTGAAAAAACAACAACATTTGTCTTTGTGTGTGTGTGTGTGTGTGTGTGTGTGTGTGTGTGTGTGTGTGTGTGTGTGTGTGTAAACATGCATTATGGAGTTAAAATGGAAAAACTGGTTTGATTTAGTACAGAAAAATGGTGAAAATCATGAAGTTTAAAGTCAAAGTGAGCCAATAAGTGGTCTTCTACTGCCCTCTGCTGGCCATTCTACGTATTAATGAAGTCTACTCACATATGCTTTGGCATTCATTATACACTAAAAATCACTTATATAACAATAAGACACTAAAAAATAACGTATATAACAATTACTATTGTAGCACAATCATATTTTGTCAGAGTTTATCACTCATAAATCATATTTTGTCAGAGTATACAATCACAGTAAACAATGGTAAATCCTACTAGAATGTAGTATATCATGGTAAATCATGCTAGAATATGGCAAATCAGGCTAGAATCATAGTAAATAATACTAGAATGTGGTAAATTGTTGTGGGAGGAGCCTATTTTACTAAAATGGCTATAACTCAAGAAGTAAATGAGATATTTTCACCAAACTCAGTACACATGTGTATGGTTTCAATTTGAGGTCACAGTAAACATTTTTATGGAGATCGGACCATAGGTAGCGCTATAACTGTTAAAAAGCTTTAAAACCATATATATCCCATGGTAAACTGCCTGTATTGGCTGTAAATGGTCTTCTCCATCTATTATGTCCGTGGTTACATGCTTGCTAAATAAATCTTAATAACTTTTGATGCTTTTGTGCTTAAATGCCTAAAAGGCTTTAACTGGATCCAGACGGACAAAATGGCTATCTCCAAATTCACCTACGAGCAAAAAAAAAATTGTTATGGCCAATTTTGTCCAAAACCTACTTTTGCGAACTAGTCCTAGGTTTTTGGCCCAATCGGAACCAGACCAGTCTAGGACAATTCTATGGACTCTCTAGATCAATAATTATCGAAAAAAAAGTGGAACTTTTGCATTTGCCTGGCTGTAGCAGGGTAATTTAGGAAAGGGGTGGGACAAAAAAAACACTCAAAAGCCTATACAACCTAAGGGAAAACCCCAAACTTCACAAAAATCGATGAGCAGATGTGTCATAGCATGGTGAAGAAGCATGCCAAGTTTCGTGAAGATCGGACAAGAGGTGGCGCTATAACTGTCCAAAACGTCTCTTCTTATTAGGGGTTCAAGCACGAAGTGCTGAAACCCTATTGTAATTGTACTGATTTTTAGGGGTTCAAGCATGAAATGCTGAAACCCTATTGTAATTGTAAGGATTTGTAAAACGCATCGTGCAGGACAAACCGTAAGGCCTAGAGACTCGAAACCTGGCCAGATGGTAGGCCTCAATTTGGGGACAACCTATCAGAGTATGACCCCGATTGGCCCATAGGTGGCGCTACAGCGACCAAAAGTACAAAATCGCCCATGACTCTTAGACCGTTTGTCCCAGGATCAAGTGTCTTATATCGTTGGAATCCTTGGCTCAAGGCGGACAAAATGGCTATCTCCGATTTGCTCGCCGGCAGGGGAAATTTTCTTCTATGTCGAATTTTGTCCAAAACCTACTTTTGCGAACTAGTCCCTGGTTTTTCGCCCGATCGGAACCAAACCAGTCTAGGACAATTCTATGGACTCTCTCGATCAATAATTATCGAAAAAAAGTTGAACTTTTGCATTTGGGTGGCTGTAACAGGGTCATTTAGAAAAGGGGTGTGGCAAAATACACTAAAAAGCCTATAAATCCCAAATGAAAACTCAGAACTTTACCAAAATCGATGAGCATATGTGTCAGAACATGGTGAGGAAGCATGCAGAGTTTCATGGAGATCGGACCTTAGGTGGCGCTATAACTGGCAAAAAGCCTTCATTCTTATTAGGGGTTCAAGCATGAAATGCTGAAACCCTATTGTAATTGTAAGGATTTGTAAAACGCATCGTGCAGGACAAACCGTAAGGCCTAGAGACTCGAAACCTGGCCAGATGGTAGGCCTCAATTTGGGGACAACCTATCAGAGTATGACCCCGATTGGCCCATAGGTGGCGCTACAGCGACCAAAAGTACAAAATCGCCCATGACTCTTAGACCGTTTGTCCCAGGATCAAGTGTCTTATATCGTTGGAATCCTTGGCTCAAGGCGGACAAAATGGCTATCTCCGATTTGCTCGCCGGCAGGGGAAATTTTCTTCTATGTCGAATTTTGTCCAAAACCTACTTTTGCGAACTAGTCCCTGGTTTTTCGCCCGATCGGAACCAAACCAGTCTAGGACAATTCTATGGACTCTCTCGATCAATAATTATCGAAAAAAAGTTGAACTTTTGCATTTGGGTGGCTGTAACAGGGTCATTTAGAAAAGGGGTGTGGCAAAATACACTAAAAAGCCTATAAATCCCAAATGAAAACTCAGAACTTTACCAAAATCGATGAGCATATGTGTCAGAACATGGTGAGGAAGCATGCAGAGTTTCATGGAGATCGGACCTTAGGTGGCGCTATAACTGGCAAAAAGCCTTCATTCTTATTAGGGGTTCAAGCATGAAATGCTGAAACCCTATTGTAATTGTAAGGATTTGTAAAACGCATCGTGCAGGACAAACCGTAAGGCCTAGAGACTCGAAACCTGGCCAGATGGTAGGCCTCAATTTGGGGACAACCTATCAGAGTATGACCCCGATTGGCCCATAGGTGGCGCTACAGCGACCAAAAGTACAAAATCGCCCATGACTCTTAGACCGTTTGTCCCAGGATCAAGTGTCTTATATCGTTGGAATCCTTGGCTCAAGGCGGACAAAATGGCTATCTCCGATTTGCTCGCCGGCAGGGGAAATTTTCTTCTATGTCGAATTTTGTCCAAAACCTACTTTTGCGAACTAGTCCCTGGTTTTTCGCCCGATCGGAACCAAACCAGTCTAGGACAATTCTATGGACTCTCTCGATCAATAATTATCGAAAAAAAGTTGAACTTTTGCATTTGGGTGGCTGTAACAGGGTCATTTAGAAAAGGGGTGTGGCAAAATACACTAAAAAGCCTATAAATCCCAAATGAAAACTCAGAACTTTACCAAAATCGATGAGCATATGTGTCAGAACATGGTGAGGAAGCATGCAGAGTTTCATGGAGATCGGACCTTAGGTGGCGCTATAACTGGCAAAAAGCCTTCATTCTTATTAGGGGTTCAAGCATGAAATGCTGAAACCCTATTGTAATTGTAAGGATTTGTAAAACGCATCGTGCAGGACAAACCGTAAGGCCTAGAGACTCGAAACCTGGCCAGATGGTAGGCCTCAATTTGGGGACAACCTATCAGAGTATGACCCCGATTGGCCCATAGGTGGCGCTACAGCGACCAAAAGTACAAAATCGCCCATGACTCTTAGACCGTTTGTCCCAGGATCAAGTGTCTTATATCGTTGGAATCCTTGGCTCAAGGCGGACAAAATGGCTATCTCCGATTTGCTCGCCGGCAGGGGAAATTTTCTTCTATGTCGAATTTTGTCCAAAACCTACTTTTGCGAACTAGTCCCTGGTTTTTCGCCCGATCGGAACCAAACCAGTCTAGGACAATTCTATGGACTCTCTCGATCAATAATTATCGAAAAAAAGTTGAACTTTTGCATTTGGGTGGCTGTAACAGGGTCATTTAGAAAAGGGGTGTGGCAAAATACACTAAAAAGCCTATAAATCCCAAATGAAAACTCAGAACTTTACCAAAATCGATGAGCATATGTGTCAGAACATGGTGAGGAAGCATGCAGAGTTTCATGGAGATCGGACCTTAGGTGGCGCTATAACTGGCAAAAAGCCTTCATTCTTATTAGGGGTTCAAGCATGAAATGCTGAAACCCTATTGTAATTGTAAGGATTTGTAAAACGCATCGTGCAGGACAAACCGTAAGGCCTAGAGACTCGAAACCTGGCCAGATGGTAGGCCTCAATTTGGGGACAACCTATCAGAGTATGACCCCGATTGGCCCATAGGTGGCGCTACAGCGACCAAAAGTACAAAATCGCCCATGACTCTTAGACCGTTTGTCCCAGGATCAAGTGTCTTATATCGTTGGAATCCTTGGCTCAAGGCGGACAAAATGGCTATCTCCGATTTGCTCGCCGGCAGGGGAAATTTTCTTCTATGTCGAATTTTGTCCAAAACCTACTTTTGCGAACTAGTCCCTGGTTTTTCGCCCGATCGGAACCAAACCAGTCTAGGACAATTCTATGGACTCTCTCGATCAATAATTATCGAAAAAAAGTTGAACTTTTGCATTTGGGTGGCTGTAACAGGGTCATTTAGAAAAGGGGTGTGGCAAAATACACTAAAAAGCCTATAAATCCCAAATGAAAACTCAGAACTTTACCAAAATCGATGAGCATATGTGTCAGAACATGGTGAGGAAGCATGCAGAGTTTCATGGAGATCGGACCTTAGGTGGCGCTATAACTGGCAAAAAGCCTTCATTCTTATTAGGGGTTCAAGCATGAAATGCTGAAACCCTATTGTAATTGTAAGGATTTGTAAAACGCATCGTGCAGGACAAACCGTAAGGCCTAGAGACTCGAAACCTGGCCAGATGGTAGGCCTCAATTTGGGGACAACCTATCAGAGTATGACCCCGATTGGCCCATAGGTGGCGCTACAGCGACCAAAAGTACAAAATCGCCCATGACTCTTAGACCGTTTGTCCCAGGATCAAGTGTCTTATATCGTTGGAATCCTTGGCTCAAGGCGGACAAAATGGCTATCTCCGATTTGCTCGCCGGCAGGGGAAATTTTCTTCTATGTCGAATTTTGTCCAAAACCTACTTTTGCGAACTAGTCCCTGGTTTTTCGCCCGATCGGAACCAAACCAGTCTAGGACAATTCTATGGACTCTCTCGATCAATAATTATCGAAAAAAAGTTGAACTTTTGCATTTGGGTGGCTGTAACAGGGTCATTTAGAAAAGGGGTGTGGCAAAATACACTAAAAAGCCTATAAATCCCAAATGAAAACTCAGAACTTTACCAAAATCGATGAGCATATGTGTCAGAACATGGTGAGGAAGCATGCAGAGTTTCATGGAGATCGGACCTTAGGTGGCGCTATAACTGGCAAAAAGCCTTCATTCTTATTAGGGGTTCAAGCATGAAATGCTGAAACCCTATTGTAATTGTAAGGATTTGTAAAACGCATCGTGCAGGACAAACCGTAAGGCCTAGAGACTCGAAACCTGGCCAGATGGTAGGCCTCAATTTGGGGACAACCTATCAGAGTATGACCCCGATTGGCCCATAGGTGGCGCTACAGCGACCAAAAGTACAAAATCGCCCATGACTCTTAGACCGTTTGTCCCAGGATCAAGTGTCTTATATCGTTGGAATCCTTGGCTCAAGGCGGACAAAATGGCTATCTCCGATTTGCTCGCCGGCAGGGGAAATTTTCTTCTATGTCGAATTTTGTCCAAAACCTACTTTTGCGAACTAGTCCCTGGTTTTTCGCCCGATCGGAACCAAACCAGTCTAGGACAATTCTATGGACTCTCTCGATCAATAATTATCGAAAAAAAGTTGAACTTTTGCATTTGGGTGGCTGTAACAGGGTCATTTAGAAAAGGGGTGTGGCAAAATACACTAAAAAGCCTATAAATCCCAAATGAAAACTCAGAACTTTACCAAAATCGATGAGCATATGTGTCAGAACATGGTGAGGAAGCATGCAGAGTTTCATGGAGATCGGACCTTAGGTGGCGCTATAACTGGCAAAAAGCCTTCATTCTTATTAGGGGTTCAAGCATGAAATGCTGAAACCCTATTGTAATTGTAAGGATTTGTAAAACGCATCGTGCAGGACAAACCGTAAGGCCTAGAGACTCGAAACCTGGCCAGATGGTAGGCCTCAATTTGGGGACAACCTATCAGAGTATGACCCCGATTGGCCCATAGGTGGCGCTACAGCGACCAAAAGTACAAAATCGCCCATGACTCTTAGACCGTTTGTCCCAGGATCAAGTGTCTTATATCGTTGGAATCCTTGGCTCAAGGCGGACAAAATGGCTATCTCCGATTTGCTCGCCGGCAGGGGAAATTTTCTTCTATGTCGAATTTTGTCCAAAACCTACTTTTGCGAACTAGTCCCTGGTTTTTCGCCCGATCGGAACCAAACCAGTCTAGGACAATTCTATGGACTCTCTCGATCAATAATTATCGAAAAAAAGTTGAACTTTTGCATTTGGGTGGCTGTAACAGGGTCATTTAGAAAAGGGGTGTGGCAAAATACACTAAAAAGCCTATAAATCCCAAATGAAAACTCAGAACTTTACCAAAATCGATGAGCATATGTGTCAGAACATGGTGAGGAAGCATGCAGAGTTTCATGGAGATCGGACCTTAGGTGGCGCTATAACTGGCAAAAAGCCTTCATTCTTATTAGGGGTTCAAGCATGAAATGCTGAAACCCTATTGTAATTGTAAGGATTTGTAAAACGCATCGTGCAGGACAAACCGTAAGGCCTAGAGACTCGAAACCTGGCCAGATGGTAGGCCTCAATTTGGGGACAACCTATCAGAGTATGACCCCGATTGGCCCATAGGTGGCGCTACAGCGACCAAAAGTACAAAATCGCCCATGACTCTTAGACCGTTTGTCCCAGGATCAAGTGTCTTATATCGTTGGAATCCTTGGCTCAAGGCGGACAAAATGGCTATCTCCGATTTGCTCGCCGGCAGGGGAAATTTTCTTCTATGTCGAATTTTGTCCAAAACCTACTTTTGCGAACTAGTCCCTGGTTTTTCGCCCGATCGGAACCAAACCAGTCTAGGACAATTCTATGGACTCTCTCGATCAATAATTATCGAAAAAAAGTTGAACTTTTGCATTTGGGTGGCTGTAACAGGGTCATTTAGAAAAGGGGTGTGGCAAAATACACTAAAAAGCCTATAAATCCCAAATGAAAACTCAGAACTTTACCAAAATCGATGAGCATATGTGTCAGAACATGGTGAGGAAGCATGCAGAGTTTCATGGAGATCGGACCTTAGGTGGCGCTATAACTGGCAAAAAGCCTTCATTCTTATTAGGGGTTCAAGCATGAAATGCTGAAACCCTATTGTAATTGTAAGGATTTGTAAAACGCATCGTGCAGGACAAACCGTAAGGCCTAGAGACTCGAAACCTGGCCAGATGGTAGGCCTCAATTTGGGGACAACCTATCAGAGTATGACCCCGATTGGCCCATAGGTGGCGCTACAGCGACCAAAAGTACAAAATCGCCCATGACTCTTAGACCGTTTGTCCCAGGATCAAGTGTCTTATATCGTTGGAATCCTTGGCTCAAGGCGGACAAAATGGCTATCTCCGATTTGCTCGCCGGCAGGGGAAATTTTCTTCTATGTCGAATTTTGTCCAAAACCTACTTTTGCGAACTAGTCCCTGGTTTTTCGCCCGATCGGAACCAAACCAGTCTAGGACAATTCTATGGACTCTCTCGATCAATAATTATCGAAAAAAAGTTGAACTTTTGCATTTGGGTGGCTGTAACAGGGTCATTTAGAAAAGGGGTGTGGCAAAATACACTAAAAAGCCTATAAATCCCAAATGAAAACTCAGAACTTTACCAAAATCGATGAGCATATGTGTCAGAACATGGTGAGGAAGCATGCAGAGTTTCATGGAGATCGGACCTTAGGTGGCGCTATAACTGGCAAAAAGCCTTCATTCTTATTAGGGGTTCAAGCATGAAATGCTGAAACCCTATTGTAATTGTAAGGATTTGTAAAACGCATCGTGCAGGACAAACCGTAAGGCCTAGAGACTCGAAACCTGGCCAGATGGTAGGCCTCAATTTGGGGACAACCTATCAGAGTATGACCCCGATTGGCCCATAGGTGGCGCTACAGCGACCAAAAGTACAAAATCGCCCATGACTCTTAGACCGTTTGTCCCAGGATCAAGTGTCTTATATCGTTGGAATCCTTGGCTCAAGGCGGACAAAATGGCTATCTCCGATTTGCTCGCCGGCAGGGGAAATTTTCTTCTATGTCGAATTTTGTCCAAAACCTACTTTTGCGAACTAGTCCCTGGTTTTTCGCCCGATCGGAACCAAACCAGTCTAGGACAATTCTATGGACTCTCTCGATCAATAATTATCGAAAAAAAGTTGAACTTTTGCATTTGGGTGGCTGTAACAGGGTCATTTAGAAAAGGGGTGTGGCAAAATACACTAAAAAGCCTATAAATCCCAAATGAAAACTCAGAACTTTACCAAAATCGATGAGCATATGTGTCAGAACATGGTGAGGAAGCATGCAGAGTTTCATGGAGATCGGACCTTAGGTGGCGCTATAACTGGCAAAAAGCCTTCATTCTTATTAGGGGTTCAAGCATGAAATGCTGAAACCCTATTGTAATTGTAAGGATTTGTAAAACGCATCGTGCAGGACAAACCGTAAGGCCTAGAGACTCGAAACCTGGCCAGATGGTAGGCCTCAATTTGGGGACAACCTATCAGAGTATGACCCCGATTGGCCCATAGGTGGCGCTACAGCGACCAAAAGTACAAAATCGCCCATGACTCTTAGACCGTTTGTCCCAGGATCAAGTGTCTTATATCGTTGGAATCCTTGGCTCAAGGCGGACAAAATGGCTATCTCCGATTTGCTCGCCGGCAGGGGAAATTTTCTTCTATGTCGAATTTTGTCCAAAACCTACTTTTGCGAACTAGTCCCTGGTTTTTCGCCCGATCGGAACCAAACCAGTCTAGGACAATTCTATGGACTCTCTCGATCAATAATTATCGAAAAAAAGTTGAACTTTTGCATTTGGGTGGCTGTAACAGGGTCATTTAGAAAAGGGGTGTGGCAAAATACACTAAAAAGCCTATAAATCCCAAATGAAAACTCAGAACTTTACCAAAATCGATGAGCATATGTGTCAGAACATGGTGAGGAAGCATGCAGAGTTTCATGGAGATCGGACCTTAGGTGGCGCTATAACTGGCAAAAAGCCTTCATTCTTATTAGGGGTTCAAGCATGAAATGCTGAAACCCTATTGTAATTGTAAGGATTTGTAAAACGCATCGTGCAGGACAAACCGTAAGGCCTAGAGACTCGAAACCTGGCCAGATGGTAGGCCTCAATTTGGGGACAACCTATCAGAGTATGACCCCGATTGGCCCATAGGTGGCGCTACAGCGACCAAAAGTACAAAATCGCCCATGACTCTTAGACCGTTTGTCCCAGGATCAAGTGTCTTATATCGTTGGAATCCTTGGCTCAAGGCGGACAAAATGGCTATCTCCGATTTGCTCGCCGGCAGGGGAAATTTTCTTCTATGTCGAATTTTGTCCAAAACCTACTTTTGCGAACTAGTCCCTGGTTTTTCGCCCGATCGGAACCAAACCAGTCTAGGACAATTCTATGGACTCTCTCGATCAATAATTATCGAAAAAAAGTTGAACTTTTGCATTTGGGTGGCTGTAACAGGGTCATTTAGAAAAGGGGTGTGGCAAAATACACTAAAAAGCCTATAAATCCCAAATGAAAACTCAGAACTTTACCAAAATCGATGAGCATATGTGTCAGAACATGGTGAGGAAGCATGCAGAGTTTCATGGAGATCGGACCTTAGGTGGCGCTATAACTGGCAAAAAGCCTTCATTCTTATTAGGGGTTCAAGCATGAAATGCTGAAACCCTATTGTAATTGTAAGGATTTGTAAAACGCATCGTGCAGGACAAACCGTAAGGCCTAGAGACTCGAAACCTGGCCAGATGGTAGGCCTCAATTTGGGGACAACCTATCAGAGTATGACCCCGATTGGCCCATAGGTGGCGCTACAGCGACCAAAAGTACAAAATCGCCCATGACTCTTAGACCGTTTGTCCCAGGATCAAGTGTCTTATATCGTTGGAATCCTTGGCTCAAGGCGGACAAAATGGCTATCTCCGATTTGCTCGCCGGCAGGGGAAATTTTCTTCTATGTCGAATTTTGTCCAAAACCTACTTTTGCGAACTAGTCCCTGGTTTTTCGCCCGATCGGAACCAAACCAGTCTAGGACAATTCTATGGACTCTCTCGATCAATAATTATCGAAAAAAAGTTGAACTTTTGCATTTGGGTGGCTGTAACAGGGTCATTTAGAAAAGGGGTGTGGCAAAATACACTAAAAAGCCTATAAATCCCAAATGAAAACTCAGAACTTTACCAAAATCGATGAGCATATGTGTCAGAACATGGTGAGGAAGCATGCAGAGTTTCATGGAGATCGGACCTTAGGTGGCGCTATAACTGGCAAAAAGCCTTCATTCTTATTAGGGGTTCAAGCATGAAATGCTGAAACCCTATTGTAATTGTAAGGATTTGTAAAACGCATCGTGCAGGACAAACCGTAAGGCCTAGAGACTCGAAACCTGGCCAGATGGTAGGCCTCAATTTGGGGACAACCTATCAGAGTATGACCCCGATTGGCCCATAGGTGGCGCTACAGCGACCAAAAGTACAAAATCGCCCATGACTCTTAGACCGTTTGTCCCAGGATCAAGTGTCTTATATCGTTGGAATCCTTGGCTCAAGGCGGACAAAATGGCTATCTCCGATTTGCTCGCCGGCAGGGGAAATTTTCTTCTATGTCGAATTTTGTCCAAAACCTACTTTTGCGAACTAGTCCCTGGTTTTTCGCCCGATCGGAACCAAACCAGTCTAGGACAATTCTATGGACTCTCTCGATCAATAATTATCGAAAAAAAGTTGAACTTTTGCATTTGGGTGGCTGTAACAGGGTCATTTAGAAAAGGGGTGTGGCAAAATACACTAAAAAGCCTATAAATCCCAAATGAAAACTCAGAACTTTACCAAAATCGATGAGCATATGTGTCAGAACATGGTGAGGAAGCATGCAGAGTTTCATGGAGATCGGACCTTAGGTGGCGCTATAACTGGCAAAAAGCCTTCATTCTTATTAGGGGTTCAAGCATGAAATGCTGAAACCCTATTGTAATTGTAAGGATTTGTAAAACGCATCGTGCAGGACAAACCGTAAGGCCTAGAGACTCGAAACCTGGCCAGATGGTAGGCCTCAATTTGGGGACAACCTATCAGAGTATGACCCCGATTGGCCCATAGGTGGCGCTACAGCGACCAAAAGTACAAAATCGCCCATGACTCTTAGACCGTTTGTCCCAGGATCAAGTGTCTTATATCGTTGGAATCCTTGGCTCAAGGCGGACAAAATGGCTATCTCCGATTTGCTCGCCGGCAGGGGAAATTTTCTTCTATGTCGAATTTTGTCCAAAACCTACTTTTGCGAACTAGTCCCTGGTTTTTCGCCCGATCGGAACCAAACCAGTCTAGGACAATTCTATGGACTCTCTCGATCAATAATTATCGAAAAAAAGTTGAACTTTTGCATTTGGGTGGCTGTAACAGGGTCATTTAGAAAAGGGGTGTGGCAAAATACACTAAAAAGCCTATAAATCCCAAATGAAAACTCAGAACTTTACCAAAATCGATGAGCATATGTGTCAGAACATGGTGAGGAAGCATGCAGAGTTTCATGGAGATCGGACCTTAGGTGGCGCTATAACTGGCAAAAAGCCTTCATTCTTATTAGGGGTTCAAGCATGAAATGCTGAAACCCTATTGTAATTGTAAGGATTTGTAAAACGCATCGTGCAGGACAAACCGTAAGGCCTAGAGACTCGAAACCTGGCCAGATGGTAGGCCTCAATTTGGGGACAACCTATCAGAGTATGACCCCGATTGGCCCATAGGTGGCGCTACAGCGACCAAAAGTACAAAATCGCCCATGACTCTTAGACCGTTTGTCCCAGGATCAAGTGTCTTATATCGTTGGAATCCTTGGCTCAAGGCGGACAAAATGGCTATCTCCGATTTGCTCGCCCTTCAGACGCCAATTCTGAGTAAATAGCATTTTTTTGAAAAACCCATTTTTGTGAATTTCTCCTAGGTTTTTAGCCCGATCAGAACCAAACCACTGCAAGAATGTTCTCTGGAGTCTGACAATCAATAATCATCCAAAAAATTCAAAATTTCAATTAGCGGTCAATAAGGGGAACCAAAATATTTGATGGCACCAGGGCCACTTTTACTAAAATGGTTATAAATTGTGAACGGAAAGAGATTTTTTTGCTAAACTTGGGATACATCTTCCTGAGCTCATTCTGAGGTCACGTGGAAAAAACTCTCAACAATTGGCCACTAGGTGGCACTAAAAAACGGTTTTAACTTGTGAACGGAAAGAGATATTTTCACAAAACTTGGGACACATGTTCATGAGCTCATTCTGAGGTCACGTGAAAAAAAATCACGACAATTGGCCACTTGGTGGCGCTATAAAATGGTTATAACTTGTGAGCGGAAATAGATATTTTTGCTAAACTTGGGACACGTGTTCATAAGCTCAATATGAGTTGACATGAAAAAAATCGTGACAATTGGCGACTTGGTGGCGCTATAACAGGGAAAAAAATCATGAAAATAGCTATAAGCGCACCCAACCGTTACTCTACTGAAAATTGGCACGCAGTGTCTTTGTCCAGGGTGCCATGATAGTCTATGAGAACATTGGTGTATCTCAAAAAACTCAGTATACGTCATTGGCACAATGCCTTGAAGGAGCCTTAGAAGTTTCAAGCCCGTGTTTTTTTAACAGGAGTGACCTCCTAAGACTCCTGAATCCTTGTCCAGTCCAACAATACCAAACATACCAGGTTTCACCTTATGGTTTTTGTAAGTGTCATTTAGAGCTTTAAAAAATTGTGGTTATCTTTAAAGCCGTTAGTCCGATCGAGACAACAACAAAAAAACAAAGGAAATTTGAAAACAGGTAAATAGCTAAACAATAATGCCAAAATGTTAAAAAATATGATAGGAACTGACAAAAACTAAATTAAATCCAATCAATTTCACCCATGGTACCGTCCATACTGTCAATGACCCTTCGCAAAGACCTGCCCACTTTAGTTACTGTTGCTATGTCTGACAAGCGACGCCACTCTCACTCCACACCAAGTTCTCACGCAGTGAAAAATACATTGCGGATCAGAGAGGAGACTGCGCACTGACAGACAAGTACTTTTGATATGAAACAAAGTCTCACCTTTCAAATGTAGTCATTTTTTGGAGACATTTAAAGAATAAATACTGTTTTGTGACTCTTTAATGTGTCTGACAGATCGCTGTAGACTCAAGGCTCAGTTAAAGCTGCTTGTGAACTGATCATCTCTTCCTTGTAGTTAATTTATAGCATTAAAATAAACATGAATGAACATAAAAGGAATGTTGTTTTAAAGTGCTTAGACGTCAGTACACTTTGTTTTTCAAATTTAAATCCTCTAATGTTAATCTACTAACTCTCCTGACTGCTTTGTTGGACAAATTATGGCGGATTATGGTTAGTCAGATCGCCTGTCAATCAAACTCCATGCGAAGGGTCAATTGAGAATGTCTGTGCGCATAATCCTGATCTAATCGACAACTTTGCAGTTGCACATAGTAAAAGCCCAGAAAATCCCGCTATAATGTAAGAGAGCATATTTATTATGTATTTGGACTTAGGCCTAACAATGTGTTATGGTGCACTGGTGAGCGTAGGCTACTCCTGATTTTGTTAGTCATCTCATCTCTTATATGCTGTGTATGATCATATCCTGCCCTATTCATGGTAGCCTACTCGCGGACATTGCGTCATCAATGTCATCAATTGCGTCATCATGGGGCCCGCCTTGATAATCCTACTTAAGGGCCCGGTGTTGGCTTGTTACGCCACTGAAAATAATTGTCTAAACTCCTTATCAAAATTACATATTTACAGCAAATCTGATACATATATATGGGCACACTTTGAGTACTACTAATAAAAGTGGTGGACATCAGGCAAGACTATAAGAAGACTCAGGCAAAAAGGTGCTATAACTGTAAAAACGCTTTAAAACCATATATTTCCTATGGTAAACTACCTGTATTGGCTGTAAGTTGACTTTTTCGTCTATGATGGCAGTTGTTAAATGCTTGGTAAATAAAACTTAATGTCTTAAATGCTTAAATGCCTTAAAAGCCTTAACTGCTTGAACCCCGATAAATGCTGCTTGCAGCTTTAATTATTATTATTATTATTAATATTTGGATGGCTGTAATAGGGTCATTTATAAAATGGGCCTGGCAAAATACACTAAAAAGCCTATAAATCCTAAATGAAAACTCAAAACTTCACAAAAATTGGTGAGCATATGTCACATAACATCATTAACAAGCATGCCAAATTTTATGGACATCGGACCAAAGGTGGCACTATAACTGTTAAAAAGCTTTAAAACCACATATTTCCTATGGTAAATTGCCTGTATTGACTGTAAATGGTCTTTTCCATCTATTATGTCAGTGGTTAGATGCTTGCTAATTAAAATTTGATAACTTTTGTGCTTAAAAACCCTTAAAGGCCTTAATAGCTTGAACCCCGATAAATGCTGCTTGCAGCTTTAATTATTAGGGGTTCAAGCACGAAGTGCTGAAACCCTATTGTAATTGTACTGATTTTTATTATTATTATTATTATTATTATTCTTCTGCCGTAAAACGCATCGTGCAGCCCAAACCGTAAGGGCTAGAGCTTTGAAACTTTGCCAGATGGTAGTACAAAAATCGAGGAGAGGTTCAGAGATTATGACCCCGATTGGCCCATAGGTGGCGCTATAGCGACCAAAAGCGCGAAACTGCTCATAACTCCTAGACCGTATGTCGCAGCCTCAAGTGTCTTATATCATTGGAAAGCTGGACGCCTGACGAACAAAACGTATATCTCCGATTTTATTTCCGTCATGATAGATTTTCCGCCATTTTGAATTTTGTCGAAAATCTACTTTTGCGAACTAGTCCCTGGTTTTTCGCCCGATCGGAACCAAACCAGTGCAGAATTGTTCTCTGGAGTCTGAAGATCAATAATTATCGAAAAAAAGTTGAAATTTCGATTCACAGTCGCTAGGGGGTGCAAAATTAACGTTGTGGGAGGAGCCTATTTTACTAAAATGGCTATAACTCCAGAAGTAATTCAGTAAACTTCACCAAACTTGGTATACATGTGTAGGAGGTCAGTCTGAGGTCACAGTAAAAAAATCGCGGCGATCGGCCACATGGTGGCGCTATAACATGACAAAAACATAAAACAGGCTATAACCACCTGACCGTTAGTCTGATTGACTTGAAAATTGGTATGCAGTGTCTTGGTCCAAGGTGCCATGTATGTCTATGAGGACATTGGTGTATCTCAAAAAACATGGCCGCCATTGGCCAATAAATTTGAGCACCTATTAGACAAGGTTAACAGAGGCCGATCGGAACGAAACTCGATGGGCATGTTCGACTCATGGCCCTGGAGGTCTGTAAGAATTTTAAAAGAAATCGGCCACTAGTTGGCGCTAACGAGTTTTATGGCTCTGTAATCACGTGGTGTTACACATATCATCACAATATGCATATCATTTGATAGATCTGCTCATGCTGAACAACTTTGCCTCAAGAACCATTGCTGTCAATCAAACCGTTCATTAAATATTTGTGAATATGTTAAAAACCTACTTTTGCGAACTAGTCCTAGGTTTTTCGCCCGATCGGAACCAAACCAGTCTAGGACAATTCTCTGGACTCTCTAGATCAATAATTATCAAAAAAAAGTTGAACTTTTGCATTTGGATGGCTGTAATAGGATCATTTATAAAATGGGCGTGGCAAAATACATTAAAAAGCCTATAAATCCTAAATAAAAACCCAGAACTTCACAAAAATTGGTGAACTTATGTGACATAACATCATTAACAAGCATGCAAAATTTCATGGAGATCGGACCATAGTTGGCGCTATAACTGTTAAAAGGCTTTAAAACTATATATTTCCTATGGTAAACTGCCTGTATTGGCTGTAAATGGTCTTTTCCATCTCTGATCATATCATTTTCATATCATAATGTTAAAAACTAGTGCAATACAATTCTCTGGACTCACTAGAACAATAATTGTCAGAAAAAGTTGAACTACTTCATTTGGATTGCTATAATAGGTTCACTTCAAAATGTGGCCTTTACCAATTGTCCCTGAAAGCCTATATCTCTTTAAAGAATGTTCAAACCTTCTTAAAAACAAGTCAGAACATGTGAAATATCACTCTGAACATGCATGAAAATTTTCAGACAGATCTGACAAAATTTGCCTCTATAACAGTTAAAAAGGTGAAAATGATATGAATATAATGGCATATTAAGCCAATAAGTGGTTTTTTACTGCCCCCTGCTGTTTAAAATAGTCATGTTCTCATATTGTTCTATAATTCATATTTAGACTTTATAAAATCACTATTTTAACATTTACAATTACATTTAGTCAAAATCCATCTGTTAAAGTATTAGTATTGACAGTTTGATCACATTATATATTTCAAATGTCTGTATCTACAACATAATGTGTGTGTGTAGTCTTAGGTTTCTGAATAAATTCTGAATCATCTGATTAATAGCTTACAAAGACTTTGTGAAATGTTTATAGACCATTGAAATATATTTTCATAATGACATATCCCAATAGCATTGAAAAAACAACAACATTTGTCTTTGTGTGTGTGTGTGTGTGTGTGTGTGTGTGTGTGTGTGTGTGTGTGTGTGTGTGTGTGTGTGTGTGTGTGTGTGTGTGTGTGTGTGTGTGTGTGTAAACATGCATTATGGAGTTAAAATGGAAAAACTGGTTTGATTTAGTACAGAAAAATGGTGAAAATCATGAAGTTTAAAGTCAAAGTGAGCCAATAAGTGGTCTTCTACTGCCCTCTGCTGGCCATTCTACGTATTAATGAAGTCTACTCACATATGCTTTGGCATTCATTATACACTAAAAATCACTTATATAACAATAAGACACTAAAAAATAACGTATATAACAATTACTATTGTAGCACAATCATATTTTGTCAGAGTTTATCACTCATAAATCATATTTTGTCAGAGTATACAATCACAGTAAACAATGGTAAATCCTACTAGAATGTAGTATATCATGGTAAATCATGCTAGAATATGGCAAATCAGGCTAGAATCATAGTAAATAATACTAGAATGTGGTAAATTGTTGTGGGAGGAGCCTATTTTACTAAAATGGCTATAACTCAAGAAGTAAATGAGATATTTTCACCAAACTCAGTACACATGTGTATGGTTTCAATTTGAGGTCACAGTAAACATTTTTATGGAGATCGGACCATAGGTAGCGCTATAACTGTTAAAAAGCTTTAAAACCATATATATCCCATGGTAAACTGCCTGTATTGGCTGTAAATGGTCTTCTCCATCTATTATGTCCGTGGTTACATGCTTGCTAAATAAATCTTAATAACTTTTGATGCTTTTGTGCTTAAATGCCTAAAAGGCTTTAACTGGATCCAGACGGACAAAATGGCTATCTCCAAATTCACCTACGAGCAAAAAAAAAATTGTTATGGCCAATTTTGTCCAAAACCTACTTTTGCGAACTAGTCCTAGGTTTTTGGCCCAATCGGAACCAGACCAGTCTAGGACAATTCTATGGACTCTCTAGATCAATAATTATCGAAAAAAAAGTGGAACTTTTGCATTTGCCTGGCTGTAGCAGGGTAATTTAGGAAAGGGGTGGGACAAAAAAAACACTCAAAAGCCTATACAACCTAAGGGAAAACCCCAAACTTCACAAAAATCGATGAGCAGATGTGTCATAGCATGGTGAAGAAGCATGCCAAGTTTCGTGAAGATCGGACAAGAGGTGGCGCTATAACTGTCCAAAACGTCTCTTCTTATTAGGGGTTCAAGCACGAAGTGCTGAAACCCTATTGTAATTGTACTGATTTTTATTATTATTATTATTAATATTTGGATGGCTGTAATAGGGTCATTTATAAAATGGGCCTGGCAAAATACACTAAAAAGCCTATAAATCCTAAATGAAAACTCAAAACTTCACAAAAATTGGTGAGCATATGTCACATAACATCATTAACAAGCATGCCAAATTTTATGGACATCGGACCAAAGGTGGCACTATAACTGTTAAAAAGCTTTAAAACCACATATTTCCTATGGTAAATTGCCTGTATTGACTGTAAATGGTCTTTTCCATCTATTATGTCAGTGGTTAGATGCTTGCTAATTAAAATTTGATAACTTTTGTGCTTAAAAACCCTTAAAGGCCTTAATAGCTTGAACCCCGATAAATGCTGCTTGCAGCTTTAATTATTAGGGGTTCAAGCACGAAGTGCTGAAACCCTATTGTAATTGTACTGATTTTTAGGGGTTCAAGCACGAAGTGCTGAAACCCTATTGTAATTGTACTGATTTTTATTATTATTATTATTATTATTATTATTTTCCCCTTAAACGCATCGTGCAGACCAAACCGTAAGAGCTGGAACCTTGAAACTTGGCCAAATGGTAGTCCTCAATTTGGGGAGAACCTATAAAAGTATGACCCCGATTGGCCCATAGGTGGCGCTATAGCAACCAAAAGCGCAAAACTGCTCATAACTACTAGACCGTATGTCGTAGACTCAAGTGTCTTATATCATTGGAAAGCTGGACGCCTGACGAACAAAACGTATATCTCCGATTTCATTTCCGCCATGATAGATTTTCCGCCATTTTGAATTTTGTCAAAAACCTACTTTTGCGAACTAGTCCTAGGTTTTTCGCCCGATCGGAACCAATCCAGTGCAGAAATGTTCTCTTGAGTCTGAATATCAAAAACTATCGAAAAAAAGTTGAAATTTCGATTCACGGACGCTAAGGGGCGCCAAAACGTACGTCGTGGGCAGGGCCTATTTTACTAAAATGGCTATAACTCCAGAAGTAAATGAGGTATCTTCACCAAACTTGGTACACATGTGTAAGAGGTCAATCTGAGGTCACAGTAAAAAAACCGCGGCGATTGGCCACATGGTGGCGCTATAACATGAAAAAAACATAAAACAGGCTATAACCACCTGACCGTTAGTCCGATTGACTTGAAAATTGGTATGCAGTGTCTTGGTCCTAGGTGCCATGTATGTGTATGAGGACATTGGCGTATCTCAAAAAACATGGCCGCCATCGGCCAATGAAATTTGAGCACCTATTAGACAAGGTTAACGGAGGCCGATCGGAACGAAACTCGATGGGCATGTTCGACTCAAGGCCCTAGAGGTCTGTAAGAATTTTGAAAGAAATCGGCCACTAGTTGGCGCTAACGAGTTTTATGGCTCTGTAATCACGTGGTGTTACAAATATCCACACAATATGCATATCATTTGATAGATCTCCTCATCCTGAACAACTTTGCCTCAAGAACCATTGCTGTCAATCAAACCGTTCATTAAATATTCGCAAACATGTTAAAAACCTACTTTTGCGAACTAGTCCTAGGTTTTTCGCCCGATCGGAACCAGACCAGTCTAGGACAATTCTCTGGACTCTCTAGATCAAAAACTATCAAAAAAAAGTTGAACTTTTGCATTTGGATGGCTCTAATAGGGTCATTTATAAAATGGGTGTGTCAAAATACATTAAAAAGCCTATAAATCCTAAATAAAAACTCAGAACTTCACAAAAAGTGGTCAGCATATGTGACATAACATCATTAACAAGCATGAAAAATTCTATGGAGATCGGACGATAGGTGGCGCTATAACTGTTAAAAAGCTTTAAAATCATATATTTCCTATGGTAAACTGCCTGTATTGGCTGTAAATGGTCTTTTCCATCTCTGATCATATAATTTTCATATCATAATGTTCAAAACTAGTGCAATACAATTCTCTGGACTCACTAGATCAATAATTGTCAGAAAAAGTTGAACTACTTCATTTGGATAGCTATAATAGGTTCACTTCAAAATCTGGCCTTTACCAAGTGTCCCTGAAAGCCTATATCTCTTTAATCAATGCTCAGACCTTCTTAAAAACAAGTCAGAACGTGTGAAATATCACCCTGAACAAGCATGAAAATTTTCAGACAGATCGGACAAAATTTGCCTCTATAACAGTTAAAAAGGTGAAAATGATATGAATTAATGGCATGTTAAGCCAATAAGTGGTATTTTACTGCCCCCCGCTGTTTAAAATAGTCATTTTCTCATATTGGTATTGGTATCAGCCATGGTAAATCATGATAAATGATGGTGTGTGTGTGTGTGTGTGTGTGTGTGTGTGTGTGTGTGTGTGTGTGTGTGTGTGTGTGTGTGTGTGTGTGTGTGTGTGTGTGGTACAAATATAACAAAGGTTTTATTTTCCAACATGAAAACAAACATAACAGAGTGCTAGTGCACAAACAATAACCGACAATGATAATGGATGAGAGGGGAACTTAAATACACAGATCAAGACAAGGACAACAGGTGACGGTTATGATGATGAGGAGCAGGTGATGATGAGGAGGGTGATGAGGAGCAGGTGCAGGTGATGACGACAGATAGTGAATGTGATGAAGACAGAAGGTGAATGTGATGAAGGTGAATGTGACACCAATATCACTAAAACATTTGTGTGTGTGTGTGTGTGTGTGTGTGTGTGTGTGTGTGTGTGTGTGTGTGTGTGTAGCATTATTGTGTGTAGCATATGTAGCAAGTATGCATTATTGAGTTAACATGGAAACACTGGTTTGCTTTAGTGCAGAAAACTGGTCAAAATCATGAGGTTTAAAGTGAAAGTGAGCCAATAAGTGGTCTTCTACTGCCCTCTGCTGGCCATTCTACTTATTAATTAAATTTTTCCACATGTGCTTGCATTTATACTTGAATACACACTAAAAATCACTTATATAGCAATAACTATTATAACACAATCATATTTTGTCAGTGTTAATCACTTTATTTGCACTGACACTTCAAATAATTGCTAGTAATGTGGTAAATCATGGTAAATCATGGTTAACTATGCTGTGTGTGTGTGTCTGTGTGTGTGTGTGTGTGTGTGTGTGTGTGTGTGTGTGTGTGTGTGTGTGTGTAAGCATGCATTGAGTTAACATGGATAAACTGGTTTGCTTTAGTGCAGAAAACTGGTTTAAAGTGAAAGTGAGCCAATAAGTGGTCTTCTACTGCCCTCTGCTGGCCATTCTACTTATTAATGAAATATTTCAACATGTGCTTGCATTCATACTTGAATACACACTAAAAAAATCACTTATATAGCAATAACTTTTATAACACAATCATATTTTGTCAGTGTTAATCACTTTATTTGCACTGACACTTCAAATAATTGCTAGTAATGTGATAAATCAGGCTAGAAACATGGTAAATCAAAGTAAATAATACTAGATTGTCGTTTATCTCCTGGTAAATAATACTAGAACGTGGTATATCATGGTAAATCATGGTTAACTAAACTGTGTGTGTATGTGTGTGTGTGTGTGTGTGTGTGTGTGTGTGTGTGTGTGTGTGTGTGTGTGTGTGTGTGTGTGTGTGTGTGTGTGTGTGTGTGTGTGTGTGTGTAAGCATGCATTGAGTTAACATGGAAAAACTGGTTTGCTTTAGTGCAGAAAACTGGTTTAAAGTGAAAGTGAGCCAATAAGTGGTCTTCTAGTGCCCTCTGCTGGCCATTCTACTCAATAATGAAATATTTTAAGTCAAGTCAAGTCAAGTCAAGTATATTTGTATAGCGCTTTTCACAATACAGATTGTATCAAAGCAGCTTCACAGTATTAAATTAAAATAATACAACAAGGTTTGTTTCTAGTGGAATTTATTGATAAAATCAAATTAGATATCCCCAGAATATCCCCAACTGAGCAAGCCAAAGGCAACAGTGGCAAGGAACCGAAAAACTCCATCAAGTGACCTAATAGTGTCCTAAAACTCCATCAGGTGACCCAATGGAGAAAAAAAAAACCTTGGGAGAACCCAGGCTCAGTCGGGGGCCAGTTCTCCTCTGGCGTTTATTAACTAGAGGCCGGATTGTAATTTGAACTGTAAGATTAAAAATATTATATGAATGCCTGGCTGAAGAGATGCGACTTTAATCTAGTTTTAAACTGGGAGAGCGAGTCTGAGCAACGAACAGTATCAGGAAGGCTATTCCAGAGTTTTGGAGCTTTTACATGTGCTTTTGCATTCATACTTGGACACACACTAAAAATCACGTATATAACTAACTATTATAACACAATAATATTTTGTCAGTGTTCATCACCTCATTTGCACTGACACTTCACATAATTGCTAGTAATGTGGTTAATCATGCTAGAAACATTGTAAATCATAGTAAATAATACTGAAATGAGGTGTATCAAGGTAAATCATGCTAGAATCCTAATAAATCATTCTGGAACATGGTATATGATAGTAAATCATGCTAGAATCATATTAAATAATTCTAGAATGTGGCAAATCGTTGTGGGAGGAGCCTATTTTACTCAAATGGCTATAACTCAAGAAGTAAATGAGATATCTTCACCAAACTCAGTACACATGTGTATGGGTTCAATTTGAGGTCATAGTAAACAATTTTATGGAGATCGGACCATAGGTGGCGCTATAACTGTTAAAAAGCTTTAAAACCATATATATCCCATGGCAAATTGCCTGTATTGGCTGTAAATGGTCTTTTCCATCTATTATGTCAGTGGTTACATGCTTGCTAAATAAATCTTAATAACTTTTGATGCTTTTGTGCTTAAATGCCTTAAAGGCCTTAACTGCTTGAACCCCGATAAATGCTGCTTGCAGCTTTAATTATTATTATTATTATTATTATTCTTCTGCCGTAAAACGCATCGTGCAGCCCAAACCGTAGGGGCTAGAGCATTGAAACTTTGCCAGATGGTAGTACAAAAATCGAGGAGAGGTTCAGAGATTATGACCACGATTGGCCCATAGGTGGCGCTATAGCGACCAAAAGCGCGAAACTGCTCATAACTCCTAGACCGTATGTCGTAGACTCAAGTGTCTTATATCATTGGAAAGCTGGACGCCTGACGAACAAAACGTATATCTCCGATTTCATTTCCGTCATGATAGATTTTCCGCCATTTTGAATTTTGTCAAAAACCTACTTTTGCGAACTAGTCCGTGGTTTTTTGCCCGATCGGAACCAAACCAGTGCAGAAATGTTCTCTAGAGTCTGAAGATTAATAATTATTGAAAAAAAGTTGAAATTTCGATTCACGGACGCTAAGGGTCGCCAAAATGGACGTTGTGGGAGGAGCCTATTTTACTAAAATGGTTATAACTCCAGAAGTAAATGAGGTATTTTCACCAAACTTGGTACACATATGTAAGAGGTCAATCTGAGGTCACGGTAAAAAAATTGCGGCGATTGGCCAAATGGTGGCGCTATAACATGAAAAAAACATAAAACAGGCTATAACCACCTGACCGTTAGTCCGATTGACTTGAAAATTGGTATGCAGTGTCTTGGTCCAAGGTGCCATGTATGTCTATGAGGACATTGGCGTATCTCAAAAAACATGGCCGCCATTGGCCAATGAAGTTGAGCACCTATTAGACAAGGTTAACGGAGGCCGATCAGAAGGAAACTCGGTGGGCATGTTCGACTCATGGCCCTAGAAGTCTGTAAGAATTTTGAAAGAAATCGGCCACTAGTTGGCGCTAACGAGTTTTATGGCTCTGTAATCACGTGGTGTTACACATATTATCACAAAATGCATATCATTTGATAGATCTGCTCATTCTGAACAACTTTGCCTCTAGAACCATTGCTGTCAATCAAACCTTTCATTAAATATTCATGAATATGTTAAAAACCTACTTTTGCGAACTAGTCCCTGGTTTTTCGCCCGATCGGAACCAGACCAGTCTAGGACAATTCTCTGGACTCTCTAGATCAATAATTATCGAAAAAAAGTTGAACTTTTGCATTTGGATGGCTTTAAAAGGGTCATTTATAAAATGGGCGTGGCAAAATACACTAAAAAGCCTATAAATCCTAAATGAAAACTCAGAACTTCACAAAAATTGGTGAGCATATGTGACATAACATCATAAACAAGCATGCAAAATTTTATGGAGATCGGACAATAGTTGGCGCTATAACTGGTAAAAGGCTTTAAAACCATATATTTCCTATGGTAAACTGCCTGTATTGGCTGTAAATGGTCTTTTCCATGTCTGATCATATAATTTTCATATCATAATGTTAAAAACTAGTGCATAACCATTCTCTGGATTCACTAGAACAATAGTTGTCAGAAAAAGTTGAACTACTTCATTTGGATAGCTATAATAGGTTCACTTCAAAATGTGGCCTTTACCAAGTGTCCCCGAAAGCCTATATCTCTTTAATCAATGCTCAGACCTTCTTAAAAACAAGTCAGAACGTGTGAAATATCACCCTGAACAAGGATGAAAAATTTCAGACAGATCGGACAAAATTTGCCTCTGTAACAGTTAAAAAGGTGAAAATGATATGAATTAATGGCATATTAAGCCAATAAGTGGTATTTTACTGCCCCCTGCTGTTTAAAATAGTCATTTTGTCATATTGTTCTATAATTTATATTTAAACTTTATAAAATCCCTATTTTAACATTTACAATTACATTTACTCAAAATCCATCTGTTAAAGTATTAGTATTGACAGTTTGATCACATCATATATTTCAAATATCTGTATCTACAACATAATGTGTGTGTGTAGTCTTAGGTTTCTAAATAAATTCTGAATAATCTGATTAATAGCTTACAAAGACTTTGTGAAATGTTTATAGACCATTGAAATATATTTTCATAATGACATATCCCAATAGCATTGAAAAAACAACAACATTTGTCTTTGTGTGTGTGTGTGTGTGTGTGTGTGTGTGTGTGTGTGTGTGTGTGTGTGTGTGTGTGTGTGTGTGTGTGTGTGTGTAAACATGCATTATGGAGTTAAAATGGAAAAACTGGTTTGCTTTAGTACAGAAAAATGGTGAAAATCATGAAGTTTAAAGTGAAAGTGAGCCAATAACTGGTCTTCTACTGCCCTCTGCTGGCCATTCTACTTATTAATGAAGTCTACTCACATATGCTTTTGCATTCATTATACACTAAAAATCACTTATATAACAATAAGACACTAAAAAATCACTTATATAACAATTACTATTGTAGCACAATCATGCTAGAATCATAGTAAATAATACTAGAATGTGGTAAATTGTTGTGGGAGGAGCCTATTTTACTAAAATGGCTATAAGTCAAGAAGTAAATGAGATATCTTCACCAAACTCAGTACACATGTGTATGGGTTCAATTTGAGGTCACAGTAAGCAATTTTATGGAGATCGGACCATAGGTGGCGCTATAACTGTTAAAAAAGCTTTAAAACCATATATTTCCTATGGTACATTGCCTGTATTGGCTGTAAATAGTCTTTTTCATCTATTATGTCAGTGGTTAGATGCTTGCTAAATAAAACTAATAACTTTTGATGCTTTTGTGCTTAAAGGCCTTAAAGGCCTTAACTGCTTGAACCCCGATAAATGCTGCTTGCAGCTTTAATTAGGGGTTCAAGCATGAAATGCTGAAACCCTATTGTAATTGTGCTGATTTTTATTATTATTATTATTATTCCGCCGTAAAACGCATCGTGCAGCCTAAACCGTAAGTGCTAGAGACTTGAAACTTGGCCAGAAGGTAGTACAAAAATCGAGGAGAGGTTCAGAGAATATGAGCTAGATTGGCCAATAGGTGGCGCTACAGTGCAAAAAACAAAAAAATTGCATATTTTTGCTTAAATCTCATCAACCCTTTGTCACAGACTCAAGTGTCTTATATCTTTGGAATCCTTGGGTCAAGCCGAACAAAAAAGGCCTCAAGGATTTCATTTCCGGTATGCAAATTTTTCCGCCATTTTGGATTTTGTCCAAAACCTACTTTTGCGAACTAGTCCCTGGTTTTTCGCCCGATCGGAACCAAACCAGTGCAGAAATATTCACAGGAGTCTGAATATCAATAATTATCGAAAAAAAGTTAAAATTTCGATCCACGGTTGCTAAGGGGCATCAAAACGTTCGCAGGAGGCGGAGCTAATTATACAAAAATGGCTATAACTCGTGAACGAAATGAGATATTTTCACCAAACTCGGTACACATATGTATGAGCTCAAGTTGAGGTCACAGTAAAAAAATCGCGGTGATTGGCCTCATGGTGGCGCTATAATATGAAAAAAACATAAAACAGGCTATAACCACCTGACCGTTAGTCCGATTGACTTGAAAATTGGTATGCAGTGTCTTGGTCCAAGGTGCCATGTATGTCTATGAGGACATTGGTGTATCTCAAAAAACATGGCCGCTATCGGCCAATGAAGTTTGAGCACCTATTAGACAAGGTTAACGGAGGCCGATCGGAACAAAACTCAGTGGGCATGTTCGGCTCAAGCCCCTAGAGGTCTGTAAGAATTTTGAAAGAAATCGGCCACTAGTTGGCGCTAACGAGTTTTATGGCTCTGTAATCACGTGGTGTTACACTTATCGTCACAAAATGCATATCATATGATAGATCTGCTCATGCTGAACAACTTTGCCTCTAGAACCATTGCTGTCAATCAAACAGTTCATTAAATATTCATGAATATGTTAAAAACCTACTTTTGCGAACTAGTCCTAGGTTTTTTGCCCGATCGGAACCAGACCAGTCTAGGACAATTCTCTGGACTCTCTAGATCAATAATTATCAAAAAAAAGTTGAACTTTTGCATTTGGATGGCTGTAATAGGGTAATTTATAAAATGGGCGTGTCAAAATACATTAAAAAGCCTATAAATCCTAAATAAAAACTCAGAACTTCACAAAAATTGGTCAGCATATGTGACATAACATCATTAACAAGCATGAAAAATTCTATGGAGATCGGACGATAGGTGGCGCTATAACTGTTAAAAAGCTTTAAAATCATATATTTCCTATGGTAAACTGCCTGTATTGGCTGTAAATGGTCTTTTCCATCTCTGATCATATAATTTTCATATCATAATGTTAAAAAACTAGTGCAATACAATTCTCTGGACTCACTAGATCAATAATTGTCAGAAAGTTGAACTACTTCATTTGGATAGCTATAATAGGTTCACTTCAAAATCTGGCCTTTACCAAGTGTCCCCGAAAGCCTATATCTCTTTAATCAATGCTCAGACCTTCTTAAAAACAAGTCAGAACGTGTGAAATATCACCCTGAACAAGCATGAAAATTTTCAGACAGATCGGACAAAATTTGCCTCTATAACAGTTAAAAAGGTGAAAATGATATGAATTAATGGCATGTTAAGCCAATAAGTGGTATTTTACTGCCCCCTGCTGTTTAAAATAGTCATTTTCTCATATTGGTATTGGTATCAGCCATGGTAAATCATGATAAATGATGTGTGTGTGTGTGTGTGTGTGTGTGTGTGTGTGTGTGTGTGTGTGTGTGTGTGTGTGTGTGTGTGTGTGTGTGTGTGTGTGTGGTACAAATATAACAAAGGTTTTATTTTCCAACATGAAAACAAACATAACAGAGTGCTAGTGCACAAACAATAACCGACAATGATAATGGATGAGAGGGGAACTTAAATACACAGATCAAGACAAGGACAACAGGTGACGGTTATGATGATGAGGAGCAGGTGATGATAAGGAGGGTGATGAGGAGCAGGTGCAGGTGATGACGACAGATGGTGAATGTGATGAAGACAGAAGGTGAATGTGATGAAGGTGAATGTGACACCAATATCACTGAAACATTTGTGTGTGTGTGTGTGTGTGTGTGTGTGTGTGTGTGTGTGTGTGTGTGTGTGTGTGTGTGTGTGTGTGTGTAGCATTATTGTGTGTAGCATATGTAGCAAGTATGCATTATTGAGTTAACATGGAAACACTGGTTTGCTTTAGTGCAGAAAACTGGTCAAAATCATGAGGTTTAAAGTGAAAGTGAGCCAATAAGTGGTCTTCTACTGCCCTCTGCTGGCCATTCTACTTATTAATTAAATTTTTCCACATGTGCTTGCATTTATACTTGAATACACACTAAAAATCACTTATATAGCAATAACTATTATAACACAATCATATTTTGTCAGTGTTAATCACTTTATTTACACTGACACTTCAAATAATTGCTAGTAATGTGGTAAATCATGGTTAACTATGCTGTGTGTGTGTGTGTGTGTGTGTGGGTGTGTGTGTGTGTGTGTGTAAGCATGCATTGAGTTAACATGGATAAATTGGTTTGCTTTAGTGCAGAAAACTGGTTTAAAGTGAAAGTGAGCCAATAAGTGGTCTTCTACTGCCCTCTGCAGGCCATTCTACTTATTAATGAAATATTTCAACATGTGCTTGCATTCATACTTGAATACACACTAAAAAAATCACTTATATAGCAATAACCATTATAACACAATCATATTTTGTCAGTGTTAATCACTTTATTTGCACTGACACTTCAAATAATTGCTAGTAATGTGATAAATCAGGCTAGAAACATGGTAAATCAAAGTAAATAATACTAGATTGTCGTTTATCTCCTGGTAAATAATACTAGAACGTGGTATATCATAGTAAATCATGGTTAACTATGCTGTGTGTGTGTGTGTGTGTGTGTGTGTGTGTGTGTGTGTGTGTGTGTGTGTGTGTGTGTGTGTGTGTGTGTAAGCATGCATTGAGTTAACATGGAAAAACTGGTTTGCTTTAGTGCAGAAAACTGGTTTAAAGTGAAAGTGAGCCAATAAGTGGTCTTCTAGTGCCCTCTGCTGGCCATTCTACTTAATAATTAAATATTTTACATGTGCTTTTGCATTCATACTTGGACACACACACAAAAATCACGTATATAACTAATTATTATAACACAATAATATTTTGTCAGTGTTCATCACCTCATTTGCACTGACACTTCACATAATTGCTAGTAATGTGGTTAATCATGCTAGAAACATTGTAAATCATAGTAAATAATACTGAAATGAGGTGTATCAAGGTAAATCATGCTAGAATCCTAATAAATCATTCTGGAACATGGTATATGATAGTAAATCATGCTAGAATCATATTAAATAATTCTAGAATGTGGCAAATCGTTGTGGGAGGAGCCTATTTTACTCAAATGGCTATAACTCAAGAAGTAAATGAGATATCTTCACCAAACTCAGTACACATGTGTATGGGTTCAATTTGAGGTCACAGTAAACAATTTTATGGAGATCGGACCATAGGTGGCGCTATAACTGTTAAAAAGCTTTAAAACCATATATATCCCATGGCAAATTGCCTGTATTGGCTGTAAATGGTCTTTTCCATCTATTATGTCAGTGGTTACATGCTTCCTAAATAAATCTTAATAACTTTTGATGCTTTTGTGCTTAAATGCCTTAAAGGCCTTAACTGCTTGAACCCCGATAAATGCTGCTTGCAGCTTTAATTAGGGGTTCAAGCACGAAGTGCTGAAACCCTATTGTAATTGTACTGATTTTTATTATTATTATTATTATTCTTCTGCCGTAAAACGCATCGTGCAGCCCAAACCGTAAGAGCTGGAACTTTGAAACTTTGCCAGATGGTAGTACAAAAATCGAGGAGAGGTTCAGAGATTATGACCCCGATTGGCCCATAGGTGGCGCTATAACAACCAAAAGCGCGAAACTGCTCATAACTCCTAGACCGTATGTCGTAGACTCAAGTGTCTTATATCATTGGAAAGCTGGACGCCTGACGAACAAAACGTATATCTCCGATTTCATTTCCGCCATGATAGATTTTCCGCCATTTTGAATTTTGTCAAAAACCTACTTTTGCGAACTAGTCCCTGGTTTTTTACCCGATTGGAACCAAACCAGTGCAGAAATGTTCTCTGGAGACTGAATATCAATAATTATCGAAAAAAAGTTGAAATTTCGATTCACGGTCGCTAAGGGGCGCCAAAACGTACGTTGTGGGAGGGGCCTATTTTATTAAAATGGTTATAACTCCAGAAGTAAATGAGGTATCTTCACCAAACTTGGTACACATGTGTATGAGTTCAATCTGGGGTCACAGTAAAAAAATCGCGACGATTGGCCTCATGGTGGCGCTATAACATGAAAAAAACATAAATCAGGCTATAACCACCTGACCGTTAGTCCGATTGACTTGAAAATTGGTATGCAGTGTCTTGGTCCAAGGTGCCATGTATGTGTATGAGGACATTGGCGTATCTCAAAAAACATGGCCGCCATCGGCCAATGAAGTTTGAGCACCTATTAGACAAGGTTAACGGAGGCCGATCGAAACGAAACTCAATGGGCATGTTCGGCTCATGGCCCTAGAGGTCTGTAAGAATTTTAAAAGAAATCGGCCACTAGTTGGCGCTAACGAGTTTTACGGCTCTGTAATCACGTGGTGTTACAAATATCCACACAATATGCATATCATTTGATAGATCTCCTCATCCTGAATAACTTTGCCTCAAGAACCATTGCTGTCAATCAAACTGTTCATTAATTATTCATGAATATGTTAAAAACCTACTTTTGCGAACTAGTCCTAGGTTTTTTGCCCGATCGGAACCAGACCAGTCTAGGACAATTCTCTGGACTCTCTAGATCAATAATTATCAAAAAAAAGTTGAACTTTTGCATTTGGATGGCTGTAATAGGGTCATTTATAAAATGGGCGTGGCAAAATACACTAAAAACCCTATAAATCCTAAATGAAAACTCATAACTTCACAAAAGTTGGTGAGCATATGTGACATAACATCATTAACAAGCATGCAACATTTTATGGAGATCGGACCAAAGGTGGCGCTATAACAGTTAAAAGGCTTTTAAACCATATATTTCCTATGGCAAACTGCCTGTATTGGCTGTAAATGGTCTTTTCCATGTCTGATCATATAATTTTCATATCATAATGTTAAAAACTATCGCATAACCATTCTCTGGACTCACTAGAACAATAGTTGTCAGAAAAAGTTGAACTTCTTCATTTGGATAGCTATAATAGGTTCACTTCAAAATGTGGCCTTTACCAAGTGTCCCCGAAAGCCTATATCTCTTTAATGAATGTTCAAACCTTCTTAAAAACAAGTCAGAACATGTGAAATATCACTCTGAACATGCATGGAAATTTTCAGACAGATCGGACAAAATTTGCCTCTATAACAGTTAAAAAGGTGAAAATGATATGAATATAATGGTATATTAAGCCAATAAGTGGTATTTTACTGCCCCCTGCTGTTTAAAATAGTCATTTTGTCATATTGTTCTATAATTTATATTGAGACTTTATAAAATCCCTTTTTTAACATTTACAATTACATTTAGTCAAAATCCATCTGTTAAAGTATTAGTATTGACAGTTTGATCACATCATATATATCAAATATCTGTATCTACAACATAACGTGTGTGTGTAGTCTTAGGTTTCTGAATAAATTCTGAATAATCTGATTAATACCTTACAAAGATTTTGTGAAATGTTTATAGACCATTCAAATATATTTTCATAATGACATCCCAATAGCATTGAAAAAACAACAACATTTGTCTTTGTGTGTGTGTGTGTGTGTGTGTGTGTGTGTGTGTGTGTGTGTGTGTGTGTGTGTGTGTGTGTGTGTAAAATGCATTATGGAGTTAAAATGGAAAAACTGGTTTGCTTTAGTGCAGAAAAATGGTGAAAAACAAGAAGTTTAAAGTGAAAGTGTGCCAATATGTGGTCTTCTACTGCCCTCTGCTGGCCATTCTACTTATTAATGAAGTCTACTCACATATGCTTTTACATTTATTAGACACTAAAAATCACTTATATAACAATAAGACACTAAAAAATCACTTATATAACAATTACTATTGTAGCACAATCGTGCTAGAATCATAGTAAATAATACTAGAATGTGGTAAATTGTTGTGGGAGGAGCCTATTTTACTAAAATGGCTATAAGTCAAGAAGTAAATGAGATATCTTCACCAAACTCAGTACACATGTGTATGGGTTCAATTTGAGGTCACAGTAAACAATTTTATGGAGACTGGACCATAGGTGGCGCTATAACTGTTAAAAAGCTTTAAAACCATATTTTTCCTATGGTACATTGCCTGTATTGGCTGTAAATAGTCTTTTTCATCTATTATGTCAGTGGTTAGATGCTTGCTAAATAAAACTAATAACTTTTGATGCTTTTGTGCTTAAAGGCCTTAAAGGCCTTAACTGCTTGAACCCCGATAAATGCTGCTTGCAGCTTTAATTATTATTATTATTATTATTATTATTCCGCCGTAAAACGCATCGTGCAGCCCAAACCGTAAGAGCTGGAACTTTGAAACTTTGCCAGATGGTAGTACAAAAATCGAGGAAAGGTTCAGAGATTATGACCCCGATTGGCCCATAGGTGGCGCTATAACAACCAAAAGCGCGAAACTGCTCATAACTCCTAGACCGTATGTCGTAGACTCAAGTGTCTTATATCATTGGAAAGCTGGACGCCTGACGAACAAAACGTATATCTCCGATTTCATTTCCGCCATGATAGATTTTCCGCCATTTTGAATTTTGTCAAAAACCTACTTTTGCGAACTAGTCCCTGGTTTTTTACCCGATTGGAACCAAACCAGTGCAGAAATGTTCTCTGGAGACTGAATATCAATAATTATCGAAAAAAAGTTGAAATTTCGATTCACGGTCGCTAAGGGGCGCCAAAACGTACGTTGTGGGAGGGGCCTATTTTACTAAAATGGCTATAACTCCCGAAGTAAATGAGGTATCTTCACCAAACTTGGTACACATGTGTATGAGTTCAATCTGGGGTCACAGTAAAAAAATCGCGACGATTGGCCTCATGGTGGCGCTATAACATGAAAAAAACATAAATCAGGCTATAACCACCTGACCGTTAGTCCGATTGACTTGAAAATTGGTATGCAGTGTCTTGGTCCAAGGTGCCATGTATGTGTATGAGGACATTGGCGTATCTCAAAAAACATGGCCGCCATCGGCCAATGAAGTTTGAGCACCTATTAGACAAGGTTAACGGAGGCCGATCGAAACGAAACTCAATGGGCATGTTCGGCTCATGGCCCTAGAGGTCTGGAAGAATTTTAAAAGAAATCGGCCACTAGTTGGCGCTAACGAGTTTTACGGCTCTGTAATCACGTGGTGTTACAAATATCCACACAATATGCATATCATTTGATAGATCTCCTCATCCTGAACAACTTTGCCTCAAGAACCATTGCTGTCAATCAAACTGTTCATTAATTATTCATGAATATGTTAAAAACCTACTTTTGCGAACTAGTCCCTGGTTCTTTGCCCGATCGGAACCAGACCAGTCTAGGACAATTCTCTGGACTCTCTAGATCAATAATTATCAAAAAAAAGTTGAACTTTTGCATTTGGATTGCTGTAATAGGGTAATTTATAAAATGGGTGTGGCAAAAGACATTAAAAAGCCTATAAATCCTGAATAAAAAATCAGAACTTCATGAAAATTGGTGGGCATATGTGGCATAACATGGTGAAGAAGCATGCAAAGTTTTAGGGAGATCGGACTATAGGTGGCGCTATAACTATTAAAAAGCTTTGAAAAACATATATTTCCTATGGTAAATTGCCTGTATTGGCTGTAAATGGTCTTTTTCATCTATGATGTCAGTGGTTAAATGCTTGCTAAGTAAAACTTAATGTATTTAATGCTTATGTGCTTAAAGGCCTTAAATGCTTGAACCCCGATAAATGCTGCTTGCAGCTTTAATTATTATTATTATTTTCCCCTAAAACGCATCGTGCAGCCCAAACCGTAAATGCTGGAGACTTGAAACTCAGCCAAATGGTAGTCCTCAATTTGGGGAGAACCTATCAAAGTATGACCCCGATTGGCCAATAGGTGGCGCTATAGCAAGCAAAAGTATGAAATCAGCCATAGCTCCTAGACGGTTTGTCATAGAATCAAGTGTCTTATATCACTGTAATCCTTGGCTCAAGACGGTCAAAACGTATATCTCCGATTTCATTTCCGCCTGGGAAAATTTTCCGCCATTTTGAATTTTCTCAAAAACCTACTTTTGCGAACTAGTCCTAGGTTTTTTGTCCGATTGGAACCAAACCAGTGCAGAAATGTTCTCTGGAGTCTGATTATCAATAATTATCGAAAAAAAGTTGAAATTTCGATTCACGGTCGCTAGGGGGCGCCAAAACGTACGTTGTGGGTGGAGCCTATTTTACTAAAACGGCTATAACTCGAGAAATAAATGAGGTATCTTCACCAATCTCGGTACACATGTGTAATAGTTCAATTTGAGGTCACAGTAAAAAAATCGCGACGATTGAACAGTAGGTGGCGCTATAACTTGAAAAAAACATGAAAAGGGCTATAACCACCTGACCGTTTGTCCGATTGACTTGAAAATTGGTATGCAGTGTCTTGGTCCAAGGTGCCATGTATGCCTATGAGGACATTTACGTATCTCAAAAAACATGGCCGCCATCGGCCAATGAAGTTTGAGCACCTATTAGACAAGGTTAACGGAAGCCGATCGGAACGAAACTCGATGGGCATGTTCGACTCATGGCCCAAGAGGTCTGTAAGAATTTTGAAAGAAATCGGCCACTAGTTGGCGCTAACGAGTTTTTTCGGCTCTGTAATCACGTGGTGTTACAAATATCCACACAATATGCATATCATTTGATAGATCTCCTCATCCTGAACAACTTTGCCTCAAGAACCATTGCTGTCAATCAAACCGTTCATTTAATATTCGCAAACATGTTAAAAACCTACTTTTGCGAACTAGTCCTAGGTTTTTCGCCCGATCGGAACCAAACCAGTCTAGGACAATTCTATGGACTCTCTAGGTCAATAATTATCAAAAAAAAGTTGAACTTTTGCATTTTTCGCATGGCTAACAGGGTCATTTAGAAAATGGGCGTGGTAAAATGCACTCAAAAGCCTATAAATCCTAAACGAAAACTCAGAACTTCACAAAAATTGATGAGCATATGTGTCATAACCTGCTTAAGAAGCATGGAAAAATTTATGGAGAGCGGACCATAGTTGGCGCTATAACTGTTAAAACGCTTTAAAACCATATATTTCCTATGGTAAATTGCCTGTATTTGCTGTAAATGGTGTCTTCTATCATATAATGTTCATATCATAATGTTCAAAACCAGTGCAGCACAATTCTCTGAACTCTCTAGATCAATAATTATCAGAAAAAAAGTTTAACTTCTTCAAAAGGTGATTTTATATGAATATAATGACATATTAAGCCAATAAGTGGTATTTTACTGCCCCCTGCTGTCATTTCATCATACTACTCCCTAATATTGTTATAAAATTCATATTTAGACTTTATAAAATCATTATTTTAACATTTACAATCACATTTTGTCAAAACTCATCTATTGAGTATTACTATTGACAATTGTGTTACACTGAGATATGGAAATGGACGAAAGTAAATGAATGAAATGAAACGAAAGTATAACGGCATTTAAGCCACGCCCCCGAATACAAATTCATTCATAACTCGAAAACGGAAAGTCGTTGCGCGCTCAAATTTTGATGGTGAGGACCTCTCCGGGCTCTTGATCGAAACGTGTCGTCGCGGGCCTCGGGAGCGCGCCCCCCGCGCATCGCCAGTCCGCGGGACCCCCGATTTTGAACGGCCATTACTCCCGACCCAGACCACCCCGAACATTGTGTGAGAGCTCGTTGGAAAGGGCCCGTCCTTGGCTAGCTTCGATTCAAATGTGGTGTTATTTGCCCTGGGCATTCCAGAGATAATAGCCCGAACAGATATGCCTTATAACAGTCATAACTCCCAGCCCCAATCGCCCAAAAACACCTTGATGGTCTCATTCAACAGGGCTCCTCAAGCACTATCTATGCTCTGAGTTTCAGAATTTTTCGCCTTTTGGTTCCTGAGATATAAGTAAAAAAACAAATTCCCATTCATTCATTCAAACACTTCAACTGTAAAATGTAAGCTATAATACCACTGTTGTCCACTAGAGGGAGCAGCAGGATTACGCATGATCTTTTAATTCGCTTTCAGTATTGGGAAATAAACAAATGCTTTAAGAAGCAATCTTTTTTATTATGATGTTTTTTTTTTTTATTATGATATTTGTATATATTTTATTTTTTTATTATGATTATGAACGGTTTGATTGACATTAGTGATTCTTGAGGCAAAGTTGTTCAAGATGAGGAGATGAAGATATTTTCACAATATCACATCCTAAAAACATTGAAAACATATTTGTCTTTGTGTGTGTGTGTGTGTGTGGATGTGTTTGTGTTTGTGTTTGTGTGTCTGTGTGTGTAAGCATGCTTAATGGAAAGAACATGGAGAAACTGCTTTGTTTTACTGGTGGATAAAAAAGTCTTTCAAATGAAAGTGAGTCAATTAGTGGTCTTCTACTGCCCTCTGCAGGACATTCTACTTAATAAAATATTTTCATCTGTGCTTTTGCATTAGTTTTTGGACTATATAAAATTACTTGCATGAAAATCACCTATTATAACACAGTCATGTTTTGTCAAAGTTTATCACTTCATTTTTACTGAGCTCTCAGTTTGAACAATTCTGCCTCTCAGTGATTAATTTGAAATCTGAAAATGGTGTTATACAGAGGAGATTTGCAATTATCATTTTGTTACCTATCTTTTATTTTAAATATCTACATCTACAACAAAATGTGTGTGCATGTGTGTGTTCAAGCATGGTTAGTGTATTAAGTATTATTGTTTAAGTATTATTGTTTTCATTTACATTTTAACCACCAGAAGAAGAACACTCATTGGTTCATTCTGCTCACTAAAATATTATTTTTCATTTTTTTTCCATTTGAAATATTTTTTAAACTTAATAAAATCATTAAAATAACATTTCAAATCATATTTTGTCTGTTTATAAATCCCACAGACTCACACTGGCTGCAATACTAATGTTTTTGTAAAACACAGACCTGATAGTCTAATCTGTGTGTATTGTGCATATATTATTGATATTATTACTATTGCAAATCATGTTATTGTAACTCATATCTTAATAGAATATTATTTGTAATTTTAATTCTTTATTTCTTAACCTCTTAAGTGTCACCGGCCCACCGGTGGGCCCAAAATCATTACATATTTAAAACAGTAATATCCTATAATAAACATAAACTAATCTTGACAAACTATATATCATTTGAAAGCTTACAAACTCTAGTTTTCATATTTGGTGAATGATTTTCAAAATAAATTAGAGAGGAGCTGTAATTTATCAATTTGCAACAAGAATATTTTCATATTCCTAAGGCGTGTTCAGACCTTTATTTTGAAATGGCAATGAACATGAAAAATCATGAAAGAATGGTTGAAACCTCAGTTTGTTTTCATGCCAAGAGTTCAAAAGATATCATCCCTTCAATTATTTTAGAAAAAAAGATATTAAAATGTTTTTAATAACGCATAAGGAAATGGAGTCGCCCTTATATGGGCAGTAATGGAGTCTGGTTGTCACCTAGTGAAAATGTTTGGTACTGCGCCCAAACAAAATCTCACTGAAAGCTCATTTTTTGAGATATCAACCTAAAATTTGAAATACAACTTATTCAGATTTTTGGCTTTGATTTTCTAGCAGTTTTAGAGTCGGCCAGGTTTTAAAAATATATATTTTATATAAAATATGAATAATTAATTTTTTACATTGTACATTTTCATAAACTCAAACTTCTATAACTTTTTTTTTGTTTCACTTTCTTAATTTATTTCACTTCAACAAAAATCTGCCAAATGTCTTCTTTAAAACAAGACCAATTTTACGTCTATACTCCAAAGCATTCTTTAATTACAACCATTTAAAGTCGAAATGTGCATTTTCATGTATATTTAAAAAAAGGGGGGTGACACTTAAAGGGTTAATTGTTTTTTTATGATTACTACAGATATTATCACCAAAGATATCAACTACACCTTCACTTTTAGTATTGATACGCTGCAAACACAGCACAATCACACACTCACTAATGCATTTAAATAAATGTAATCTTACTGTGCTACTTTATTTGTACATGATTAGAATGAACAGAAATCTAAGAATATTTTTCTTCTTTTGTTAAAGCCATTTCAGACTCCAAGTAAGCATTATATTACTAATCATCTATTTTAAAGGTGCCATACAATTGAAAACTGTATTTATATTGGCATAGTTGAATGATAAGAGTTCTGGACATGGAACTGACATACCGTGAGCCTCAAACACCATTGTTTCCTCCTTCATGTGTAAATCTCCTGTTTGCAAAAGACCGCTGAAAAATGAGTGAATCCCACCATAACACCGACTGTGACGTTGGAGTCAGGATCATTAATATTTATACCCCCCAAATTTGCATTTTCCAGTCCATGTTCTAGGCCAGGCAGTGTTAATGTGGACCTGCACAGCCAAATCATCAGAAGATCTGCAGGTATTGTGAAGAAGCAAGCAAGGACAATAGTGAAAATGGCAGATCATGGATATAAATGCTATGTCTGAGGCTGTGCTGCGGATTTGAGAACTTTTCATTCCCTTCCCACAAAAGAGAACTGTCAACAGGCATGGTTGATGTTTACAACAGGATACCTCACCATTTTAATTCAAAGCTGTTAGTTTGCTCTTAACGGAGGCCGATCAGAACGAAACTCGGTGGGCATGTTCGACTCGTGGCCCTAGAGGTCTGTAAGAATTTTGAAAAATCAGCCACTAGTTGACGCTAACAGGTTTTACGGCTATGTAATCACGTGATGCATATCATTTGATAGATCTCCTCATACTGAACAACTTTGCCTCAAGAACTACTGCTGTCAATCAATTTGTTCATTAAATACTTGCGATTATGTTAAAAACCTACTTTTGCGAACTAGTCCTAGGTTTTTCGCCCGATCGGAAATATACCAGTGCAGTACAATTCTCTGGAAGCTCTAGATTATTAATTATATAAAAAACTTTAACTTTACCCATTGGGTAGCCATAACAGGATCATTTAGAAAATGGGTATGGCAAAAAACACTCAAAAGCCTGTAAATCCTAAACAAAAACTCAGACAACTCACTAAACTGCCTTATGTGCTTAACCCCTTAAGTGTCACCGGCCCACCGGTGGGCCCAAAATCATTACATATTTAAAACAGTAATATCCTATAATAAACATAAACTAATCTTGACAAACTATATATCATTTGAAAGCTTACAAATTCTAGTTTTCATATTTGGTGAATGATTTCCAAAATAATTTAGAGAGGAGCTGTAATTTATCAATTTGCAACAAGAATATTTTCATATTCCTAAGGCGTGTTCAGACCTTTATTTTGAAATAGCAATGAACATGAAAAATCATGAAATATTGTTGAAACCTCAGTTTGTTTTCATGCCAAGAGTTCAAAAGATATCATCCATTCAATTATTTTAGAAAAAAAGATATTAAAATGTTTTTAATAACACATATGGAAATGAAGGTGCCCTTATATGGGCAGTAATGGAGTCTGGTTGTCACCTAGTGAAAATGTTTGGTACTGCGCCCAAACAAAATCTCACTGAAAGCTCATTTTTTGAGATATCAACCTAAAATTTGAAACACAACTTATTCAGATTTTTGGCTTTGATTTTCTAGCAGTTTTAGAGTCGGCCAGGTTTTAAAAATATATATTTTATATAAAATATGAATAATTAAATTTTTTACATTGTACATTTTCATAAACTCAAACTTCTATAACTTTTTTTTTGTTTCACTTTTGTAATTTATTTCACTTCAACAAAAATCTGCCAAATGTCTTCTTTAAAACAAGACCAATTTTACATCTATACTCCAAAGCATTCTTTAATTACAACCATTTAAAGTCGAAATGTACATTTTCATGTATATTTAAAAAAAGGGGGGTGACACTTAAAGGGTTAAAGACCCTAAATGCTTGAACCCCGCTAAATGCTGCTTGCAGCTTTAATTAGGGGTTCAAGCACGAAGTGCTGAAACCCTATTGTAATTGTACTGATTTTTATTATTATTATTATTATTATTATTATTTTCCCCTTAAACGCATCGTGCAGACCAAACCGTAAGAGCTGGAACCTTGAAACTTGGCCAAATGGTAGTCCTCAATTTGGGGAGAACCTATAAAAGTATGACCCCGATTGGCCCATAGGTGGCGCTATAGCAACCAAAAGCGCAAAACTGCTCATAACTACTAGACCGTATGTCGTAGACTCAAGTGTCTTATATCATTGGAAAGCTGGACGCCTGACGAACAAAACGTATATCTCCGATTTCATTTCCGCCATGATAGATTTTCCGCCATTTTGAATTTTGTCAAAAACCTACTTTTGCGAACTAGTCCTAGGTTTTTCGCCCGATCGGAACCAATCCAGTGCAGAAATGTTCTCTTGAGTCTGAATATCAAAAACTATCGAAAAAAAGTTGAAATTTCGATTCACGGACGCTAAGGGGCGCCAAAACGTACGTCGTGGGCAGGGCCTATTTTACTAAAATGGCTATAACTCCAGAAGTAAATGAGGTATCTTCACCAAACTTGGTACACATGTGTAAGAGGTCAATCTGAGGTCACAGTAAAAAAACCGCGGCGATTGGCCACATGGTGGCGCTATAACATGAAAAAAACATAAAACAGGCTATAACCACCTGACCGTTAGTCCGATTGACTTGAAAATTGGTATGCAGTGTCTTGGTCCAAGGTGCCATGTATGTGTATGAGGACATTGGCGTATCTCAAAAAACATGGCCGCCATCGGCCAATGAAATTTGAGCACCTATTAGACAAGGTTAACGGAGGCCGATCGGAACGAAACTCGATGGGCATGTTCGACTCAAGGCCCTAGAGGTCTGTAAGAATTTTGAAAGAAATCGGCCACTAGTTGGCGCTAACGAGTTTTATGGCTCTGTAATCACGTGGTGTTACAAATATCCACACAATATGCATATCATTTGATAGATCTCCTCATCCTGAACAACTTTGCCTCAAGAACCATTGCTGTCAATCAAACCGTTCATTAAATATTCGCAAACATGTTAAAAACCTACTTTTGCGAACTAGTCCTAGGTTTTTCGCCCGATCGGAACCAGACCAGTCTAGGACAATTCTCTGGACTCTCTAGATCAAAAACTATCAAAAAAAAGTTGAACTTTTGCATTTGGATGGCTCTAATAGGGTCATTTATAAAATGGGCGTGTCAAAATACATTAAAAAGCCTATAAATCCTAAATAAAAACTCAGAACTTCACAAAAATTGGTCAGCATATGTGACATAACATCATTAACAAGCATGAAAAATTCTATGGAGATCGGACGATAGGTGGCGCTATAACTGTTAAAAAGCTTTAAAATCATATATTTCCTATGGTAAACTGCCTGTATTGGCTGTAAATGGTCTTTTCCATCTCTGATCATATAATTTTCATATCATAATGTTCAAAACTAGTGCAATACAATTCTCTGGACTCACTAGATCAATAATTGTCAGAAAAAGTTGAACTACTTCATTTGGATAGCTATAATAGGTTCACTTCAAAATCTGGCCTTTACCAAGTGTCCCCGAAAGCCTATATCTCTTTAATCAATGCTCAGACCTTCTTAAAAACAAGTCAGAACGTGTGAAATATCACCCTGAACAAGCATGAAAATTTTCAGACAGATCGGACAAAATTTGCCTCTATAACAGTTAAAAAGGTGAAAATGATATGAATTAATGGCATGTTAAGCCAATAAGTGGTATTTTACTGCCCCCCGCTGTTTAAAATAGTCATTTTCTCATATTGGTATTGGTATCAGCCATGGTAAATCATGATAAATGATGGTGTGGGTGTGTGTGTGTGTGTGTGTGTGTGTGTGTGTGTGTGTGTGTGTGTGTGTGGTACAAATATAACAAAGGTTTTATTTTCCAACATGAAAACAAACATAACAGAGTGCTAGTGCACAAACAATAACCGACAATGATAATGGATGAGAGGGGAACTTAAATACACAGATCAAGACAAGGACAACAGGTGACGGTTATGATGATGAGGAGCAGGTGATGATGAGGAGGGTGATGAGGAGCAGGTGCAGGTGATGACGACAGATAGTGAATGTGATGAAGACAGAAGGTGAATGTGATGAAGGTGAATGTGACACCAATATCACTAAAACATTTGTGTGTGTGTGTGTGTGTGTGTGTGTGTGTGTGTGTGTGTGTGTGTGTGTGTGTGTGTGTGTGTAGCATTATTGTGTGTAGCATATGTAGCAAGTATGCATTATTGAGTTAACATGGAAACACTGGTTTGCTTTAGTGCAGAAAACTGGTCAAAATCATGAGGTTTAAAGTGAAAGTGAGCCAATAAGTGGTCTTCTACTGCCCTCTGCTGGCCATTCTACTTATTAATTAAATTTTTCCACATGTGCTTGCATTTATACTTGAATACACACTAAAAATCACTTATATAGCAATAACTATTATAACACAATCATATTTTGTCAGTGTTAATCACTTTATTTGCACTGACACTTCAAATAATTGCTAGTAATGTGGTAAATCATGGTAAATCATGGTTAACTATGCTGTGTGTGTGTGTCTGTGTGTGTGTGTGTGTGTGTGTGTGTGTGTGTGTGTGTGTGTGTGTGTGTGTGTGTGTGTGTGTGTGTAAGCATGCATTGAGTTAACATGGATAAACTGGTTTGCTTTAGTGCAGAAAACTGGTTTAAAGTGAAAGTGAGCCAATAAGTGGTCTTCTACTGCCCTCTGCTGGCCATTCTACTTATTAATGAAATATTTCAACATGTGCTTGCATTCATACTTGAATACACACTAAAAAAATCACTTATATAGCAATAACTTTTATAACACAATCATATTTTGTCAGTGTTAATCACTTTATTTGCACTGACACTTCAAATAATTGCTAGTAATGTGATAAATCAGGCTAGAAACATGGTAAATCAAAGTAAATAATACTAGATTGTCGTTTATCTCCTGGTAAATAATACTAGAACGTGGTATATCATGGTAAATCATGGTTAACTAAACTGTGTGTGTATGTGTGTGTGTGTGTGTGTGTGTGTGTGTGTGTGTGTGTGTGTGTGTGTGTGTGTGTGTGTGTGTGTAAGCATGCATTGAGTTAACATGGAAAAACTGGTTTGCTTTAGTGCAGAAAACTGGTTTAAAGTGAAAGTTTGCTGTCAATCAAACCGTTCATTAAATCCTCGTAATTATGTTAAAAACCTACTTTTGCGAACTAGTCCCTGGTTTTTCGCCCGATCGGAACCAAACGAGTCTAAGACAATTCTATGGACTCTCTAGATAAATAATTATCAAAAAAAAGTCGAACTTTTGCATTTTTCGCATGGGTATATTGGGTCATAAAGAAAATGGGCGTGGCAAAATGCACTCAAAAGCCTATAAATCCTAAACGAAAACACAGAACTTCACAAAAATTGATGCGCATATTTGTCATAACATGCTAAAGAAGCCTGGAAATTTGTATGGAGATCGGACCAAAGGTGGCGCTATAACTGTTAAAACGCTTTAAAACCATATATTTCCTATGGTAAATTGCCTGTATTGGCTGTGAATGGTCTTTTCCTAGGAAAAATTCCTATTCCTATCTATGTTCATATAATTCTCATATAATAATGTTCATGACTCTTAATAAGCATGAAAAATTTCAGACAGATCAGACAAAATTTGCCTCTATAACAGTTAAAAAGGTAAAAATTATATAACATGTCATTAAGCCAATAAGTGGTATTTTACTGCCCCCTGCTGCCATTTCATCATACTGCTCCCTAATATTGTCATATAATTCATATTTAGACTTTATAAAATCATTATTTTAACATTTTAAATCATATTTTGTATCTATTCTCTATTGGAGTATTACTTGACAATTGTGTCACACTGAGATATGGAAATGGACTAAAGTAAATTAATGAAATGAAACGAAAGTAAAACGGGCATTTAAGCCCCGCCCCCAAATACAAATTCACTCATAACTCGAAAACGGGAAGTCGTTTCGCGCTCAAATTTTGATGGTAAGGTCTTCTCCAGGCTCTTGATAGAAACGTGTCGTCGCGGGCCTCGGGAGCGCGCCCCCCGCGCGGATCTAGTCCGCGGGACCCCCGATTTTGAACGGCCATTACTCCCGATCCAGACCACCCCGAACCTTGTGTGAGAGCTCGTTGGAAAGGGCCCATCCTTGGCTAGCTTCGATTCAAATGTGGTGTAATTTGTCCTGCGCATTCCAGAGATAAAAGCCCCCAAATATTTGCATTTGAACAGTCATAACTTCCAGCATCAATCGCCCAAAAACACATTGATGGTCTCATTTAACAGGGCTCCTCAAGCACTATATATGCTTTTTTGCCTTCTGGTTCCCGAGATATAAATTCCCATTCATTAATTCATTAAAACACTTCAATTGTAAAATGCAAGCTTTAATACCACTTTTGTCCACTCAAGGGAGCAGCAGGATTGCACATTACCTTTTCATTAGCTTTCAGTATTGGGAAACAAACAAATGCTTTAAAAAGCAATCTTTTTTATTATGATAGGGCTGTAGCTATCGATTATTTTAGTATTTTAGTATTTAGTATTTTAGTATTCTATTCAAGTAATCGGATAAAAAAAATTGTGGTAAAAAATAGATTCAAGTTAACAACAGCCTTTAAAATGACTTAAAATAGAAATATATAATAACAAGCAACAATAATTGGTTCAAGTAAAGTATCAAAGTAAGTAATTATATTGGTTTTATTGAAGAACACTGTTAAAATATACCCATGTAAAATAAATTATATAAACTAATATAAACATAACTTATGTACATAAATAACAAATGCCTGCAGAGGGCGCCAGCTGCCTGGTTGTTACACTAAGCCTGGCATTATCAAATCCTTGTTTAATATTGTCCAAACAACTAATTCAAATGTCAACTTAAACTTTAATATTTGACCACTTCTGTACGATAGAAATGCTACAGTCACTGTAATTTCTTGAACGAGAACATGTGCACATCAAAACATGCAAATTCAGAGCAAGAGTTTAAACTTTTATTTTGAAATCGCGATGGACAGCAGTTTGAGAAACCCAGATGTGCTCCACAAATGATAACAGTGCAACTATGAAACACAAATTGCGTCCGACTTGCGTTCCCATATTTGCACGTTATTGGAAACCTAAACAAACAGCACTGCAGAGACTGAGTTTGCTTGGAGCAGCGTTTACTGTGGATGGAGCTGAGGTAATTTTAACATGTAGGCTAATCTGCACCCATGTGTCTTCTGTGTGAAAAAAAAAAAAAACAAGCAAAAAACAGAGGATATATTTATTTAACTGAATCACAGACTTTGTGATTTCACAATGGCACTATGCTATACTATGACTGTAAATGGTTTTAAATATCGCGTTGTCTTAGAAAACTGTAATTCTGCGGTTGTTTGATTCTCGTCTGTGGAATGCACCACTTTTGGTATTTTGCCAATTACTCTAGGGGTAAATTGCAATCAAGGATTTTTTTTAATCGAGTACTTGACTATAATTGAGGAATCGTTACAGCCCTATACTGGTAACATAGTTTTATATTATTAGATCACAAAGAAATGCCTATAGACAAATAAATATATTTTCTCAATAGCATATCCAAAAAACGTGTGTGTGTGTGTGTGTGCGTGTGTGTGCGTGCGTGTGTGTGTGTGTGTGTGTGTGTGTGTGAGCATGCATTATTGAGTTGACATGGAAAAACTGGTTTGATTTAGTGCAGAAAACTGGTGCAAATCATTAAGTTTAAAGTGAAAGTGAGCCAATAAGTGGTCTTCTACTGGCTTCTGCTGGCCATTCTACTTATTAATGAAGTCTTTTCACATGTGCTTTTGGATTAATTCATATTTAGGGTAGACACTAAAAAAAATCTCTTGTATAACAATAACTATTATAACACAATCATATTTTGTCAGTGTTTATCACTTCATTTGCACTGACACTTCACATAATTGCTAGTAATGTGGTAAATCATGGTAAATCACGCTAGAAGCATGGTAAGTCATAGTAAATAATAGTAGAATGTGGTGTATTAAGGTAAATCAGTAAGAATCCTGTTAAATCTTTCTAGAACGTGGTTTATCATGCTATAACATGGTAAATCATGGTAAACTATGCTAGAACAGGGTAAATCATGGTAAACCATGATAAATCATGATGAACTATGGTAAATAATTTTAGAATGTGGTATATCATGGTAAATCATGCTAGAACATGATCTTTTCCATCTATGATGTCAGTGGTTAAATGCTTGCTAAATAAAACTTAATAACTTTTTATGCTTTTGTGCTTTGAGGCCTTACAGGCCTTAATTGCTTGAACCCCGATAAATGCTGCTTGCAGCTTTAATTATTATTATTATTTTTCCGCCATAAAACGCATCGTGCAGCCCAAACCGTAAGACCTAGAGACTTGAAACTTTGCCAGATGGTAGTACTATTGCTCGCTACTCAGATACACGGACTCAGCCCAATCGGCCCATAGGTGGCGCTATAGCAATCAAAAGCGCAAAACTGCTCAGAACTCCCAGACCGTAAGGCGTAGCTTCAAGTGTCTTATATCATTGAAATCCAGAGCTCCTGAAGAAAAAAACGTATATCTCCGATTTCATTTCCGCCATGATAGATTTTTCGCCATTTTGAATTTTGTCAAAAACCTACTTCTGCAAACTAGTCCCTGGTTTTTCGCCCGATCGGAACCAAACCAGTGCGGAATTGTTCTCTGGAGTCTGAAGATCAATAATTATCGAAAAAAAGTTGAAATTTCGATTAATGGTCGCTAGGGGGTGCAAAATTAACGTTGTGGGAGGAGCCTATTTTACTAAAATGGCTATAACTCAAGAAGTAATTAAGTAAACTTCACCAAACTTGGTACACATGTGTAAGAGGTCAATCTGAGGTCACAGTAAAAAAATTGCGTCGATTGGCCACATGGTGGCACTATAAAACAAATAAAAACATATAGACAACTGACCGTTTTTCCGAATGACTTGAAATTTGGTATGCAGTGTCTTGGCCGAAGGGGCCATGTATGTCTAAAAGGATATTGGCGTATCTCGAAAAACATGGCCGCCATTGGCCAATGAGGTTTGAGCACCGTTAACGAAGTCCGATCGGAGCGAAACTCGATGGGCATGTTCGGCTCAAGCCCCTAGAGGTCTGTAAGAATTTTGAAAGAAATCGGCCACTAGTTGGCGCTAACAAGTTTTAAGGCTCTGTAATCACGTGGTGTTACACTTATCATCACAAAATGCATATCATCTGATAGATCTGCTCATGCTGAACAACTTTGCCTCAAGAACCATCACTGTCAATCAAACTGTTCATTAAATATTCATGAATATGTTAAAAACCTACTTTTGCGAACTAGTCCCTGGTTTTTCGCCTGATCAGAACCAGACCAGTCTAGGACAATTCTCTGGACTCTCTAGATCAATAATTATCGAAAAAAAGTTGAACTTTTGCATTTTTCGCATGGGTATAATTGGGTCATAAAGAAAATGGACGTGGCAAAATGCACTCAGAAGCCTATAAATCCTAAACGAAAACTCAGAACTTCACGAAAATGGGTGAGCATATGTGCCATAACATTCTAAACAAGCATGCAAAATTTCATGTAGATCGGACCATAGGTGGCGCTATAACTGGCAAAAAGGTTTGAAAACTACATATTTCCTATGGTAAATTGCCTATATTGGCTGTAAATGGATTTTTCCATCTATAATTTCAGTGGTTAAAAGCTTGTTAAATAAAACGTAATGTCTTAAATGCTTATGTGCTTAAAGGCCTTAAATGCTTGAACCCCGATAAATGCTGCTTGCAGCTTTAATTATTATTATTATTCCGCCGTAAAACGCATCGTGCAGCCTAAACGGTAAGTGCTAGAGACTTGAAACTTGGCCAGAAGGTAGTACAAAAATCGAGGAGAGGTTCAGAGAATATGAGCTAGATTGGCCAATAGGTGGCGCTACAGTGCAAAAAACAAAAAAATTGCATATTTTTGCTTAAATCTCATCAACACTTTGTCACAGACTCAAGTGTCTTATATCATTGGAATCCTTGGGTCAAGCCGAACAAAAATGGCCTCAAGGATTTCATTTCCGGTATGCAAATTTTTCCGCCATTTTGGATTTTGTCCAAAACCTACTTTTGCAAACTAGTCCCTGGTTTTTCGCCCGATCGGAACCAAACCAGTGCAGAAATGTTCTCTAGAGTCTGAAAATTAATAATTATCGAAAAAAAGTTGAAATTTCGATTCACGAACGCTAAGAGGCGCCAAAACGTCCGTTGTAGGAGGGGCCTATTTTACTAAAATGGCTATAACTCCAGAAGTAAATGAGGTATCTTCACCAAACTTGGTACACATATGTAAGAGGTCAATCTGAGGTCACAGTAAAAAAATCACGGTGATTGGCCACATGGTGGCGCTATAACATGAAAAAAACATAAAACAGGCTATAACCACCTGACCGTTAGTCCGATTGACTTGAAAATTGGTATGCAGTGTCTTGGTCCAAGGTGCCATGTATGTCTATGAGGACATTGGTGTATCTCAAAAAACATGGCCGCCATCGGCCAATGAAGTTTGAGCACCTATTAGACAAGGTTAACGGAGGCCGATCGGAACGAAACTCGATGGGCATGTTTGTCTCATGGCCCTAGAGGTCTGTAAGAATTTTGAAAGAAATCGGCCACTAGTTGGCGCTAACGAGTTTTATGACTCTGTAATCACGTGGTGTTACACTTATCGTCACAAAATGCATATCATTTAATAGATCTGCTCATGCTGAACAACTTTGGCTCAAGAACCATTGCTGTCAATCAAACCGTTCATTAAATATTCGTAATTATGTTAAAAACCTACTTTTGCGAACTAGTCCTAGGTTTTTCGCCCGATCAGAATCAACCAATCTAGGACAAATCTCTGGACTCTCTAGATAAATAATTATCAAAAAAAAGTTGAACTTTTGCATTTTTCGCATGGCTATAATAGGGTCATATAGAAATTGGGCGTGGCAAAATGCACTCAAAAGCCTATAAATCCTAAACGAAAACTCAGAACTTCGCAAAAATCGATGAGCATATGTATCATAACATGTTAAAGAAGCATGGGAAATTTTATGGACAATTTTATTTGCCCTGGGCATTCCAGAGATAATAGCCCGAACAGATATGCCTTATAACAGTCATAACTCCCAGCCCCAATCGCCCAAAAACACCTTGATGGTCTCATTCAACAGGGCTCCTCAAGCACTATCTATGCTCTGAGTTTCAGAATTTTTCGCCTTTTGGTTCCTGAGATATAAGTAAAAAAACAAATTCCCATTCATTCATTCAAACACTTCAACTGTAAAATGTAAGCTATAATACCACTGTTGTCCACTAGAGGGAGCAGCAGGATTACGCATGATCTTTTAATTCGCTTTCAGTATTGGGAAATAAACAAATGCTTTAAGAAGCAATCTTTTTTATTATGATGTTTTTTTTTTTATTATGATATTTGTATATATTTTATTTTTTTATTATGATTATGAACGGTTTGATTGACATTAGTGATTCTTGAGGCAAAGTTGTTCAAGATGAGGAGATGAAGATATTTTCACAATATCACATCCTAAAAACATTGAAAACATATTTGTCTTTGTGTGTGTGTGTGTGTGTGTGTGGATGTGTTTGTGTTTGTGTGTGTGTCTGTGTGTGTAAGCATGCTTAAATGGAAAGAACATGGAGAAACTGCTTTGTTTTACTGGTGGATAATAAAGTCTTTCAAATGAAAGTGAGTCAATTAGTGGTCTTCTACTGCCCTCTGCAGGACATTCTACTTAATAAAATATTTTCATCTGTGCTTTTGCATTAGTTTTTGGACTATATAAAATTACTTGCATGAAAATCACCTATTATAACACAGTCATGTTTTGTCAAAGTTTATCACTTCATTTTTACTGAGCTCTCAGTTTGAACAATTCTGCCTCTCAGTGATTAATTTGAAATCTGAAAATGGTGTTATACAGAGGAGATTTGCAATTATCATTTTGTTACCTATCTTTTATTTTAAATATCTACATCTACAACAAAATGTGTGTGCATGTGTGTGTTCAAGCATGGTTAGTGTATTAAGTATTATTGTTTAAGTATTATTGTTTTCATTTACATTTTAACCACCAGAAGAAGAACACTCATTGGTTCATTCTGCTCACTAAAATATTATTTTTCATTTTTTTTTCCATTTGAAATATTGTTTAAACTTAATAAAATCATTAAAATAACATTTCAAATCATATTTTGTCTGTTTATAAATCCCACAGACTCACACTGGCTGCAATACTAATGTTTTTGTAAAACACAGACCTGATAGTCTAATCTGTGTGTATTGTGCATATATTATTGATATTATTACTATTGCAAATCATGTTATTGTAACTCATATCTTAATAGAATATTATTTGTAATTTTAATTCTTTATTTCTTAATTGTTTTTTTTATGATTACTACAGATATTATCACCAAAGATATCAACTACACCTTCACTTTTAGTATTGATATGCTGCACACACAGCACAATCACACACTCACTAATGCATTTAAATAAATGTAATCTTACTGTGCTACTTTATTTGTACATGATTAGAATGAACAGAAATCTAAGAATATTTTTCTTCTTTTGTTAAAGCCATTTCAGACTCCAAGTAAGCATTATATTACTAATCATCTATTTTAAAGGTGCCATACAATTGAAAACTGTATTTATCTTGGCATAGTTGAATGATAAGAGTTCTGGACATGGAACTGACATACCGTGAGCCTCAAACACCATTGTTTCCTCCTTCATGTGTAAATCTCCTGTTTGCAAAAGACCGCTGAAAAATGAGTGAATCCCACCATAACACCGACTGTGACGTTGGAGTCAGGATCATTAATATTTATACCCCCCAAATTTGCATTTTCCAGTCCATGTTCTAGGCCAGGCAGTGTTAATGTGGACCTGCACAGCCGAATCATCAGAAGATCTGCAGGTATTGTGAAGAAGCAAGCAAGGACAATAGTGAAAATGGCAGATCATGGATATAAATGTTATGTCTGAGGCTGTGCTGCGGATTTGAGAACTTTTCATTCCCTTCCCACAAAAGAGAACTGTCAACAGGCATGGTTGATGTTTACAACAGGATACCTCACCATTTTAATTCAAAGCTGTTAGTTTGCTCTTAACGGAGGCCGATCAGAACGAAACTCGGTGGGCATGTTCGACTCGTGGCCCTAGAGGTCTGTAAGAATTTTGAAAAATCAGCCACTAGTTGACGCTAACAGGTTTTACGGCTATGTAATCACGTGATGCATATCATTTGATAGATCTCCTCATACTGAACAACTTTGCCTCAAGAACTACTGCTGTCAATCAATTTGTTCATTAAATACTTGCGATTATGTTAAAAACCTACTTTTGCGAACTAGTCCTAGGTTTTTTCGCCCGATCGGAAATATACCAGTGCAGTACAATTCTCTGGAAGCTCTAGATTATTAATTATATAAAAAACTTTAACTTTACCCATTGGGTAGCCATAACAGGATCATTTAGAAAATGGGTATGGCAAAAAACACTCAAAAGCCTGTAAATCCTAAACAAAAACTCAGACAACTCACTAAACTGCCTTATGTGCTTAAAGACCCTAAATGCTTGAACCCCGCTAAATGCTGCTTATTTTTCTTCTCCGCTAAAACGCATCGTGCAGCCCAAACCGTAAGTGCTAGAGACTTGAAACTTGGCCAGAAGGTAGTACAAAAATCGAGGAGAGGTTCAAAGAATATGACCCAGATTGGCCAATAGGTGGCGCTACAGCGCAAAAAAACATTTTTGCTTAAATCTCATTAACCGTTTGTCACAGACTCAAGTGTCTTGTATCATTGAAATCCTTGGGTCAAGCCGAAGGAGGATTTCTCAAGGATTTCATTTCCGGTATGCAAATTTTTCCGCCATTTTGGATTTTGTCCAAAACCTACTTTTGCGAACTAGTCCTAGGTTTTTTGCCCGATCGGAACCAAACCAGTGCAGAAATGTTCTCTGGAGTCTGAATAATTATCGGAAAAAAGTTGAAATTTCGATTCATGGTCGCTAAGGGGCGCCAAAATGTTTGAAGAAGGCGGAGCCTATTTTACTAAAATGGCTATAACTCAAGAAGTAAATGAGGTATCTTCACCAAACTCGGTACACATGTGTAAGAGGTCAATCTGAGGTCACAGTAAAAAAAAAAAAAAAAAAAAAAAAAAAAAATCGCAGCGATTGGCCACATGGTGGCGCTATAACATGAAAAAAACATAAAACAGGCTATAACCACCTGATCATTAGTCCGATTGACTTGAAAATTGGTATGCAGTGTCTTGGTCCAAGGTGCCATGTAGGTCTATGAGGACATTGGCGTATCTCAAAAAACATGGCCGCCATTGGCCAATGAAGTTTGAGCACCTATTAGACAAGGTTAACGGAGGCCGATCGGAACGAAACTCGATGGGCATGTTCGACTCATGGTCCTAGAGGTCTGTAAGAATTTTGAAAGAAATCGGCCACTAGTTGGCGCTAACGAGTTTTACGGCTCTGTAATCACGTGGTGTTACACTTATCGTCACAAAATGCATATCATTTGATAGATCTGCTCATGCTGAACAACTTTGCCTCAAGAACCAATGCTGTCAATCAAACCGTTCATTAAATATTCGCGAATATGTTCAAAACCTACTTTTGCGAACTAGTCTTATGTTTTTTGCCCGATCAGAACCAGACCATTCTAGGACAATTCTCTAGACTCTCTAGATCAATAATTATCAAAAAGAAGTTGAAATTTTGCTTTTGGTTGGCTATAAGAGGGTCATTTAGAAAATAGGCATGTCCTAATACACTCAAACGTCTATAAATCCTAAATAAAAAGTCAGAATTTCACAAAAATTGATGAGCATATGTGACATAATATGCTAAAGAAGCATGGACATTTTTATGGAGATCGGACCATAGGTGGCGCTATAACTGTTCAAATGCTTTAAAACCATATATTTCCTATGGTAAATTGCCTGTATTGGCTGTAAATGGTGTTTTCCATCTATGATCATATAATGTTCATATAATAATGTTCAAAACCAGTGCAGTGCAATTATCTGTACTCAATAATTATCAGAAAAATTATAACTTCTTCATTTGGATGGCTATAATAGGGTCACTTCAATATGTAGCCTTGACCAAGTGTCCACAAAAGCCTATATCTCTAATATGAATGGTCAGACCTTAAAAACAAGTCAGAACAAGCATGAAAAAGACAGATCGGACAAAATTTGCCTCTATAACAGTTAATAAAAAAGGTGAATATGAATAACATAGCATATTAAGCCAATAAGTGGTATTTTACTGCCCCCTGCTGTCATTTCATCATACTACTCCCATCATTATTTTAACATTTACAATCACATTTTGTCAAAATTAATCTATTGTTGTATTACTATTGACAACTGAGTCACAAGTGAATACTGAAACCGAAAGTAAAACGGCATTTACGCCACGTCCCCGAATACAAATTCACTCATAACTCGAAAACGGAAAGTCATTGCGCGCTCAAATTTTGATGGTAAGGTCCTCTCCAGGCTCCTGATCGAAACATGTTGTCGCGAGCCTGAATGATAGTCTCATTCAACAGGGCTCCTCAAGCACTATCTATGCTCTGAGTTTCAGATTTTTTCGCGTTCTGGTTACCGAGATATAAGTGACAAACCAAATTCCCATTCATTCACTCATTCATTCAAACACTTCAATTGTAAAATGTAAGCTACAATATCACTGTTGTCCACTAGAGGGAGCAGACGGATTAATGATGTTTTCATTAGCTTTCAGTAGCCTATTGGGAAACAAACAAATGCTTTAAAAAGCAATCTTGTTTTATCATGATGTTTTTTATTTTATTATGATATTTGTATACATTTTTTATTTTATTTTATTTTTATGATCAAGATGGAGTTTTATATTATTAGATCACAAAGAAATGCCTATAGACAATTAAATATATTTTCTCAATAACATATCCCAAAAACATTGAAAACGTGTGTGTGTGTGTAAGCATGCATTATGGAGTCAACATTGAAAAACTGGTTTGCTTTAGTGCAGAAAACTGGTGAAAATCATGAAGCTTAAAGTGAAAGTGAGCCAATAAGTGGTCTTCTACTGTCCTCTGCTGGCCATTCTACTTATTAATGAAGTCTTTTCACATGTGCTCACATTCATAACAATAACTATTATAACACAATCATATTTTGTCAGTGTTTA